>CM064966.1:20200-106199 GCA_032847665.1 Solanum chilense
AGGTCGTCGCAAAGATCAGAGACTCAATTTTCACTAAAGAGTCTGTGACGGTCCGTCACGCCTGTGACGGTCCGTCCTGCACTTCCGTCACGACGTTCAGAGAATCGTTCCCTGTACCAAATTCTTAAGAGTTGAAGTGTTTTGAAACGGGGGCTCACGACGGTTCGTCGTACCTGTGACGGTCCGTCCTGCAGGTCCGTCACAGAGTTCAGAGAGTCGATTTCAGCACTCGAATTTCAGAATTCCTAAGTGTTTTGGGACGAGACACCCTCGACGGTCCGTCGTGCCCATGACGGTCCGTCGTGGTGTCCGTCGTCTCAGCCAGTTTTTCCAGAAACAAAATCTGCTGCTCAAAACGACTAAACAGGTCGTTACAATTTTATCTTTCATTACGTATTTTTATTAAAAAAAATATAGTCATCCAACTAGAAAATAACTAAAAAAAAACTATATGTTACTCCATTTACCTCTAATTACTTGTCCACTTTTAGATTACACATCTGATATAGTGAGTTTAACATTTTATCTTTATTAATTATGAAGTTAATGAATTAAAAACTTAAAATTTTAAAGAAATTTTTATATTAATTTTTAAAGTAATTAATTAATGGTATAATAAATAAAAATAAATTTTCCTTTCTTGATTTGTCAAAATAGACAAATATTTAAAAACTATTAGAAAAAGACAAATAAACAAGTAATTAGGGACAGAGATAGTAATAATTAATAATAAAAAAAACGGAAAATGAATCAATTTTGAATTTGAAATGGGACAATTTAGTCTTTCATTTAAAATTTGAGGCAAGTTATGTTTTTAGTTATAGACTTGTACAAAAGTTTTATGGGAAATTATGAGATTACTTGACTATTTTAAATGGTCATTTTATATAATTCTAATTTTATGTAAATTAAATTTAATGACCAACATTAATATTTTAGTTAAATATTTATTTTAGTAATTTCTTTCAAAACTATTAGAGTCTCGATTATAAGGCATATGGTGATTTCAAGTTATCATAAGTAATATAAGCATGTCAAGGCATGATTAAATTTGATTTATTATCATATCATTTTAAGAGATATTAAATTATTATACATTACTATTAATGTAGAAAACTAACTTTGTAAATAATAATGTAATAAATTATTTTGTGTTCAGACATAATAACTCATAAACAATGCATAAACAATAATATATAAACAAGGATAAATTTTTAAAAATACTAAAAATTATTATCATGTAGTTGAATAAAATATTACATATTTTGAATCGAACGAATTACAATAATTAATGCCACGTGCATAAAAAGATATAGGGTGAACCATGAATAAGATAGTTATTTGTTGCTAATTAACTATCTCACTATCTATATGATAACTTTGGCAAATTTTAAATAAAGATTATATTTGACTTTCTTCTCCAAATTAAATTGTCAAATATGTTTGTTTGATTTTATTTCCCTAATGTGTTACTTTTTTTATTTTATTTTATGTGATAATACTTTTTTGGAACTGATCAAAAGGAAAATGGTGTCACATAAAATGGACGGAAGGAGTAACACCTATCGGGTCCATCCTATTCTTGAGAGAGCCAAACTTTCTTTTATATCATAACTAGTAAAATTACTCACGCTTCGCGTGAAAATTTAATAGTATCATGAAATTTATAAAATAATAATTAAGATTTTATAAGTCATTAAAACTAAAATAATATATTATCTTACATATAAGATTACGTATAACAAACATTAATAATGTAAAAAAATAAAAATTATTGCATCTTATTATTTATCCTTAATAACATAAACATAAATTAATTATCCTAAAAATACATACTAGAATCTGTAACATAAGTAATGGTGTCAGTGAGTCACTCAATAGAAGCAAAGTACACAAATATTTAATTGTGAAGAAGAAGAAGATGAGAAGATTCAGAATTTTCGTTGTTTTAAAATAAGAGGAAATTCCTCTATTTATAGATAACAAAGGGTAAAGTGAGCAAATATTTATTGTGCCTTATCGAAAATATTATAACTATTTGGAAAAGTTGCAACCTTTCGAAAAGGTCACAAATTTTCATAAAAGTCACAACTTTTTATAAAAATTGCAAACTCTTCATTAAAGTCATAACTTTTCATAAAAGTAGCAATATATATATATATATATATATATATATATATATATATATATATATATATATATATATCAAATTTTATATTTAAATGATATATATTTAGTGTTGGACACCCTTGATAAAAGTTATGTATTTGGTTTAATGGTAATAACTAGTAAGATCCATCTGAATGAAGGACCCTTTGGGTTCAAACCTTAAATAACACAATATTTTTTATTTTAATAGTCACACACCATTTTTTGAATACACTTAAATTTCTATCGATAAGCCAAACTTTTAAACATAAATGAACCTTTATTCATAGTTTGATGATATATTTTAGTTTTTACTTTTAAAATGTTATTCATCACTATTTTAAACGCTGATATATGATTACACAAGTAGATTCAAATTTTTGTTTGATTCGACCTTTTTCTTTTTGCAATGACATTTTGTAGATTTATATCACTAAAATAACTGTTTCAAATTAAAAGTGCAAAATGTCTGGATAATTATTCTTTCCAAAGCAATATAAAATTAACAAAGAGCCATTTTGGCAATATATTGCGACGTTTGAAAGAATATTATTTTGTAATTAAAATATGAAATTTTTTATATACAATTTTAACCTCTTTACAATAGGAACTACCCAATATTGTATTAGACAAAGAAAATTTATAACAAGTAGATAACAATTTAAATTGGCCTAGAAATCAAATAATTGAAATTCTTGCTTTTAAATTGGTCAAAAAAGTCAAAGAATTAAAATCTTTGCTTTTAAATTGATTAAGAAAGTCAAATAATTAAAAATCTTTGCTTTAAAATTAATTAAGAAAGTCAAATATTTAAAATCTTTGCTCTAAAATTTATTAAGAAAGTCATATATTTAAAATCTTTTCCTTTTAATTTGTTAGGAGAGTTAAATATTCAAATCCTTTGCTTTCTTCATCTCCTTAACACTAATGATACTTTTATTATTGTTCTATTTAATATATAATATTAATTTCAAGTTTGTTAACTTTAATCGTTGACGGTTATTTTTAATTTTTTATTTACTCTGAAATGTATTTGTGTTTTTTGAGATCCGTATCACTCATTCTCTCAAGTCATAAAATATATAATAAATGAATAATAGCATCACTTTGGAAAAAAAATTCTAATACTCAAAATAATCAGACATATCATTCTTTATTATAATTCATTATAAGGAAACAACATCCAAAATAATATTATTGTTTGGATATACTATTATTGAAATTTATAATTAAAGACTCAACCAATTAGGTGGTATAGTTGAAGAACCAGCTATGTCCATTTCAACTATAAATTTTGGATCTTCAAAGCATATGGCATTTTGTAAGAGATGAATTTCCTTATTCAAATGATCTTCAAGTTTCTCGATCTCCCGATTTAATTTTTTAAGCCTTTCTGTTTCTGTCAGCTTTAAATCTTCTGATATACGATATGTGATATTATTTTCAACAGATTTTTCTTTATCCTTATTTTTTTCCACCTTTTTTTTCTTCTTCGTATAAGACGAAGGTGTAGTTGGTTGGTTGAGCTCCAAATATTGGTGGACCACTGAGTCTACATCAGGATTACCAAAAAAAAATGGTTGAGTTCCAATCAAGAAAATTAAAATGGCGATTTCAACTCCACATAATATTGAAAGTTCATTTGCTTTCTTAGTCAGAGTTCTCAACATATTCGAAATTCTAGCACTCTCAGCACGTTTATCTTTGATAAATTTTATCTCAACAGATTTCTTTATAGGAGCACTTTTTCTTTCCATGCCTAAACAAGAGGAAATAGAAAGATACAATGAGTACATACTCTAGCCAAACATGTTAATTTATATAACAATTTTTTTTGTCTTTTATATTTATGAATTTATTCCTTGGTCAAATTAAATTTTCCTATTTATATAAACATCCCTTATAATTTAATGAGATGAACTTACTTCTCCACTTTTATGAAATTGTTTAGATATCTAAATTTGTGAATTTAATCTAAACATTTTGAAAAAATATTAGTTGAAATCAAGAAAAATTATATGAATGTACACAAATTTATGCTTATCAATAAAAAAAAACGTACCTATTCATTACATATTGAATTAATTTTTTTCTTTTATTTGTGTCTTTTAATTTAATTGAAAATAATTAAAAATATGCTTGAAAATGAAAATTATTTTGATAAAAGAGTTGTTTTATGAAATCAATAAGAAAATATGATAATTAAACTAACAAAGCAATCATTATATATTATTGAGTCACAAAATAATTATAATATTCTGTAATTCAATTTATATATTGGTTAACTACGCTGAATTGTTTAAGCAATGTCCTTTTCTTTTTTTAAAATTAAAAGATTAATGTGCCATTTTACAAACAATTCTTCCAACATTGCATAACACATACATATAGGGCCTTCTATATAATTTTAACACTAGATTGGAGGTGAGAATAATTTAAGTATAATTAGTATAGTTTGTCTTAATTTTAAGTAAACAATATAATTATGTATATAATTAATGTAGATATCCTTGAATTTGTATTTTGAAGAAAAAGTGTAATTATTTATTACCATGGACCATGGTAGATTACTTTAATCTTCAATCTTTTGAATAGATTTAAAATTTTCAAAAATGGGAAAAATCAATTTTATGGTGCACATCTCCTATCAAGGTTTTCTTGACCTATTTATTTTTACATTTACTTTTAGAATTGTTTTTTTTAAAAGGATTGCTTCATTATTTTTTTAGGATTGCTTTTTTAAAAAAATAAAATAAAATAAAAATGGCTATTTAAAAAAAAAAAAATATTATTTATTATTCAAGTTATCACTTGAAATTAAGTTTTGGCATTTCAAGTCACCGTTTTAAATTTTTGTGTATACTTTTACTTTAAAATACTCATTTTATTCTGAATAAAATGATTTATAATCATACAAACATGTAACAATTATTTCAGAGTACGATTTTTTTTCAAAACTTCTTTCTTTTTTAAACACTGTATCAATTTAAACCATTTCGAAATTCAAAAAAAAAAGAGAAACTCTGAGGGAATATATATATAAAAGATGGAATGGACAAACATGGGGTACAACATCTTTTTGATTGTTAAACGTGTAGAAATACTATTAATTGTCCTAGGAATGGTACCTTTAGCATGTGGTATTTGATGTTACGTTAAGGTATTTAAAATTTCGATTCGATAATTTTGATAGTTGTTTTTTTATATGTATCATAGACTATATCATTATTAATTGTGGTGAAGCCTCACAATTTATAACCATTGTATTGACCAAGTTTTTAAATTTATTTTTTACTTTTTAGCAACTCTTTAATTTTAAATCTTAACATGTTATGTTTTAAAATATAAGATTATTAAACATTTTAGTACATTCGATGTATATTAAATACAAAGTCACAAAGATTTAAAAATCAAAAAGGTTAGGTTATATATAGCCTATCATAGATATACTTTTGTTAAATCAAGAAGAATACTTTACAAAAATAAATCATGATAGATAGTTCCCAAACTCATGAAACTTGAAATACATAGAAAGTTCAAATTTTTAACATATAAAAGCTAGAAAAAAAACATATATAAAACCTAGAGACTCACATTAATTAATTTGTTGTCTCTATTTTCATCTATGTTTACACCATAGTTGATTAGCTCTATTTTTGAGCCCATCTTTTTTTCTAATAAAACTAATATACAATTGGAAGTTTATATAAATTAAAACATCTAAAAAACCAAAGTACAAAAAAAAATAAAAAAAAATTACAAACACAAGAAAAATTCACAAGGCATCAATTATTACCCTTTGTTTCTTTCTACACTCAAATGCCAACAAATCCATCTCCCTCATTCTTTTGCCAACACTCATATTTTTCTCAACAACAACATTATTACTATCTTGAACCTTGCATATATTCACTCCAAATAATCTAACCACTTTTACTTGTTTACCTCGTGTTATTATTCTGTTCTTCGAGTCAATAAAAAGTTGTTTATCTTCGATTCCAACTCCAGAACATCGTTTGAAACTCACAATATCTCCGGCTTTCAACTTCTTTTCCTTAACGTAACGACTCCATCCTTTAGTTAATACGTAACTTTGACTACTATTCCAATACGAATATCGAAATCTCCATATTTTTCCATTCATATCTTCAAAATTTAATAATACCCCTTTAGAAGTATTATCATTTTTATTTACTTTGCCTACCAAAGGGAAATATCTCTCTGCGTGTTGTTTTGGAATGACAAGCCTATTAAGTTTTCCAACGTCGCTCGGTGTAACTGTTTTTTCAAAAAGCAGTTCACTAGCTATATTCGCGACTTTTTCATTAGTATCTAATGAAGAAGTCGCGATATTATTATTAGTATGGCATGTCCTCCTTCCATTCATATCGAATGCATTGTTGTTATATACTTTCTTGGCATGTTGAAGTTCGTCATTATACGTGTGTTTACGTAGCATTTCAACTATCTCAACCTTAGAACGAGAGCTCAAAAATGAGATCTCGATTTCCTCTGTTTGAAAATCAAACAAGGGTTTGAAATTTGTTACGGCATCTCTACCACGGAATCTCTGTGCCGCGATATCATAAGCTCTTGCTGCTTCTTCTTCGCCATTGAACGTACCAAGCCAAATCCTTTGATGTTTTTCGTAGATTTGTGCACCCCATCGACCATTTGGTTGAGGGACAACACCTTTGAACTTCGAAGAAGGAAGCTTATTGTTGTTATTAGTAGTAATAGTAGTATTTTTCGACTCTGCTTCTACACCGTTTGTGGAGTCAGCGTCTATTATAACGCTGACTCCACTTTTCATCTGGCGGGGAGACCCCGTCGGGGAACTGGTTGATGGGGAGTCACTAGTTGTGCTAATTTCTTGATCTATGCAACTTACCTCCATTTGCTCTGTTTTACTCTGTTTTGCTCTGTTTTGCTCTGTTTTTGAGAGGTAGTGAATTGGGGTTGTTTGATAGATGAACTTGTTGAATACCTATATATATAAGGGCTATGGGTCAAGTTTTGTCTGAATTGTTGTATAATTATAATACAACTAGTCATGCAAATTGTTTATTATATAGTTTTATTAGATAATAGAGTAATATTGTTTTTGAAGATATTGAGATGTGGGTATTGTGGGTCAACTAGAAGCCAATAAGGTAAGGGACATGGGAAGATTGAAAGATGATGGGGTGGGGGTGGGGTGGGGGGTGGGGGTGGGGGGAGGAATTAAGTATTATTGGTATGTACTAGCATGAGGTACACATTTTGTTGTGTAGTTGGGTAGGTATATAAATGTGTATATTATATATGGGGTGAAGTAGTTGGTATAAGACTAAATACATCGATAATATCTTTTATCTATCATTAAGTTTTATTTAGATATTTAAACTATGATCTGTTTCAATTAAATATCTGAACACGTTATAAGTATATCTATTAGATTCTTCTAATTCATTTTTTTCAAAAAGATTTGAGCATATTCGCAAGTCAGATATGTCTCCTTCTTTAAGTATGTACATCAACGTCAACTGGAGTGTACATGAAAATTCACGGCTTATTGAAATTAACATACTTATGTAAAAGAAGTAATATACTATTTTATTGATTAAATTATTTACGTAATAAAGTACCTGATACGAATTAGTATCTATATATATGTTGCAGATTGTAGGTGGGGTTTGGATATATGATCATGTTGTTGATGTTCACATGATAGTGGACCATGTGTAAGTTCATCCCCCCTGAGCTTTGGTGTTAGCTTAGCTTAAATGCTGATCATAAGAGTGGTATTTGGCATCCTTTCTTTGTTGATGTTTATCTGGATTGAGATGATGTTTTAAAAGACAACAACAACAAATAATAGAGAAGATTTTGATGTAGTACAAGTATCAGATAAGATATAAAAGAAAAACTATCTCTTGTCTCAATTTATGTGATGTTATCTGATTTGACAGTATATTAAACAAAAAAGAAAAAAGAGTAATGAAACTTTTGATCTAAACTAAATTATAAATGTTTTTGTGACTATATATCATCTTATTATAAGTAAAATTAATTTTTTTTTAAATATAGAAATATATTACTCCTCCGTTTAAAAAAGAATGATGAAATTTAATTTGACACGAATTTCAATAAAATAAAGATTTTTTTTTTTAATTTTATGTCAAATGTACTAAAATACTCTTTAATCTTATAACCTTATGCATGCTACTTAGACAGCTGAAATTAAAGAATGGTTGCCAAAAGAAATACATAATCATTCGTTTTTAAGCAGATTAAAAAGTATTAAAAAACATAGGTCATTATTTTTTAAATAAAAGAAGTATTTTTCTTACAAACTGATAAAAATGAAAAATGTATCACATAAATCGAGACGAATGAAGTATATTTTGTCATTACTTTGATGTATTTTTTTTTCTTGATTTCAGCTTCCCAATAGGATGGGAGGTGTGATGGGCTAATGTTAAATGAAGGGATGGATGGAGTTGAAGACAAAACCTATCCAACAAGAATTTTTTTCCCCATAAAATCTTACCTGGCAGGAATTGATTCATTTTATCTTCAAATTTGTCTTTCTTAGCCAGATTCAACTTTACTACTGTTGAAGAGTACTCTTACATTGGTTGGTGATAGGATCAATAGTATTCTATTTCTGTTTCGTTTTATTTTACGTGACATTTTTCTTTAAGTCATCATAAAAAATGTCACTTTATTACAATTATAACTAATTTTACTTTAAAATACTCTTTTCGCTCTTAAATATTATAGATCATAAGTTTCAAAGGTTTATAAAAAGATATCGTATCAAATTAAAGTTTGTCAAATGAAATAGAATAGAAGTATCTTTATATGGTTTTGGATTTAACATAGTCATAAAGTATATTATAAATCAAGTGCGTAAAGCAGATAGTGTAGCAAGAAAGGCATACTTATAAAATAACAACAATAATAATAAAAGAGCGATAATAATACTGATAAGAGGATTGAAAATTAGCTTTAAACCTTTAATCTAATCTTGATTGTTGTCAAAATCTATTTTCTTAACATGATATTAATATTAAAACAAGTTTCATTTTGATTCTCTTTGTTACTATATATTGGACCCTAATGTCATAATATTGTTTTTGTTTCATATGTTTTATTTAATTAATTCTAAATAGATGGATGAAGGAATATATTATCTTTTAAAATCTTGGATGAATAAGGTTTCCAATTCTAATTTCATCAAATATTTGAAAAAACACTTCTAAAAAATATCAGACAAACACATTGTATCTCTTCAAAAGTAACCATTTTTAAAAAATAATATTTTTTGATGATAATATTTTTCAAAAACAGTATAATAATGTCTCAATTGCTACTAAATATTTCTTTTTTTTGTGCACATACCTATCTAGTGAATTATAAATATTATTATTCATTTCTTCCCAAGTAATTTTGGAGTTTTAGATTAAGTCAATGAGTCAATTAAATAGCTTATTTAAGGAAGAATTGACTAAGTCAAAATACTTCCAAATTATTTTTAATTTTAAAACTTTTAATTACCTACCCAATAATTTTGCAATTTTATATTAAAGCCAGTCTAGTCAATTTAATAGCTTATTTAAGGAGACATTGACTAGGTCTAAAGTTTAGCTAAAGAGTTTTTTGCACTTTTTGTAAATGAGTATAAGTTTTATTAATATGATGTTAACAATGCATTACACAATTAAATAATTTATTAAGTATTATATCTATCTGTTTCAATTTACGTGATATCAGATTTTAATATTTAAATAAGTTTATTTTTAAATTATTAATTTTTTTATATATTTATTAAATATTTTAAATTATCAGTTATTGTGACTTATAGTATTTTTTTAACATAATTTAAAAATATGTAAATTTCATTTTGAAAATTTTGAAGATTCAATGAGAATCATCGATCAGATTTAAACTATTTGATTCTCAAAAAAATAAATATATCACATAAATTGAGACAAAAAGAATAATAATTTTATTTAATGACATCAATAATATTCTATTTAAATATGTGTATTTGTAATTCTATTCCTTTCTAATCACTAAATTCTAGCTTACTTTGAAATACATTATTATATAATTACATTTTTTTGTCCTAAGTGTTACATATAACCAAATTCTATGCACCAACTAACTCGAAACAAACAAAAAGGCCACAAAAGCTAGGTATTACCAAAAATTTCTATTAACAAAAAATTATATGATTTTTATATAATTAAAAATATTTTTTTTTATGTATATGTACTTCATGTTGAATCCTTTTTAATTTTTTTATATTATTATTTTTTATATTTAAATCTCTTTAGTAAAAATTTTGAATCTATCATTAACGAGTTTACCACCCACTGGCCCCTCTATTTTTTCTATGATTATTAATTTCCTCCACTATATATTACTTTGTAGTCTCTTCTAAACATCAACTTTTCACAAATACAATCATCTTTGCATTAAATTAGTGGTAGGGTCTAATTTTGTGATAAAATGTAGATCATTTATTTTACACGTACGTCAGAAATTTTGATTAAGTGGGATAGTTTATCTAAAACATTCTTATCTCAAGAACTTTATTTTATGTTATAGATATTCCAACTTTTTTTCACTTTAGCATAGTTTAATTTAATTGATTAAGAAGAGCCAATCCATAATTAGCTACCACGTACATATATGTTAAACGTCATCTTATAGATATTATAATTAACTTATGTTTGATCCCACTGAATTAAGGTTCAGTTAATTAGTTGTTTATGGTGACGTTTAAGAATCTAATTTGACATGTGGATAATTCTCTCTAATCCCCTAATCCTTATCTAAGACCAAAAAGAACAAATTTATTTATTTTTAAAAATCCCTTAATGAAAAACTAACACATCTATTTATTAACGTGTCTATTTTATTGCGTTTTAATTCGTTCGTTTGACATCTTTTTTTGGACGATCTTGTTTCCAGGCCTCCACGATGTTTACAAGCAAGATATTTAACTCAATGACCTTACACATTGATGATCTTAAATTTTTGTCTCCCATTTGTTTTATAGGCAAATCTTCAAATAAAAGTCAATGTCAATCGTCTATCGCCTTTAAAATTTCACCTCTTTTAAATAAACGAGATCAAAATTCAAAATCGTTCTCATAAATTACACTTATGCATAGTTAAGCTAATCCAATTAAAGGTAATAATAGTACTTTATTTGTGTAAGCAACCACCAAATTAAGTAAGTGGCCCTAGCAAGCTCCAAATGACTTGTTTTTGTCATATATGAGGAATTGAGGACGTATACCTAATGAGTTATAGTGCTCATTTATGCCTATAAAAATACATTAAATAATGAATTGTTGATTCAAATATATCTTCTTTTTATTGGTCTTTTTTGTTTGTGATTATCCAAATGAATGTTGGAATAATTATTTTAATAATTAGGACAACTTTCCAACTTAATTTGTCTTTTTAATTTTCAGTTGGAGATGACTTATGGTGGATGGATATATGTGACAATCTGTGTGTGATACTCTCGAGCTGATTTGTATATGTCACATAAAATATGTGGAGATTTTGACCAAACTAAGCCATTATATAAAGTCATTCACCAAAATAATATGTTTTTCTAAAATTTTACAAAACTAGTATAAACGTATTTCACAGTAACGTTTTAGGATATATTTTATTTTTTAAAAGTTGATAGCCTCAGATTGATATACGTTACTCACAGTAACATTTTACTCCTAAAACGTTACTCATAGTAACGTTTTAGGAGTAAAACGTTACTGAAAATAACGTTTTAGGAGTAAAACGTTACTTACAGTAACGTACATCAACCTAATGTTGTTAGTTTTTTAAAAATAAAATATATCCTAAAACGTTACCGTGAAATACGTTTATACTAATTTTGTAAAATTTTAGAAAAATGTATTACTTTGGTAAATTGTTTTATATAATGGCTTAGTTTGGTTAAAAAATCAAATATGTGTGTCTACTTATTTAACTTACATATATTTACATGATTAGTTGTGCAAATACAGTTGAGACTAAGTTAAAAGAATATGTCTATATCTTATTCCTATATTTTATTATTAGCGAAGCTAGAAGGAACTTATATGAATTATTTATCTAAAATTGTATTTATATATTAACCTATTACTATATGGTCATATGAAACAACATTTTGCTACTTACTAGCCTACTATTCTAATTCATGTCATTCACATTTCATATTTATGATTATGTCATCGATACACTAAATCTATAAAACCAAAATCCTAATAGTTGTTACACTTACAAAAAACGCACGTTTTATGTGTGTAGATAATAATAGTCTTTTTTATGCATATGACTAGTAATTAAAATGACGAAAAACTAGATAATGTAGCTATGGTGCTCATGTTATTATAATTATAAATTATTATTGTTGTGTGGATGCTGTATCAAAATAGTTCAAATCACTAAAAATAAAGTATATTCCACGTCTTTAAAGTTGAAATTGTCATAATGTTTATGCATAATAACTAGTAAGTTGATGATAAATTGGAGGACATAATTTTGAGTGCACTAGTTGAGTGTTGAATTATCAAAATTGTTTGACAACTAATGCGTTTGGCCACGAAAAAAAACACACACAAAGTTGCTTCTTTTTTTTTTTTAACGAATTTATAACGGTCAAACAATAATATATCTAGTGACTAGTATAATCTTACAAATATATATATGTTAGAGAGGGTAAGAAATACATAAACCTAGATATATTGTTAATTTTAATAGATATTCTTCTCAAAAAAAGAAGAAGTTATTTGAAAGCAAGATATGACAACAAATATCAAGATACAGAACAAATGAAAGCAACATAGACATCAAATATTAAAAGATTCGTGTGATTTTTTATTTTTTGTGTTTTGAAGGTGACTGAAGGAATTAAATTTGTTTGTCACAGTTCACCCACGAATGATGAATAAAGGGTTCGTTTCGATCTGTGTTTCTAGAGAGGGTCTCTTTTGATCTGTAGTGTTCAAAAAGTATCTATTTTGAAGTCAGATTCAATAACATATAATAAATCACATCGAAAAATAAGAAACTACATCATTACTAGCTTGATCTCGCCTCTCCCACCTAAAATGCGACAACACTCAATTATATATTATTTGAAGCGACACCAATTACACGCAATAATTTCGTGACTTTTTGTTTGTTTAATTTGTTTGTTACATATTATATATATAATTAACACAACATGATACCAACAATGTTATGTGGTATGTGTTGTTCTTACTTAGAATGGAACGTAAAAAAGAGAAAAATACTTTTTGTATCGGATTAATACTTATAAGTTATAACAAGTCAATATATACATGTTATGCATTTTGATATCGAATACTTTTACTTAGTTGTAATTGACTAATATTTTTTCTAATTATTAAATCACTTAATTATATAATAAGTTGCATTAATTTGACGTAACAATCTGAGTTTATTTTTATTTTTTATTTTAAAAAAGATGTTCTCTACTTGATATAGCCAACTAATTATAATGACCCACCTTATCGGGTCAACCCACGTGATATACTACTCAAAGCTCAATTAGACCTTGTTTGGCTCTTGCATAAGGTAAAAATAATCGAGACGTACAAAAGATATTAAAAGTTATAAAATGTGGTTTAATGAAACGCGTAATCAAATCAAGTAAGAATAAAGTAATAATACTATTACTTTGAGAATCCGCTGATACAATTTATTTACAAATTACTTAAAAGTCAAAACTCTTGTATTCAATCAATAGAAGTACGAAATAGACTAGTCGTTATTACTAAGTATATTGTTTTTGAGTTTTAATTCTTATAAATTTGAAGTCAAAAAGACAAGATTAGCTCCAAACAAAGTTCAGAATTTTGAATATACTTCCTCTGTCCCTATTTATTTATTCATATTTGACACATCAAGAAAAGACAATTTTTTTTCCTCTTATACCCTCATTTAAGCTTCTTGAAAATTTTTAAGTTTTAATTTATTATTTTTAAAATCATAATTAATAAGGATAAAATTATAATTTTACTATGCTAATTATTACTATCTTAATATGTGTGCTATTTTTAAAATAAACAACTAAATAGAAACATAAAAGTATTAAATTTCTGAAATTATTTATTTATACTAACTAAATATTTTAATATAAATATAAAAATATACTTTAAAATTATTAAATTTAATCAAACTCATAAATAGAATAATAATTCCATGCACCCTTATCTTGCAGAATAGTCTTAGAGAGTCATCAATTACATTATTTACGGCATGTTGTTGAAAATTACTCAAACATGACAACAAAGATTAGACTCTTATTAATTATTAATTAATACTATTTGACCAAGTCTTTAGTCAATAACAAAACTTTATTTTTTATTTTTAAGTAGGATCAACTTGGATTTTTTTGAGCTGTTTGGTTGGATGACATTAATTACTAAGCATCTTGTGAATTAATGAGACCTTCGCTAAGTACGTTTCGAATAATTATTTTTATGCAAAATTTAATTTATGTATATTGACAGTATTGTAAAGAACTTTTATATAGTATGTACTTTTATCTTGATTTAGTAATGTTGAAGTCACAAATTTAAATAAAAGGATTAAAAAAGTTCAAAATTTTTATATACTAATATGTACACAAAATACTCTTTATTTACATTTTTATCAACAGACTTTTTATACACATTTTATATTTATTTTTTATATAATATATATACTTTCTATAAATATTTTTATTACTAGACTTGTTCATATACACTTCATATCACTCTTTTTGCAACATATATACACATTTTATATATTTTTATCTGTATATTTTTCAAGCCAACTTAACATGGATAATATTATATTATATTAAAGGTCACTTTTAAGCCAATAAATGTTGTTGGAGCCGATAATTTGGTGTTGCATCATATCTACATTATTTTTTATTGATGCAGATGATACATAGTAAATAACTTTTATCCAAATTCAAGTTTTATTCGATAATTAATTCGATTGTAAATTTATTGAGTGTGTGAACAAAGTCTCACGTTAAAAGTTAATGAGAAGTAACTATTACATAAAACTTAAAAGTGTAATGATATCCTTTAATGCCATGTCAACGTGCTTGTCTAAGCCTAACGCTCTATCTCTACGTGTGTATTAGTACATATAACAAAAACTTAATTATAATTATAGTACTTAAATCGATTTATATATGTTTCGATTAATTGTACAAAATAATTATTATCTTCCATCAGTATAAATTATAAGAAAACTCTATCTTCTCTTTGGCTTTGTGCATAAAAGTTTTGATTCACATCACAATCATGTGTGTCCAATGCCCCTAAAACACAATTGAGGCATCTACACTAAAGTTTTAAATAACATCACAATCATATATATATATATGTGTCCAATGTCCATAATTTTAATTTGAATGCATGTCCTTTTATTCATTTTACGGATTCATGAACAAATTTACATACATTGAACTCATCAAACAATTTGAATTTTGTGTACTAGGCCCCTATGGGACACATTGTTGGAGAAATGCCAAAAACTTCTCCGGTAATTTCGTATAATATTAACTGTGAAAAATTTGTTAAAATTTCAAAAATCGCAACATAAAATACTATATCATACACAAAAATAGACAAAAAAAAAAAATTACACTTGAAAAGTTACACCGAACTGTTAAAATAGACAAAGAATAACATAAACTAGAAAATAGGGGTATTTTTTGACTAATCTATTGACGGTGAGAGCATTTCTAAACCATACTAATAACTTATGGCATTTTGTATAATTTTGCATAATTTAAGATCATTGTTTACTCTTTTTCATTTTTAAAAGTACTTTTACATGTGAGTTTCGATTAAATATTTTCTTATTTTTACAATTCTAATTAAATTTAACAGTCGGAGTTTGATGAATATCTTACGAGATTAAAAGTGCTTTTTTTTATTATTATAAACATGAAAGATCCGAACTGTTTAATTGATACTTAGGATTATTTTAAACCTACTACAAATCATTAAAGGAACATTTTTGTCATTTTACAATTTTTTAAAAAATTATTATACTTTTTATAAGATATCTTTTTGTGTTTACACTTAAATATCTTTAAATTTACACATAATATATCCGAAAGATTATTTTCTTTCATTTATTTTATAAGTGGCCAAAAATACAAAGAATTAAAAATTCTTTGTGAAAATCAAGAGTAATTGTAATGACCCGGAAGGTCATTTTAAAAAAAAAAAAAACAATTTAATTATTCTTTTAACTTGAGTTAATTAATTAATAAGTAATTGTAGATAATTGACTTAATTGATAGTTAATGGGTTAAAATGATTATTTTATTTTTCAGATCCTATACCATGTGTCTCATATTTATATATATAAAAATATAAGGTAGTGAAAGTTAGTAGTCTTAATTTATAAATATTATTCAATGACAAAAAAATAATGAAAGGGAATCAGAAACTAACCTGCGGCGGCGTGAACATAGATCAACAGAGGGCAAAACTTCTTCACGTAAGAAAATTTCATGTGATGCTTTCATATTTTCCTTCATTAATGGTTATGTTATGTTTTCATTAATTGTTGCACCAATATATATATATATATGGTATATCAATTTGGTTATATATAACGATAATTAGTGGCTGCCATTTTAGCTCTTAGAAGCTAAACAACAAATATATTTATGAATTGTAAATTTTGATAATTCTAAAATAAGTTGTGATTGGGTAATTTAATTGTGAATTGTGAGTTGGTTTATGGCAGAAGGGTTGATGCAAAAGGGTGTCTCCAGTGATTGTTTAGTTACTAATGGATAATAATTATCAAATAATTATTATTAAGGGAATTTGGTTTGAAAAGAAAAATAAGAAATCAAATAGGATTCCTCTGGTTGTTGCAACGTTAGTTTGCTAAAATTTTCTTTTTGATTTCATTGTAATTTTTCAATTATAAGAGGATGATTGGACATAAATATGGTTTAAGGTTTGTAAGGTTACCATCTATCAAGTTAGTTTCAATTTTGGATCTTTCTTAAACATGTCAGTATTTTTTTCTATTCAGTCAATAATGTTAATTTCCATGTATATTCCTCTCTTTTTTATTCATTTCACAAATGGTTCATAATTGACTTACTCTTGTGTTATTATACCATTGCAATTTAAGTTTTGATATATTGGTACACCTAATTAAATATTAAATGTATGGTATTATGTGAACACCATTAGATTATAATATTGAAAGAATTAAGACTTAACCTTAGATTTGGAATTTGGAAAATATGATAGTGGACATGTTAATTGACATTAAATTTAGGAATTTGATTATAAATTTGAGTGAGTTCAGTGTCTAGACTATACAAAGAGTAATATGTGTGTTGTTAGTTTTGAAATCTTATTGTGATTATTAATTTGAATAGATTGCTTTGAGTTGGAAGTACAACGAAAGGAAAGACTCAAACTCCGGAGTGATTATTTTACTATTTGAGGCAAGTGGATTTCTAAACTCTTGTTAAGTGTATGAAATGCGTGTATGTCCTTGTGGTATATGTTGGGAGTAACGGGATTGGTGATGGGTTGACTTGTCCACATTGATTAATTCTAATGATGAAAAGAATGGGGATAACAAAAGGCAATGTGATTAATTGTTTATGTCTGTTGTGTTGAGAAAGGGTTGAAGGCTTGTTGAATCATTGTTGATGTAACTTCATGTTTGTGTGGTTGTGAACTGTGCGGTGTTATGAAAATGGTCATCTCCTCATTATATGTGTTAACTTGTCATCTGCATTATTCTGAGGCATTGGTTGTGACAAGTGTTATGTGCATTGAGAAAGAATGGGTACTTAAGAGGATGTACCATTTCGAGGGACGTATCGTGCGCCGCGATGGATACTACATTTCGAGGGACGTATCGCGCGCCGCGATGGATACTATATTTCGAGGGATGTATCGCGCGCCGCGATGGTTACTATTATCGAGGGTCGTGTCGTGCGCCGCGACAGATGCATGGACAAATATGTCCCCCATGGGTCCCGGACTGAGAGACAGCGGGTGTGTATCACTAGGTCAGACATGCATCATTATACTTGACATTGCATTCCATTACATTGCACATACTTATCATTAGTGAACTTGATATTGTGTTTTGTTGATCTAGTGATTGCCTTTTTGGAACTTGTGATTGTTGAATACTGAGCTTGTTATTGAAGATATATAATTTGTTGAAGTGTTGTTGTTGAGGATATGTAATTTGTTGAAGTGTGTTATTGAGGATATGTAAATTTTGGAAGTGTTGCTATTGAGGATATCTAATTTGTTTAAGTGATGATGTTGAGGATATATAATTTGTTAAAGTGTTGTTGTGGAGGATATGTAATTTGTTAAAGTGTTGTTGTGGAGGATATGTAATTTGTCTAAATGTTTTTGTTGAGTTACGTTCTATGTAAACTGTGAGTTGTTAGGTTGGGCTGATGTTTATGCAGGTTGTAGTTGTGGAGGTTCGGTTGGGGTGGTAGGAGTACCCGTATTTCATCCCCTTAGCTTGTGTTTAGAGGTTTACTTGCTGAGTACCGTGTGGTTTGGTACTCACCCCTTGCTACTGCAAACTTTTTTGTAGGTTATGAGCCTGGATTTTTGTTGTACTTGTCATTCTCTTCTTTTCCGAGGCTTCTTGGAGATTTGTGAGGTAGCTGTTTCCATCTCAGCAGACTTTCTTCTCCATAATTATGATCTTGTTCTATTCTAGAAACAAGTTCATTTGAGACTTGAGTTTTTCTTTTGAATCAATTGAAATACTTTAGAGGCTTGTACACGTGACTACCAGGTTTTGGGGGTATAATATAAGTTGATAGTAAATTTTCCGCATTTTTATTGTAATGGTTGAGTTTTAGGCTGACTTGTCTTTATGGGATAAGACGAGTGCCATCACGTTCATTTTTGGGTCGTGACAGAATGGTATCAGAGCCCCAGGTTCATCGGTCTCACGTGTGTACAAGTCGAGTCTATGTAGAGTCCCGAAGATCTGTACGGAGACGTCTGTACTTATCTTCGAGAGGCTATGATGACTTTTAGGAAAACATTTCGCTTCTTGAATCTCTATCGTGCGTACTTCCGATTTTGATTCTTATCGCATTATTTGGTTCACTCTCATTTATAGTAATGATCGTGCGTAGTTCCTCATTTGAGTATTTGGTGCGTTGTATTAGTCTTTGATGTTAGATTTGTTACAAATGTGGAAGTGATATATTTATGGGAAGGATGTGTATCAAATTTGGAATGTTCAACGACTCAAATAGATTGTGTTAGGTGATTACTTGATGAAACATTTCTAGGATTAGGTTGAACAATGGCTTAGCGGACTTCACGAGCGTCTTATACTTTGTTTAGGATAGTCATCTAGTATCAATACTTGTGTGGTATATGAAATATCTTGAGTGGTTTGAAAATTGAAAGTGAAATGACTAAAAAGAAGGTTAGATAATGAATGTAATAACTTTAAAAGCTACATTTAATTAAAGTTTAATAACATATATGGGCTACTTAGTGAATGATGAGAGTTATATTACACTAATTGAGGTCAAAATCTTTATTTTAGTTTCATAAATTGAGGGAATGTCAAAGAGAATTCCAAAATTTCTACTATAAAGGTATTGAATGAATCACTTTAGGTGAGATATCGAATGAATTTAGTAGTGTATTGCAGTTACTTTATGGTCAGAAATGTGTGAGCTATTGAGTGTAATCTTCTCGAGGTGTATGATGATTCCTAGTGGTGGATTTAACAGACTTTCATATGTGGTACTTGTGATATATGAAGACAAATATGTCTATCGTTAAGCATGAATGTTAACTACTTAAAGAGTTATATGTTATATCACATGCTAGTATAATTAGATTTAATGTTACATTCATATTTGAGAAACTAACTAGTTTGTTACTATGGGTGCTTGAGTTAAAACATTGTTATAAGAAATATTTTAATGGTGGACTGTTGGTATGGTATTAATGCATTAAGTTGTGGAGTGTATCTCGAGATTTCTAAATGAGAGATAGTCCAAGGGAATGAATATATACCATAATGAAAAACTTATAGGTAAAGGAAGTCTCAATGAGTATAAGGTAATTGAAAATGTTAGAAAGAAAGTGCATATGAGATTGGGTTAGTCCTTTGATATTGATTGATGTAATTGGATTTAAGGTGTCATATTGATGAAAAGGTCGATTTGCTGGTGATGATTAGAGCTAACTATGCATGATGGTAATAAGAGTTCGTGATGGATTATAATTGAGGTGAACTATATGATAAAGATTGTTGGTTAAACAGATTTTTACATGGTAATGACAACTTGCGAGTATCTAATGCTATGATTTGCTATTATTTGGTGAGTAGGGGGTTGCAAGAAAAGTAATAGGAGGTGTTGAAACACTGCTTGAGTAGAATTTAAAAGGGCTAGAGTCATAATGAAAAATTAAATAAATAAATTAGCGGGGTATAGTGTAGCATTCAGAAAGAGGTGAGAATAAGAATATTTTCTTCGATTGCAAGAGTTAAAAGAGGTATCTTCAGAGGGGCTGAGAATTAAATTTAGAAATACGTGATGTCACCTGTTTTTCTTTGATTATGGTAATATATAATATCACAGGATCATCATATTGGTTAAAAACTATTGAATAAAAATTGAAAAGGAGTGTTTGGATGTTCATCTCGAGTATGATGATTAGTTCATTAATTGTTTTGAATTTGGTAATGAGTATGATTGAATATTTATTTTTATTTTTTTGAGAAAAATATGATAAGATCGATGTAGTGATAAAAATTTTCTTAGGTGTTGGTACAAGGTGTATGATGGTTTTGAATATTAGTTGCAATTTGGTATATAAAAAAAAAATACGTGGAGTTGACATTGAGTGTGATTCAGTTGTTGCATCTCGATGATAAAGTACTTTTAGATTTGAAATTACTATTATGAGCCTTGGGTGTGACCTGTATTTGTCATGAAATGCTTAAATGGAAAGAGATAAAGCCATAGTTCAAAATTTTTAGAGGCAATAATGTGTTTGCTAAGAAGACTTTAATACTAGTGATGATTTGAGAGTAAGGTAAGTGACTGGTGTGGTTAGAATGTTTGTTATCGTAGTGAGAAAGTCTATGGAGTTTGATAAATCGAGTATGTGTAAGATTGTAATGGGGATCAGACTGGTTGAATTAGGTGGCCAAAAATTAAATAAAATTGAGAGATGTACTGAGATGAATGGAAATATTTGATATGGACATTATGGAAGAAGTGTTTAGTATAATTCAACCTTGCTACTGTATATTCTAATGTAACCACCTTCTTGGTGGTGAGCACTATTAGGAGTATGATTCCCTACTTATATTACGCGTGTTTCCACATCTATGGGTGAATTCTTAGTGGTGGATCGGATGTGCCGATCCTCTTATGTCTTCTTGATAGGTTAGGATCCTTGGGTCTTGGTAATTTCAGTTATGATGGTTGGTGTCGTTAGGAATAGTTAAAGTATACCAATAGTTCTACACACAACGTTGTTTATGAGAACTTACTTAAGAGTTATGACGAGTTACAATTGTCTAAGAATATGATTTGAGGTCCTACATTTTTAAATGTATCGCTTGTTGGGTGCTTACTTAATCATTTTTTTCCCTTGATGAGTAACTGATGTCTAAAAAAAAAACATATTTTTATAGTTAAAGCTTGTGGAAAAATTATGGTGGGGGAAGATAATCTTGATAAGATCTATGATAATTGTGCAATATGAGTATGTGGTGGTTAGTTCAGGTTAACCTGATTGTAGCCGGTATAGATTCAGAACGTTATCTTGGTAATGTGAGGAAAGATTCATCCTAATGAGTGTGTTGTGCTCTAGAGAATTTTGGTTCGATTGGATTATTGGGTTAGTTTGTAACTTGGTAATATTATATGCAAAAGTTAGATTTGCAAGTTCAATTTCTAGTAGTTGCCTTTGATGAAATGTTCTTAAGGATGAGCTCACTTGGAGAGATAAACAATAATGGAAATTATATCTCAAGCTTGGTAACATCGCTTATTAGTTTTTCTTTCACCTTATGTTCGAGGACGAACATGATTTTTAGTGGTGGATAATGTAATGACCCGGAAGGTCATTTTAAAAAAAAAAAACAATTTAATTATTCTTTTAACTTGAGTTAATTAATTAATAAGTAATTGTAGATAATTGACTTAATTGATAGTTAATGGGTTAAAATGATTATTTTATTTTTCAGATCCTATACCATGTGTCTCATATTTATATATATAAAAATATAAGGTAGTGAAAGTTAGTAGTTTTAATTTATAAATATTATTCAATGACAAAAAAATAATGAAAGGGAATCAGAAACTAACCTGCGGCGGCGTGAACATAGATCAACAGAGGGCAAAACTTCTTCACGTAAGAAAATTTCATGTGATGCTTTCATATTTTCCTTCATTAATGGTTATGTTATGTTTTCATTAATTGTTGCACCAATATATATATATATGGTATATCAATTTGGTTATATATAACGATAATTAGTGGCTGCCATTTTAGCTCTTAGAAGCTAAACAACAAATATATTTATGAATTGTAAATTTTGATAATTCTAAAATAAGTTGTGATTGGGTAATTTAATTGTGAATTGTGAGTTGGTTTATGGCAGAAGGGTTGATGCAAAAGGGTGTCTCCAGTGATTGTTTAGTTACTAATGGATAATAATTATCAAATAATTATTATTAAGGGAATTTGGTTTGAAAAGAAAAATAAGAAATCAAATAGGATTCCTCTGGTTGTTGCAACGTTAGTTTGCTAAAATTTTCTTTTTGATTTCATTGTAATTTTTCAATTATAAGAGGATGATTGGACATAAATATGGTTTAAGGTTTGTAAGGTTACCATCTATCAAGTTAGTTTCAATTTTGGATCTTTCTTAAACATGTCAGTATTTTTTTCTATTCAGTCAATAATGTTAATTTCCATGTATATTCCTCTCTTTTTTATTCATTTCACAAATGGTTCATAATTGACTTACTCTTGTGTTATTATACCATTGCAATTTAAGTTTTGATATATTGGTACACCTAATTAAATATTAAATGTATGGTATTATGTGAACACCATTAGATTATAATATTGAAAGAATTAAGACTTAACCTTAGATTTGGAATTTGGAAAATATGATAGTGGACATGTTAATTGACATTAAATTTAGGAATTTGATTATAAATTTGAGTGAGTTCAGTGTCTAGACTATACAAAGATGAATATGTGTGTTGTTAGTTTTGAAATCTTATTGTGATTATTAATTTGAATAGATTGCTTTGAGTTGGAAGTACAACGAAAGGAAAGACTCAAACTCCGGAGTGATTATTTTACTATTTGAGGCAAGTGGATTTCTAAACTCTTGTTAAGTGTATGAAATGCGTGTATGTCCTTGTGGTATATGTTGGGAGTAACGGGATTGGTGATGGGTTGACTTGTCCACATTGATTAATTCTAATGATGAAAAGAATGGGGATAACAAAAGGCAATGTGATTAATTGTTTATGTCTGTTGTGTTGAGAAAGGGTTGAAGGCTTGTTGAATCATTGTTGATGTAACTTCATGTTTGTGTGGTTGTGAACTGTGCGATGTTATGAAAATGGTCATCTCCTCATTATATGTGTTAACTTGTCATCTGCATTATTCTGAGGCATTGGTTGTGACAAGTGTTATGTGCATTGAGAAAGAATGGGTACTTAAGAGGATGTACCATTTCGAGGGACGTATCGTGCGCCGCGATGGATACTACATTTCGAGGGACGTATCGCGCGCCGCGATGGATACTATATTTCGAGGGATGTATCGCGCGCCGCGATGGTTACTATTATCGAGGGTCGTGTCGTGCGCCGCGACAGATGCATGGACAAATATGTCCCCCATGGGTCCCGGACTGAGAGACAGCGGGTGTGTATCACTAGGTCAGACATGCATCATTATACTTGACATTGCATTCCATTACATTGCACATACTTATCATTAGTGAACTTGATATTGTGTTTTGTTGATCTAGTGATTGCCTTTTTGGAACTTGTGATTGTTGAATACTGAGCTTGTTATTGAAGATATATAATTTGTTGAAGTGTTGTTGTTGAGGATATGTAATTTGTTGAAGTGTGTTATTGAGGATATGTAAATTTTGGAAGTGTTGCTATTGAGGATATCTAATTTGTTTAAGTGATGATGTTGAGGATATATAATTTGTTAAAGTGTTGTTGTGGAGGATATGTAATTTGTTAAAGTGTTGTTGTGGAGGATATGTAATTTGTCTAAATGTTTTTGTTGAGTTACGTTCTATGTAAACTGTGAGTTGTTAGGTTGGGCTGATGTTTATGCAGGTTGTAGTTGTGGAGGTTCGGTTGGGGTGGTAGGAGTACCCGTATTTCATCCCCTTAGCTTGTGTTTAGAGGTTTACTTGCTGAGTACCGTGTGGTTTGGTACTCACCCCTTGCTACTGCAAACTTTTTTGTAGGTTATGAGCCTGGATTTTTGTTGTACTTGTCATTCTCTTCTTTTCCGAGGCTTCTTGGAGATTTGTGAGGTAGCTGTTTCCATCTCAGCAGACTTTCTTCTCCATAATTATGATCTTGTTCTATTCTAGAAACAAGTTCATTTGAGACTTGAGTTTTTCTTTTGAATCAATTGAAATACTTTAGAGGCTTGTACACGTGACTACCAGGTTTTGGGGGTATAATATAAGTTGATAGTAAATTTTCCGCATTTTTATTGTAATGGTTGAGTTTTAGGCTGACTTGTCTTTATGGGATAAGACGAGTGCCATCACGTCCATTTTTGGGTCGTGACAGTAATCCTCTAATAATAAAATACAAGTGTTTCAAAGTAGTGCCTTAGAGGATTTAACCTTAGATATTTAATCCAAAAAATTACAGCACAATGTTTTTGTGAGTCATTTAGTTACAAAATATGTACACAATATATAGGAGTGTATATACTAAATATACATATAATATATATAGTATATACAACCATATTATATTTATAATGTATACTCGGTGATATTTGATAAATTAGATGATCGAACTATACATCTACGTAGTAAATTACACTATTTAATAATGTTGGAGGATATACCACATTTGAGGCCTTGTGCATGGAAGAGAGTGAGCCCAAAATAAGTTTTGGGCTTTACTTCTTGATACTCTTCACCATATTTGATCTATAGGCCCAATTCATTGTAATTGCCATGAATTTAGTAGTGTATATACAAGTTATGTGTAAAAAAAGACCTAAATAATGTGGCCTAAAGTCATAACACTATTTAGTGCAAATAACATAAATTACATTAGTTAAGGGTCTAATTACCTATCTTCCCGTGAATTTTCGATATTACATTTTCTACCATATTTTGATTTTCAGTATATATTAAGCAGATACATCTAATTATGTGCGATCTATCAAACCTTCTTGAATCCAAAATTTAACTCTTATTCTTTTCTCCATCTATTGTTTATCTTTTCCTGCTATGATCCTTTTAGGAGACTAAGTTGACATCCCTAAGAATGATTATGCAGATGAAGAGAAGCATAATTACAAAAGATATGCATAATATCTAAAGCTCTTTTTTTTTCTTTTTTTTTTTACAATGACTTATATAGATTATATTAATTAATTAACATAAGTAGGTCTATAAATCATCTGAAACACAATTAATGTCACAATCCATCACCATAAGTTGTGGTGTGTACAATGGTGAGACTGCTTCATTCTTAATTAGAGATTTCAGATTCGAGTTTTGGATATGTAGAAAATCATGTTGGGAGCGCCACCCAGGGGCGTAGCTATGTTATTGTCAGGGTGTCTAATTAATTGGACACCTTTCTTTGGAAAATAAGAACGTATATATAAGTAATATGACACACAAAGTGATTAAATAATATATTCTAGACACCCTTGACATAACAATGTGTTGTAGCCCAGTGGTATCACCTTCAAAGAGTTAACGCTTATGGTGCTCATGTGTTTGAATCTCACTAGCAGCAACTTTTCGGTTCACTTTATGTTCAACACCTTTCGTGAAATTTCTAGATCTTTTATTCGACATCCTTCGTGAAATTTTTGGGTCTGTCACTGGTGTCACCCCAAATGGGTCTTATAGTGCACGATTCAAATTTAGTCAAAGCTTAAACGTGAACTCTAAAATTCGGATGAAAAACAAAAAAAATTGTCACAATCCAATATAAAACAAGTCGGTCAAACTACTCCCAAAGCTTTAGTATTGTTTAAGCACGTCTAAAAAGAAGCAAATGATGTTAACATCATTTTTGTGGAAAAGAAATTTAGTGGACTCCATCCTTTTGATTTTTTTTTATTTTCTTACGATTTATCTACAATTGATTATCTTTCTTGTGATATGCATAAGGTATAAGCATGATAAAATGAATGATGAGAACTTTACCCCCACCAAAAACAAAAACAAAAAACAAGATTTATGTTTATTATGAAATTAATTAATTAATTGACCAGAATTTCTGATAAAATAACTACTTTTTTTTCCTTTTCTTTCTCTCAATTATTTTTTCGTTTTTAGCTATTACTATAATAACACGTTGAAGGAAGGAAACTTACATAAATCTCACTAGTTTGGAGCTAGTTAGTTAGATACATTCTAGATATATTCAGATAGGTGTATCTCGGAATATACGAGGTCAAATTTGTTGAAGGTACATTATATTCAAGTGGATTCACAGTACATTTGATGTGTTTTAGATACGTCATGATACATGTATCTCAAGATAATAGGGTCAAACTTGTTCAACATACATTATTTTTTTCGGGCGGACAAAATCTCGCTCGCATTTCTCCCTATATTAATGTATTTGGTAGCAAAAATACATGTATCTAAGTCTACATTTCTGAATATATGGTAGGAAATTCTTAATTAATGATAAAATATGTAATATTTTAAAAAGATAAATTTATAATAATATATATGATAGTGAATTATGTCTGATTATATTATTCTCCTGTATTTATTCTTCAACACTTTTTGACTCTCAAATATAATTAATTATTTGAATGTTTTAATTTTTATTTTATTTTTTGTAATTTTTCATCCGATGTCTGAAGCTTACATTGGAGTTCCAACTAAATTTTGCACTTTGCAGGGCCCATTCAGGGGTGACGCTCCCAATAAGATTTTCTCCATACTCAATGCTTAAACCTGAAACCTCTGATTAAGGATGAAACACTCCCATCAATACACCACAATCGATGTTGGTAATTTTTAGTTAAACATTGCGCATCTTAAAAAGTGTGTCAAAGTATTCAATTTTGAAATGAATTAATATTGGAGTCATTTATCATCATGGGATCATACTTTTTGGTCATCATTAATGTTAGATTTATAATGATAATCCACATCATTATTGAAAACAAAGAATGCAAGTGTGAGTGTTTGTATTAGTCAAAAAGGAGGATTACATGATAGACTATAGTCATCAAACTTTGAAAATGTGCATCCTTTAGTAGGAATCAACTAAATAATCCCTCTAATGCCTAATTAAACTTTAGGAGGATCCCACTAATATAATACTATTGTTTTCACTTTATGAATGTGTTTGGCACAGAGAAAAGTATTTTTTTCTAATTTTTTTTCTCCATATTCTCATGTTTAATTATTCAAACACCTTTATAACCTCGTTATTCATGTATAGATCTCATATTTTCGAACTTGATCGATATTTTAACCTCAAAAATTAACTTAATTCAAGGTACGATTTTTTACGGGGCCTAACATTATTTACCATCCATACACTCTTTGTTGGTGTAGATTATATTTCAAGGTTTAGGAACTATATATCTTTAATGCTACCTTATTTTGCCGGTACATTTGTATTTGGATTGTGACATGCAAACAATTTTACACCTTTAAACACTAGCAATGTAACAAAAAAGAGTTGCAATTTGATTAATATCTTATTTCTTTTTCTGTTTGGTCATATTCGTTGCTAGACAAGAGTTTTAAATGTATGGGTCACACACACATGACTATCATGGGACAAAGACTTTATTGGAAAAACAAAATCTATGGATTTAATTACGTTACAACGACAATATATTCAATGAAATTTCATAAGTGAATTACGGGAAAAGGTAGAGTGTATGCGTCAGAATAGAAGTGGAGCCATTATTTTTATTAAAGGAGTTCAAAATATGAAAATCTAGAGACACAAAGAATTAAGTCGAAGAAATTTCAACATCTATTATATATACATTAAAAGATAATTTTAGTGATATTATAAATTAAACCATGTAATTTCCCATCAAATGAGGTTTGGAATAACCCCTCAGCCTTTATGATACTAATTCTACATTTTATCTGCAGATCATATCCTTACCTCGTGGAGGTAAAATTATTATATTCGAAGGACCTTCTATTTAAGTACGACATATCGAAATAAAAACGAACAAAGAGAAACGTAAATGAAGAAACAAAGCAAAGCTAGCAAACACCAAATAACAAAGTGAAAATTTTACCTATATCAATACATTGTTCTTATAAACAATTTTTCATATGCATAATGCATGTCTTAATTCTCTAGGGAGAATGTTTGGAATTAGCACCACTCTAAGGCATATTATTCTGATTTTGTCTACCAAAACATTGATCAGACATGATGTAACATACAAATTAAATAGAATAAAATACTCTTTATCATTATATATTTATACTTATTAGGATGAAGGTGTGGGGGACAAAGAATATGGATGTTACTATTACTTTATTTCTCTTGTAATGGTGTTGGTTGTGGTGAAGGGGTGGGGTGGGGGTGGGGGGGCTAGGTTACAAGTGGAAAGTAGGACCCATATTTTGGTTCATGACTCAATCAATATAAGTTATGAAAGAAAATTACAAAAATGACCCCTTAGCTTTTGTTGTATGTTCAAAATAGTCCCTTTTTAGTATTATTCGAGCTATTTTAGTCCTTTAAATTTATCGAAAATGAGAACTTTTAATTTTTATTTGATCTTTATCCAACTCTACTTGTCAAAATTGATTTGAGACATGAAAAAACGATTCGATCATAAAATAAAAAAAATTCGTTATTATCTCTGATTTCACAACATAACAAATGTATGAACCAAACAAAAACAAATCACCAGAAACTACACCTCAAAAAGACCAAAACTAGCATAAACTAGAAAAATCGTACATTCAAATTTGACCTCCTCGTTAAATATTTTCTCATTTCTAGCTATTTTTTAACAATCACAATTTCATAAACAATTGTCTAACAAAGCCGAAAAATCTCATTTTTAACAAACTTAAAGGATACAAAACTACTCAAATAATACTTAAGGGTTTACTTTGAACCCCTACTAAAAATAATGGACCATTTTATGTCATTTTCTCTAAATTAGGACCACACTTTAAACAAGCCTATAAGAGCCTCATCTTGGACTCTCATTTCTCCCATTCAAACTTGTTTCTTCAATATATTCACTACACTAACAATAGCTAGAACACATCCATCACTCTTCCATACAAAAGATCCTTCAAAAGAGCCAAAAAAAAATTATTTCTTGATGAAGATGAGCACCACCACCACCACAAACAACATAATGGGAAGTTCCAAGAAGAAGTTGATTTCAAGTAGAGGACTTGGAGGAGTCCTTAGAGAACAAAGAGCTAAGCTTTACATAATTAGGAGATGTGTAGTTATGCTTCTTTGTTGGAATGATTGAAATTAATTCATTCAACAAAATTGGCTTATGGGCTTATAGGGTACTTATCAATTGTCCATATATAGTAAAAAGAAATAGTGTAAGTTAAGACTTTTTTTTACAAAAAAAATTGAGAATTTTGTATACTAAATTTAGGTCTTTGAGGCCTCTTGTATACATTGAATAGGTTCAATCAAAGACTACTATTTAGTTTTGAATTTTGATTGTTGTTTTTAAGTACAAATTTACTTTCTTTCCAACACTTCAACTTTTGTTTCATTTTTTTGTTGCTTTGATAATGTTTGAGACTTCAAATTCTCGCATAAACTATGTTCGTTAACCAAGTTTGTTTAGTGGTATTAAGTTTTGTTAATTTAACTTAAAGTGGTACAAGTACTCGATTTCATTTTGCTGGATTGAAATAGTCATCAATCATTATAATTTCTTTTTTGAAAAAATATTGTGCAAATTCTTCCTTTTCTTCTTCTTCCATATTTTCCGTTGGTCAGTAACTAATTAGAGTATTTTATACTTCTTCACTATTCGTACAGAAAAAGCGGAAGAAATTCCGTCTATCTTTTTTGGAGGGAGCAGAGTAGTTGTACCAGACTAGCAATAAAGTTATTACTAAACTTATTACTCTTGTTTAGTATTTTTGTCTCATTTGATCGAAGCGATATTTTTCTTATTCTTTTAAGGGGAAAATGATATATAATAGCAAATTATTAATTCAAATTAAATGTTATGAATATAATTTGATTTAATTATATCCCATAGCAAACTGTTGTTATTCGCCTGTTTCGTCAATACTCTCGTTCTTGCTGACAGTGTCTCTTGCCTCTCTCGCTTTTATACAGAGGGAAATATATAAAATGTGTTTCTGTTTGTATAAAATGAGAGAAAATTGTATATATACATTTATTTTCGTTCCCCTCTCCCATATCTCGCTCGTCACTCTCCCAAATATCGTATTTTAATTAATTTTACATCTATTATCTTATACTAGTCCAAAAACAGGATAACTCTCGAGTTTTTCTTTTTTTAATTGTCAACCACTTGTACAATTATTGGAAGGGGGTATTTAATTATATTAAACTACTCTAATCATGCAATTTGGTGATAATGATTAATATAATCTCTAGGTTGATTAGATACGTAGCAGTATGTACGATTAAAAAAGGACATTTTGGTCTCCACTACTAAATTATGAATTTGGGGTAGTTAGTATTACGATTAACAATTAAATAAAACCAAATAAAATAACAATTATGAAGAATTCATTCAATCGTCGTTAAGTAATTTGGGTACACCAATACATGATTAGTGATTGATTAATATATACTTAGTATTGTGGAAAAGAGAGGTAGAGAAATGGCTCATCAAGGGTTCTATAAGTTATGCCTCTACATGAGATTAAAATCACATTCTAGTATATTAACTAAATAACATAATTTTAAACTTTTATATACCATACGATGTGATGTAAGTGCTTTATTATTATTATTATTATTCTCGTCATGTTCTTATTATTTAATAATTTCATTTTATTTGTTTTTATAAAAGTCATTCATATTCTAGGGAGACTACTGAAACAATATCGAGAAAGAAAAAAAGACTTGTACATGGTATTTATTGACCTGGAAAAGACTTATGATAAAATTCCAAGGAAAACGCTTGGAGGCTAAAAATGCACATGTCACATATACTAGGGCGATCAATAACATGTACTATGAAGTCAAGACTCGGATAAAAATAATGAGAGGACATTCAAAGCACTTTTAAGTTTTGATGAAATATCTTAAAACAGTATAAATAAAAGAACCGTCCAAAAATTAATAGAATTATTGATATTTATATATAATGTAAATGTAAAATTAATTATATATAATGTAAAATTAATAGAAATTACGCTAATTTAGAAGTTAGTTATTTAGATACAATCCAATTTGTAATATTATATATTTTATGTTTCAATATATGTATCTCGAGATATATATTGATCAAAATTAGGCATAATTTGTTCTAGATACGTTGTATCCAAATGGATTCTCATGTTTTTGGAAATACACAAATTTCGTTCATCTCTCTGGTCTTTCTTCCATCTTGCTCGTCAGTACTCTCCTATGTATATGGTATTCAAAAACCTGTGTATCACACCAGATATATACATATACATATACATATACATATGCATATATCTAGTGTGATTCGCATGTATCTAGTATACATGACTATCTGACTCGTCTCTCTTCCTATTTTAATGTACCTAGTAAACATGTATATTTCTCAATATATGATAGAACGCTCTTAATACTAGTAAAACACGTAATTATTTTACAATAGGGGTGAAATTAGTATATATGATATAGATATACATACCTAACCACCTAGGTATACGTATGTATCGATGTTATATAAATAAATAAATAACTAAAAATTAGAATATATTGTCGGCCATATGGACTAACACATAGTTAGCCATCTTAATCCAAGAAACAGACATTCCCTCTTCTCCCAACACAATGTTATGAGCCAAAATGACAAGACTTATCATCCCTCACGTGCACTTATGGCCTATATTCTTTATTCAATTTAACCCCACTACCCATTAATGTCTCTTACATGTCTTCTCTTATCACCAAAATGGTCCAACCCCTTTCTTTATTGTGTTGTTATGTATACACAAAATTCATGTTATACATTCATGTGGAACTACTCACACTCTTTGGAATGTTTACACTTTGAAAACTAGAGCGTGAACAAGCTAACATTGATACAGATCAGAATGGAAAAGGTTCAAAAATATCCTTGACGGTTTTTTAGATTTAAACATGTTTTTTTTTTTATCGGATTATGACATGGTAAGTTGTAAGTTGGTGGAAAAATGTCCTTTTTCTAATTCTACATGCTAAGTTCTAACATGTTGTATTGGATTTATGGTCTCGCAGAGATAATTATTGTAAAGTATGTTTTAAAAGAGAACTTTTTGTTGACAGTGGTCAGAGGAATTCAAACCTACAACTCAAGCGCAAAAAGCATTTTCACTGCCCCTTCACTACAAAAAAAGCTCAATTCGCGGGTGTTAACATGACAAACAACGCCACAATATTATTAGATAGTTTTTAAGCGACCCCTGCAATTAATAAATAGCAGGAATTTTTAATCCCCCCACCGCAAATATTTACTATTATGCTAACAATTAGTTTTATGTAGTAAAAAGATCAATTTCTCAATTTATCTATCGGTGTAAGACTTCTTAACATCATTTGAAAAATTGCTTTGAGTCAATTGAATCCACCTGGAAAACTAGTTTACTTCAATACCTAAGAAGTAAAAAGGCATTCTTACCACGATAAGTTAGCCAAATCCTCTTTAACCAATTAATAACTAATAGAAAATGTGAAATTTAATACCTCAAGCAGAAGTAAATTTTAAATAGATTCTTTTATCAAAATCAAAGTAAGATACAAAGCGCACAAAATGATATAATAACACCAAAAATTTGGTGACACGAGTACTAAGTTTCTAAAATTCTAATACAATGATGTGCCTTGAAATTAAAAGAATATATATTCTATCCTTTTAACGATACAAAATAAATTTTACTCAATTACATTACCTTAGAGAATACTTTTCCAGTTTACTTTAAATTTTACATGTTCTTACGCTTTACTGTTAGAGTGTTGTTTAATTTGTAGGTTTTAGAAGTTAAAAAAATTGAAAAAAAAATTAAAATAAATAGAGAACGGTTGGAAAAAATGTGATTTACGATCATATGTTAAAAATATTCAGATTACTTATTATTAGTCCTTTTAGGTATAATTTTTTCATAGTTAAGTTTTGTCATACTTGTGATAGAGTTTAATTAAGTTTCAAGTCTAAAAGAACGAAGAATACCATTATTCTTTTAATTTTTTATATTCAAAGTAAGTTTATGTATATATATTAAATTATATGGATTCGAATAACAATTTTGAGCTCTTAATTTCTCAAAAATAAAATAGAATTGAAGATGACAAATGGGGAGAAATTCAAAATGTTTATATATTATACTTTTTTTAGAGGTTAAAAACAATATCAAAAGGTCAATACACACCCAAAATAACACACTTTATTATGGAATTAAGAACTAAAAAAGAAAAAAGAAATTAGATTAACTACTAAAGTGCACTATCAGAGAAGTGTGAATTATAGGGAGATTAGTATAAAAATTTACAGGAAAATAAGTTTCATGTGAATTTTCATACTAATCTCTTGAAAAAATTCCATGTAATTCACAGTTATCTTGTAGTGAAGAAACACTACTAAAATTAGCTATATCATCAAATTGCCAATTGCTATATAGAATTAGCGATGAATTTTACTATTTAACTACGTAACGACACAATTCCTATTTATTTTTAGTAGTGTATATTATTATTATTACTAGTTCTTTGTCTCTTAATACTCCCTGAATTACCAGAATCATTTCCATTAGATTTCTCCATAACTTCTTTAAGTGCTTCTTGAATTGATCTTAGACAATATTTCATCTGATCATCATCATTATCATTATCGTTATCATTGATCATCCACGTATCGTATCGTCGTTGTCTTGTTGTTGATCCCTTGTTATGAACAAGACATTTCTCACACGTCCACCAAGTGTAGTTATTTCAGCCTTGAGTGTTTTTAACCTTAGAGATTTTAAGGTCTTGATTAGGTCATGTAAAAGATCAGACCTATCTTCACAACATAATGAAACTTTGATCATGAAATTTCCTTCTTCATTATTGCAATAATCAACTGTTAATTCGTTAATCTCAGTTGGGATTAGTGGATTTGTTTGGGCTATTTGTGATGTTTGTCTCTTTAGCTCCTTTACATGTTGTATCACCTCAGCTAATAGTGATGCTTTATCTGTCTACAATATTAAAAAACAAAAAAAATAGACATTAAGTAAAACCATAAAGATTACACTCAACATGGAAAAAAAAGTTTAATATTCTATTGTTATTCTAATATTGTAAAATATATATATATATATATATATATATATATATATATATATATATATATATATATATACACACACACACAATTAAGTGTATAGTTGCAATTAACCTACTTAATAATAGTGGCAAGGGTCAAGGGTATGCACGGATTCTCCAAAATTGTTGTTATATCTATGTCAGATTTCTCGAAAATATACCATTTTTTTCAAAAAAAAAATATATAATACTTTTGTAGAACTCGACACACATTTTTCGATATTTCTGAAGAGTCTGAATAACATAGTTTTATATGACATTGGACAATTTTTGCCTCGTGAACTAATTTTTAAGATCGAGTTAGACCAAATATTTATTTATTTAGTTGAAAATAGGGTTCATTCCAACTATTATTACCAACGTTGAACCTCCATATTAAATTATTCACGCTCCAAATGTCCAACTCTGAATATAAGATAAAACATTAAAAGAGTCCCGCGAAAAGAAATAAATAATCTCTTTACTTGAATTTCCTCACCTCATAAACTAACTTTTAAAACGAAATTAAACCAAAAATTCATTTCTTTTAACATAAAAGCAAATCCAAATGAACCACAAAAAGTGGATTTTGAGGCTAGGCATGGGAAGGATATTTAGAATTTTTTAAGAATGAGCATGACTGACAAGAATGCTTTGTTTGTCTGCCTTTTAGCCTCTATTTTTTTTTTCCTTTTGATGATTTTATATGCTTTTATTTTGACTAATATTTACCACAACATTAAAAAAAAGGTGGAATATTAGATTTAATTTCCATGGAAACTTTTTAACTGCTCCATTGTTTCTCTTTATCTTATCAATTTAGCGACATTAATGTTACTTTTTCCTAATTTCCTAGAAATTATCACTACAATCAGTGTAATAATCAAAAGTGCAACAATTTTTATAGTATCTAAAATACACTGTATCATTATTTTTACTGTCTCAATTTCTCTGATACTAGTTCGAATTATTAGAGAGATTGTTTAATAGAGTTAGAATATGAGTATCTAATTTTGATTATTTTTTTTTTAATCAAAACAAAATTTATATAATATATTTTTAAACTATATAAAAAAAGTACTATGAATCGATATAACTAATGAATCAAGATATTTTTAAAAATTGTAATCAAAGAAAAGATTGTTTAACCCTCAAAAAGTACTAAAATTTTGAGTACTCGTTGTTATCACCCTATCGATCTTAGCTATCAAAAATGAAAATCTTGAAGGATCTAAATTAATGCGCTTTATTATGACAAATTTTTATTTTTCCAGAGTTGAACTTCAAAAAACATGAATAGTCAGACAATTTCAAAATTCGACATTATATTGAATTTCAGAATTTATAAGAAATTAAACAACGTTATAAGTATTTTTACTTCAAATTATTCATTAGAAGTCAAAAACATCTCCAATTGTATTCATTGCCAAATAACTTCAAATTATCTTACTTTGAAAATAAAAGTTATTTTATTTTTAAATTTCAGAATAAAATATAGTCAAACATCCACCAAAATGTCGAAACTAGAAACAAAAAAGAACTTTATATAGGGTCTAGAACCCTAACAAGGAAATCAAAACAAATATAAGATAATCAATACACACTTTGGGTATTTAAATTTGCAACCTAAAATAATTTATAAAATTGCACTAGAAATATGCATATGATAGGGAAGTAAATTCAATTAATTATGAAATAATTTGACTTACCTTAGTAGTGTTTGGGAGAAGGCTACGTAATTTAGCAAGATGATTATTGATTCTTTCTCTACGTCTTCTTTCAGCTTCACTATGACTTTTTGAGGCAGCAAGTGCCTTTGCATCCATTATTTCTTGAGAATTCATCATTTTTTGCACTTCATTATGATCTTGACATGGAAATTGTGGTACAATTTTGTTGAATAAATCTCCATAATATGATGATCCATGAAAAATAAATGGATCTTCAAGTGTGTTGAAGCTATTCCATGGTAGAATTGATGATCTATTTCCACTTCCATACATAGCTGAGGAAGATTATATAATGAGATTAACTTTACTATATTGACAAAAAATAGTCTGATGTACGAAGTATTTTATAAAATAGTCTGATGTACGAAGTATTTTATGTTTTATATAGGGTTTGTAGGAAGTTTGTACCTTAAAAAAGTCTATTCTAATGCATATATTGATGAAAGTTGTGATTTATATACAAGGTTTATTAGATGGAGACAATTTTATCGTTAAGGCTTACTTTTATTTTTTATACGGATAATATATACTATAAGACAATTCTTACACTATCAAGTCACCTAAATGAGAAAAGGTTAATCATGACCTAAATAAAAACTATAAGTAATCGTTAAAAAAAGGTATGCTTCGAAAGATTGCAATACACTTAGCTTCGATTTGATCATAAATTTTAAAAGTTGAAATTTGAAACTTAAAAATTTGAATTTTGAAGTTGTGATATTCAAAACATGAAGTTGTATTTGGAGATGTGTTTGAATTGTTTTAAAAAGAAATTGTGAATAGAAGTAAAATTTCTCTCAAAACCTAGTCTGAACCACCTGTTTTTGAAACTTGAATTTGTTTTGAAGATAGATTTTCAAAATTTGTATCGAAATAGATATTTGAACACAACTTTTTTCAAATTTTTCGATCCAAAATTTATCATCAAAAGCTAGTTAATTATAATATTGAAAATATTTACTCTTAGTACTATATAAAAGTTAAATCTTTAAACCTAGCTCTATAAGTGTGAAGTGTATGATTGTTTAAAATCACTACAAAAGAAGTTTGAGGCTGAAGAACTTTAGACTTGTTTGATAATCATCTTTATTCTTTTTTTATACAAAAAGAGGAAAAGTAAGAATAATAAAGAGAAGGGGATCAAAAACTTGGATTCTACTTCATTTGTGATAAAAGGAGATTGTAAGAGATCAATGAAAGATGATGAAAAGACATACCTTTATATTTTTGATGGCTTTGTGTGCTCTTCCACTTGTTGTCCTCTTTCTTTTTTTTTCAAAACTCACCCTTTCTATATATGTTGTTTGTTTTCTTTTGCAACACAAAACTTTGTGAAATGTGAAGATTGAATAGAGTATTTGATCCTATTTATCCTAGCATCAACTTAGCCTTTTGTTTCCTATGCCTTTTTCTTTCCTATTGGGCCCTATTCAACATAGTATGTTCTCTTTCATACCTATACTCCATTCCACACCTCTATATCCACTATCTAATTTCTTTTTTTCATTAGATGTTTGATATCCGCATTAAAGTTCGACTATTTTAAACTCGTGGTGTATAGGGAAAGTGATCCTTATCAAAGTTTTCTTTCATATCCAGACTCGAATCTGAAACCTCTTAAAGGGAGGAATGACCTCATCCAGGCCACATTCTTTAGTGGTCCATCTCCACTATCATATATAGTGGGGATACAAGTATTGGTAGTTCCTATCATTTAATTTAATTCCTATTTACGACATTCTTTTTTCTCTTTCAACTATCCTTTTCTATAGCTATTTGATTACGACTAGCTCTTTTGGATTAACTGGTTGTAAATAGTTATTACGTTTTAAGCATTGGACAAGTAAACGAGCTAGTCGTAAGTGTTATTACGACTATCTCTTTTTTCTTAATCTTTGTGTCTAATTGATGAGATATTGGTAATTTTTTATTTACTTTGGCTTTAGGCTATGGTTAATTTAGGCTTGGTCAAGCACCCATGTTCTTCTCATTATAATTTAATAATCTCTTTCTCATGGATAGCTATATTTCCATGCCCAAACTTTCTACCTCCCCAAGACCAAATGAAATCATTATGTCTTGGAACATACTCCTCCTCCACTACCTACTCTAGATCCTAGTGGGGTGGGTGAAATAAAGATAACAACTCTTATAACTACGTTCACTTTGTCCTTATATTGCATATTTGCATAATTATATTCATACTTTATGTGTCTATGATCATTCTTTACAGGGAAAATACACAAGCACCTCTTCAATCTATGTCCGAAATTTCAGAGATATATTTATGTTATACTAAGGTTCTATTACCCCTTACTTATTTTATAAGTAATTTTCTACCCCTCTCGATCTATGTGACACTAGGTTGAAAGAAAAAAGTCAATCAGTATTGGATCCACAAGATAGTGTCACGTAGGCCGAAAAGAGGTAGAAATATTAATAAAATAAGTTCAGGGAATAATAAGACCTTAGTATAGTATAAGTGTGTCTATGAGATTTCGGGCATAAGTTGATGGGTACTTGTGCATTGTCCTTTTTTTATTAAATAGAGTAAAAAAATTAAATAAATAATATAAATTGAGATAGAAAAAAATAGTAATACTTTATTTTTGTTGATTTGAGTTCGCATATTCATGTGATCATTTGTTACTAATAAAATTGTGGTGGAGTGGTAAGTGTTCATTCATCCTTAGGTATGTATTCACCTTTACTAAAGAGTGCTTACCCCTTATATGAGTTGACTTTTTAATGTGAATTTTGATTTAATTAGATCATAAAACGAATATCAGACACCAAACGAGAAACTAAAAATAATAAATCATATTATTTTCTCAAAGTAAAATAACATTTTTTTTTAATTTTCATTAGAAATTGCACCACTTGGGTGGTCATTTATATACTCTTTTTGACTCATATCACTGAATAAATAGCAGAGACATCTTCATTAATGTTGAACATTAATTACATAGGCAAAAATCAAAATTCAGGGTCGAATAGTCAACTATGCTTCTTCTTTTTTTAGTATCTTAGTTGTTTTTTACTATAGTGTATTCAAGGCACTATAAGGAATTGTTTGATGTAAGGTTTAATTAATGATCTCAAGATAAAATGTATGATTATTTTATTTTGTGTTTGATTAGAAGTATTGAGCAATTTTAAGATTATTTCTCTCATTATACATGCTTTAGTGATTGAATACGTTATTTCATATATACGGTAAAGTATATTATCATAAATAATCTCGAAATAATTTATTTTCGATCAAATAACCCGAGAAAAGGGGAGATTGGATCTCTAATGTGCTCTTTAGGTATATTGTTCCTTTGATTGTTATGGTAAAAATGAATAAAAGAAGTAAAAGCTTGATAATAGAATTAGGTATTAACCAAATCTCAATATATAAAGTCCATTGAGATTGATATTATATCAAATTGTGATACGAAGGGGTGATTAACAAAGGTAAACGACAAGCACATATAAAACCATGAGAGTCACGAAGGCATATTCCATCAGCTTTGGGTCTTGAATTATTGGGTTTGTTATAATTCGAATAAATAAGGCCTTAATTATTGATCCTTTCTCATTATTACTTGTTCGTAGACCTAGAACAAGCGGAAAGAATCTCATTAGGGATCAATAAGTGCCTTGGAGGAATTCAAACTTGGTTTCGAGTTAGGTGATACTTTGATTTCATTTTTGTGTGATGTGTGTGGGTATTTGCTTCCTTGTTATGCATGTGTGTATGTGAATGTAGCACTATTGATCAAATCTAATGTAAATGAGTATGAATGAACGATTGTATGTCATGAATCAACACTTGATTGTATGATTTTTAGAATGTGAATTGTGATTGTGATTGTAGTATGATGATTGGACAGGGTGTCACGTTTCGACGCACTAATTCGAATCGGATGTCACCTACTGACATACGAATTGGGGTTGCAGGTTACATACCGACATACATATTGGATCAGGTATCACATTTCGACACGCTAATTGAGATGTGATGTCACATTTAGGCACACTAACAGTTTATGTATGGGTTTCGTGAGAGGACCATTGAGTTGTCATATTTACTTGTTAGTGAGAATGTGGAATTGTAAGTCGGGGTATATGTGTATATATATTTTGTGCATGTCATGTTTACTATGTTGTAGCTTCTTATGTATGTTTCGCTTACTAAAATAGTCTTGTGATTCTACTAGTACACTTTAGTTGTAAACTGATACTGCACTTGCTCTTTCTTTGTTGAGTACAAGGCATCTTCAGGAGGCTAATGACAGACCTCATTTAGGAGATCACTAATCGAAATCGAATTCAAGGGTGAGTCAGTTCTTCCAGGCTGTTATGAGTTCTCCTTTTGTTTAGTCCATTTTCTTTAGACTTAGACTAATACTTTAGATATTCTTTTGTTCAGTTTCGGGTTTATACCCCTTTTTCTTAGACTTCTTGAACTTTGACTTTTAGGTTCTAGACATTATTTCGGCAATTATATTATTAAACTTTTGGAGTTTATTATGCAAACTCTAGTTTATTTATGCTTTTGTATTCTTAAATGCTCTTTAGGTGTATTGTTTCTTTGATTGTTATGGTAAAAATTATGAATAAAAGAAGCAAAAGTTAGATGATAGAATTAGGTATTAACTAAATCTCAAAATATAAAGTCCATTGAGATTGATATTACATCCAATTGGATAACTAAAATTGCATTTAGCAATAATTAAAGCTAATTAAGATATGAAGGGGTGATTAGCAAGGGTAACTACAAGCACATATAAAACCTTGAGAGTAAGCAATGCATGTTGCATTAGCTTTGGATCCAAGCTTTCTCTTGCATAATGATACACATTTTGGCGTAGCTTTATATCCATCGCACGGTATTTCAGGATGTGCCTCATAGCAATCGTATTGGTTAGCATTTGTTTCAACTACAACAATATATAACGAGTATAGAATTTTAGACAATTTCATAATGAGTATTGAATTTTAGACAAGAGAAATTGCTTAGATGATAAGCACTTCTCGCGATAAAACAAGGAAAGAGAAAAAGTATTGAATGTTAGATGAAAAATTAAGTTTACCTTCATGGGTACCAAAAAATAGAGTAACAATGAGAAGGACAAAAATCAAAAGCTTTGCCATTATTCTTCTAGAGATATAATCAAAATGTAGTCTTGATAGTATTTTGTGATTAAATTTTTTCACATTGAATAATCAAGTTTATAACCAAGAGTATCTTTTTATAGCTTAATAAAATAAAATATGGATAGGGTTTATCTTCATTTTTCTTGCGTTTCTATTTGAATTAATGACATATGACATAAATTAGTTTAATTTTAAGGCTAAGATTCAATTAACTACAATAAAATTTTATCCCAAAATATTTATTAAATCCCACAATTATTATTTTATAAATTTATATTTAAATTATTATTTGTTTGCCTTGAGTAAATTTTATAAATATCTGAATGCAAGTAACTACACGTCTATTCACTTTGTTTTATTTACTTATTATTATTATTATGGAAAATTGTGGAGAGAATAGCAAACACTTAAACGATATTAAATGTTATAGCTAATGTTTTAGAAAATTGTGATTCATATAGTTATAGTTTTCTTAAATATTGTTATTTGGTTAATTTATATAATTCACCCAATATTGTATAACTCGTTTCGGTGTATAAATTAGAATTGTGTTTACTATTCCTAAAATTTTCTCTACCTATCATAATTTAAATAAATTTTCTTCAATATAAATTTCACAAGTACTAATAGAATTATTTTAAGCAACTTTACGATTTTTATGGTAGAAATTTATTTATCTATTTTATATAAAAAGACTCTTTGCAAAAACAATCAGATTTAACTCTTTAAGTCATTTTTAGTAAGGTTTTAGGGAGTCCGGAGCCTAAAGGGTATAAAATGTTAATAAAAATTCCTATGAATATTTATTTTGACCAAAAGGGCAAAATCGCTGGAAGGGCAGCGACTTTGCTTGCAGAAAAAAGTAAAATCGCTGCCTTGACAGCGATTTCTATTTTTTTTAAAAAAATATAATTTTTTAATAAATCGCTCCCCAAGGAGCGATTTTCTTAATTTTTTATTTGAAATTAAAAAAAAATAATAATAGGAGCAAATCGCTGCAAGTGCAGCGATTTGTCTCCAATTTTCTTTTATGTTTTTCTAAATCAATTTTTTATAAAAATTGTAATTGCTACTTATTTTAAAAAATTATTTTAAAAAAAAAAATTATTTTGGAATAAGTAGTAGAAAAATTTCTTTAAAAAATTTAAATTCTAATTTTAAAAATTGTAAAAAAAAAAATTAAAAAAATTGATTGGAAAAAATTAAAAAAAAAATTGGAGACAAACTAAGAGCAAATCGCTGCAAGGGCAGCGATTTGTCTCCAAATTTTTATTTTTTTTTTCAATCAATTTTTTTAATTTTTTTTTTTACAATTTTTAAAATTTAATTTTAAATTTTTTTAAAGAAATTTTAATTTTAAATTTTTCTAAAGAAATTTTAATTTTAAATTTTTCTACTACTTATTCCAAAATAATTTTTTTTTATAATAATTTTTTTTTAAATAATTTTTTAAAACAAGTAGCAATTATAATTTTTCTAAAAGATTGATTTAAAAGAATATAAAAGAAAATTGGAGACAAATCGCTGCACTTGCAGCGATTTGCTCCTATATTTTTTAATTTTTTTAATTTCAAATAAAAAATTAAGAAAATCGCTCCTTAGGGAGCGATTTATTAAAAAATTATTTTTTAAAAAATATTTTAGAAATCGCTGCCAAGGCAGCGATTTTACTTTTTCCGGCAAGCAAAGTCGCTGCCCTTCCAGCGATTTTGCCCTTTTGGTTAAAATAAATATTCATATGCCGTTTTAGAATTTTTATTAACATTTTATACCCTTTAGGCTCCGGACTCAGGTTTTAGGGGTCTAAATTGATTAGGTACAATTTTATAATCCTAATCTATGCTTAGGGCTTTTTTGAGAGTTTAAGAAGAGAAAAGAGGAAAAGATCAAAGCACTCGTCGAGATTTTTGAGTTTCATTGCGGATTTTCCTCAAGGGTTTGATCCCTAAAAGATATGTAAGTTGTCATAGTATTGGGTTAGTTCACCTACACGCCTATCATGAGTTTCTTTAACGAATTTCATTCATAAGTTGGGATATATTGAGTTCTTGATTAGTCTTCTTGAAGTTTTATTTTAAATCTTGTTTTGTTGGGATTTTGATGAATTCTTGAGATGAAAGTGAGTGTTTTGAAAATTGTATTGAGTAGAATAATTAGTGTGTATTTATGTTGAGTAATCAAATCCCTATATTTGATGCTCTCTAATTAAATTAATTCATTTAACCATAGCCAACATTGCATTTAGCAATAATTAATGTTTATTAAGATATAAAGGGGTGATTAGCAAGGGTAATAACAAGCACATATAAGACCAGGAGAGCCAGTAATGCATCTTCCATCAGCTCTTGCTCCAAACATCTTCCTACAAAATGTTAAACATTTTGGCTCAACTTTTTCTCGATCGCACGATATTTCAGGATGTATCTGATAGCAATTGTATTCGTTAGCAATTGCTCCAACTACATTAAATAAACAAGAAGAGTAAAAAATGTGTATTGATATGATTAGGTGAGTATTATAACAATATATAACAAAGTTCCTCGGATAGTAAATAGTCCTCGCGATTAAAAAAAAAAGAATTGAAGGTTAGATGTAAAACAAAGTTAAGCTTCTTAAGTACCAAAAAATAGAGTAACAATGAGAAGGACACAAATCAAAAGCTTTGTCATTATTCTTCTAGAGATATACTCAAAATGTAGTCTTAGATAGTATTTTGTGCTTTAATTATTTTACTTTGAATAACCAAGTTGAGCAAGAGTATCCTTTTATAGTTTGTAAAATTAAATATGGATCTGGCTTCTCTCCATTTTTCTTCCGTTACTATTTGAATTGATGACATATGGCCAAAAAATATTTAATTTAATGGCTTAATTAATTAAAATAAAATCCTAATCATGGTGTGAATAATTAATTACTTCCATATGTTTCATCCCATAAGATATTTACAAACCCACAATTATATTTTTTCTAAATTTATATTTTAAATTATTATTTTTTACCTTGAGTAATTTTTGTAAATATATGAATGGAACTATGGAAGTAACTACACATCTATTCACTTTGTTTTATTTACTCATTATATAATATAATAATTAAATTAACTCTCCTACAATATAAATTCAACAACTTATTAGTGATATAATTATTTTATGTAATTTTACTATTTCTATGAATATAAATTTATTTATATATTTTTATACTTAAGAAAGAATAGCAATCTTAAAGGTAAACAATATTTTCTAATGTACAATAACGTTGGTTCTATTTTGACGTTTAGACGAATTAAAATGATTTGAATTTAAATGAATTCGATTACATCCCACACACATATTTAGACTATATTATACTAATATAAGACAAAATAAGTAATTTAATTTAGACTACATATTAATATGAGACAAAATAGTCTAGTCAATTTAGACTAAATAATAGATCATAACTCCTCATATCAAACTCAAAGGCTCTTTTGATTATTTGTTTCTTCATTAGATTATACTTTATTTAATCACCAAATTCGTGATTTTTATTTATTTATCAAGAGTATTTCGAGAAAAAACAAATAGCAATACTGATTTTAGGTGTATTTATACGTCCAAATATTAAATTTTATTCATGTCTTAGCTAAGTTGTGAGAAGCAATTATCATATATTTATGTGTTTTGAATATAATTGATGTTATTATTAATATATGTGATTAGACATGTTTCACGGGAACTGAATATGTTGTTATTGTTTCTTCGATAAATAAAATTTTTTTAATCATAACAACTAAAGATAAGAAAAATGAATAAAAGAAAGCAAAAACTATATTGAAAGACTTAATCATTAATCAAAATATAAAGTTCATTGAGATTGATATATAACATCAAATTGGATAGCCAAAATTACATGAAGCAATAATTATATAAATTTTATTAAGATATAAATTGGTGACTAGCAAGGGTAGTTACAAGCACAAAAAGGACCCTGAAATCCAATCTGATCAATGCATTGGCCACCAGCATTGGGTCCAAACTTTTGTTTGCAAAATGGTAAACATTTTGGCTCAACTTGTCCACCATCACACAATATTTCAGGATGTATCTGATAGCAAGTTTCTGATTCAACTGATGGGATTATTGTTCCAACTGCAAAAGAGTCAACACACACTATTAATATTATTAAATAAGTACTATATACAATAATATATATTCATGTGATACTTATTGTTATTCGAGATTTAAATAGCTTAAATTTGACCAGGAATGATCATTCTCTGGTCCTTTGTTGATTGTTAAGGGTAAAAAGAAAGATATATTTAAATAATATATGAAATGAATTACGATCAAAATAAAATTGATTTGAATCCCAAAATATATGAAAGGTGATACGTAAACAAGACGAATGTAGTAACACATATTTGATTGTCAAGGGTAAAAAAGTACCAAAAAATAGAGCAACAATGAGAAGAACACAAGTCAAAAGCTTTGCCATTATTCTTTGATGGTATTTTGTGGTTTAATATTTTCACTTTGAATAATCAAGTTAACCAAGAGGGTCTATTTATAGCTTGTAAAATACATGGAGTGGGACTTTGATCAAATCTTGTGATTAATTTTTGAAGACTTGAAATCAACAAGTTCATTATAAGAGAAAAAATAAATTATTATCTTATTCTCAAATATTGTTTAGATTTTTTTCTAATCAATAGGAATTTGACCCACCTAATGTAACATACAATTACTCACACACTAATTTATTGATATTTGATATCTTAAGCCTTAAGTTGATTATAAGAGAATAAGAAATTATTATCTTACTCCCAAATATTGTTTAGATTTTTTTCTAATTAATATGAGTTTGATCCACCTACTGTAACATACAAATACTCACACACTAATTTATTGATATCTGTTGCACGTTTATTTTAAAATATTGGAATCTCACTCGCCACTCTCGTTTGTTGGCAGCCTCGCTCGCTTCTCTCGCTTTTATACAAACACAAATGTATAAAAATGTGTTTGTGTTCGTATAAAGCGAGATGAAATGGTATATATACATATATTTTCATTATCATCTCTCCCCTCTCCCAGATCTCGCTCTCCACCCTCGCCTCTCTTGCTTATACAAACAGAAACGATGTATAAATTGTGTTTATGTTTGTATAAAGCGAGAGAAAATTGTATATACACATGCAAATAGATATATTTTCATCCTATACACTTATAATTATACAAAACAAATATTTTCCTGTCTAGTTTTCTTTTGCCTTTCTCCCTTTCTCGTTTTATATATACAAAGATTATACAATTGATCTTTTGTATACAACTGCTTTCTTTTGTATATGTATAGCGAATTATACAACTGCGTTCTTTGTATATGTGTAGCGAAATATACATATATATGTTTGTTATGGAGTACAATTATGCAAATTATAGTTATAGCTAGCATATAAATATATTTTTTATGTTTGCTATATGTGAAAGTTACTCTATTTATAATGAGATGTTAGGAATGATAAAGAAAACTCAATTTATTATAAGATGTTTTAATTACTTTTTAAAATCAAAATATTATATAAATTTTACTATTTACTATTTAATTGATTATATTTTGAATATTTGAAATATATAAGTAGATAGTAAGAGTTAATAAGAAATTATTATTTTATTCCCAAATTATATATTGTCTTGTTTAGATTTGTTCAAATTAATATGGGTTTACTAACCACCTACTGTAACATGTACATACATACATGATAATAGTGATGAAACATTGAGACATCTATTTCGAAATATTGAATAAAAATTTTATAAAAAAACGAAAATTTTTAAATGATTCATATATATTATTAAATATTCTTTGTGCTATAAAATAAATACAAAAACATTTTTAAAAAAAAAAACAAAAAAAATTGTCTTAGAGATGTTTGAGACCATAATATTCAACTAATAATAGCCTGATCTCAACATATCCATACTACAACAAAAACAACTTTTAGCGGCACTAAATATTGATACTAATAAAAAGTGTTTACGTCTTAGCGGTATTTAGTTAAGTGTCATTAGAATCGATGTCGCTAAAGGCTTTAGGGACACATGTAAAGAGTGATAATTGCCGATAAAAATACATATTTAACGATGATTAACAATTAAATACCGCTAATGATCATTTTTATTATACTGGCATGATATAAGTGTTTCCAGAAGCATATGTTTATTTTTAGAGGCAAAAAGAAATAATTCCCCCTCCCTCCCCAAAAGTATTTTTGAGAAAATATATTTATGAAATAAACATAAATTTGTTTCTTGGATTAATCCTTAAATAACTCATCTTATCCATATAAATTTGGAACTATTTTAACCGATCTCGCGTTAATTGGTCCAAAACTTTCAAATTATAATCCCAAAATAGTTTGATTACAAAAAAAAAAAAAACCTCCAACCTCAAAATTATCTATTTTAATGTCAAAATAATTTAATCCGCGTAACAAATGAAAATCTTAAAGATCAGTTTGTGTTACTAAAATTTTCCGAAAAATCAGGCTAGGATCATGTTCAGTAGTCAGTACTATACATTAGAATTCGATTAAATTTGAATTCGCGAATTAAGGATAAAACATTCCTAAACAAAAGTGACTATTAATAAAAAAAAGACTTATATTGAATACTTCTGTTAAAAATGAAAAGTTATTTACCGCTCCACCCTAATCATCGTTGATCGACGAGAACATGTTTGATTTCTAATGGCTCATCATAGATAGTACGGAGGGCACTTTGTTCCTTTTACAATCTCAACTCATTCTATGTGCCAACCCTTTCATATATGCGTTTCTTTGTATTTCATGTGACAAAAATTAGATGGTATTAAGGGGACGATTATCGATAAAAAAATTTATAGTCGTATTAATATTTTTATTTGTTTAAATATATATACTGTGTATGTAGGATCAAATATGTATTTTATGTTTATACAATATGGAGTTTAGAGGAGTACGGAGCCAAAAGGGTAGAAAATATTAACAAAAATTCCAAAAGGGTATATAAAATTTTATATAAACCAAAACGGTAAAATCGCTCCGCCGGCAGCGATTTACTTCAAGTGAAAAAGTAAAATCGCTGCCCCAGCAGCGATTTTGCAAAAAGTTTTTTTTTTCCTTACAAATCGCTGCCCGGGCAGCGATTTATAAAAATTTTTTTTTTTTAAAAAAAAAACATAAATCGCTGCCTAGGCAGCGATTTACATAAAAAAAAAAATTTTTTTTTTGGTAAATCGCTGCCTAGGCAGCGATTTACATAAAAAAAAAAATTTTTTTTTTGGTAAATCGCTGCCTAGGCAGCGATTTACATTTAAAAAAAAAATAATTTTTTTTTATATAAATCGCTGCTACAGTAGCAGCGATTTATTAAAAAAATATTTTTTATATAAATCGCTGCTACAGTAGCAGCGATTTATTAAAAAAATATTTTTTATATAAATCGCTGCTACAGTAGCAGCGATTTATATCAATTTTTTAAATAAATCGCTACTGTAGCAGCGATTTATTTAAAATTTTTTTTTTTATTAAATCGCTGCGATAAGCAATTTTTTAAACTAAAAAAAATTAAAAATTTTAAAACAGCGATTTTATAACTTTAATGTTTGAAAATTTAAAAAAATTTAACTTTTAAAGTTTGAAATTTAAATTTTTAATTTTTTAATTATTATAATAAAAATTATATTCAATTAAAAAAAATTAAATCTTTAAGTTTTAAATAATACATTTTTTTTTAATAATCGCTGTTTTAAAATTTTTAATTTTTTTTAGTTTAAAAAATTGCTTATCGCAGCGATTTAATAAAAAAAAAATTTTTAAATAAATCGCTGCTACAGTAGCGATTTATTTAAAAAATTGATATAAATCGCTGCTACTGTAGCAGCGATTTATATAAAAAATATTTTTTTAATAAATCGCTGCTACTGTAGCAGCGATTTATATAAAAAATTTTTTTTTTTTTAAATGTAAATCGCTGCCTAGGCAGCGATTTACCAAAAAAAAACTTTTTTTTTTTTATGTAAATCGCTGCCTAGGCAGCGATTTACCAAAAAAAAAATTTTTTTTTTTATGTAAATCGCTGCCTAGGCAGCGATTTATGTTTTTTTTTTTTAAAAAAAAATTTTATAAATCGCTGCCCGGGCAGCGATTTGTAAGGAAAAAAAAAACTTTTTGCAAAATCGCTGCTGGGGCAGCGATTTTACTTTTTCACTTGAAGTAAATCGCTGCCGGCGGAGCGATTTTACCGTTTTGGTTTATATAAAATTTTATATACCCTTTTGGAATTTTTGTTAATATTTTCTACCCTTTTGGCTCCGTACTCCATTTTATTACTCATATTATATATTATAGTGACGTGGAAATCTCCAAATACACAAAGTACAACTAACAATATATTTTCTCCGTCCCTTTATTTTAATGTATCGTCTTCCTTTATCGACCACAAATTTTCTCCTATTCGTCACACTAGCTATCATTAATGATCTCATATATGACTTCAATATATTATATATGTACACTGTTCAAAAAACAACGTTCGATTTAATATGAAATTTAAAAAAAATAAAAATTCAATCATATAATTTTAGACTAAAATCATGTTAAATGTATTAAAATATCTTATAATTTTGATCTTTGAAGAAACTGAAATTAAAGCGTGACAAAAAAAGATTGTTTAAATAAATTAAAAAATAAAAGTAAGTCACTCTTTTTTAGACGAAAGAAATAATGTATAGGTGACAAAAAAGAATTTATAATAAAATGTTCACATGAGGTAACATATGCTTTAACTCTATTTTAAAATTTAAGAAGTGAATATTATTAGAGGTTATATAAATTTGAGTTTTAAAGTTTGAAAGTTCCATCATTAATTTACATTTATAATATTCTACTTTTCTATTTATGGTATATATATATATATATACTCTATTAATTTCAGTATTTGACTTGTAGAGGTTTTTGCCATCTTTAATAGTCATTGATGTATATTTTTCTTGCAAAACTAAATTTAAATTCAAAGTGTTCAAACACAAAAATGTATAATGTTGATTTTTAGTCATAGAAGACTATATATACTTCTACATTTAACTTCATTAGATCTATAGAGTTGGTCAAATATATAATTAGATGATGAGAATATTATTGTCTAGAGAAATAACTTTGTGGACAAAGCATACTATTATTTTCGTGTTTAGAATATTACTAAGTTATGTTTTGAATATTACTAAGTTAGATTATTTCAAATTCAATATTATATTACGTATAATTTTTGAATTTGTATTCGAGACTTGAAAACTTTAATAATGGTAAACAAGTTTTTATGCATGTTATGTAAGTCGTGGTTGGTGGTGTTTGATAAAATTATGAACAAACTAATTTTTAATTTCTCCATGCATGTGTGATTGTACTTTTCTATTTCTTCAATTTCTCAAGTGTAATTAAAATTTTAATTTTTCTTATTTAGTTTTTTTTTTTCTTTTTGAAGTCAAAGTTTGGTGCTTCATCACTTTCAAATAAAAAATGTCTTAAAATTAAATAAACAAAAGGAAACAATTTTTTTTAGCACAACTTGAAAGGTCAACTTGAACATATAGATAACGGCCGTTAAGTTTGACGGATGAATTTTCTCATTATGGAGAGTTGGTGGATTTTATTAATGTTACTAATATTATATCATTTTATATTATATTATATGATATTGTATTATATTACTGCAATTGGGCATCAATGTCAAAGTTATTATGTGGCTGCCACCGTTTTAGAGATCTGTCACATGTTATATCATATATCATAAATAAACCAGCAAATAAAAAGTATCTTTATAAACTACTATTGATTTAGGGGTCAATGGACTTCTTCTATAACTATTTTGTCACTTTCGTTTTAATTTATATGATGTTATTTGATTTGTCACAATTAAAAAGTTAAGTATATTTATATGAGTGTAAATTATTTTATTAAAAATAAAATAAATATTTTAAATTTAATCATCAGTAATTATAGAAAGATATTACTTTTTATTAAACTAACTAAAAAGAAATCTCACGTAAATTTAAACAGAGAGAATACTTTTTTATTTTCAATTTATTACTATGTACATTATTTTTTATGTTGTTGTTACTATTTTTTTCTTGATTATTTTTATATGATTCTTTTATTTTTATCGATATTAATATGCTTTATTTGTACCGATTATCTATGGTAAAAATAATTAATACGTTAGCATCATTTTATAGACTCTATTATTATATTGATTTAAGGGTTAATGGTCTTGCTTTTGTTATTAGGTGAAAATTTTACTAGTTGATGGTAGGATTAATGGACTCCACTTTTCTATTTGGTTACTTTTCGCAATTATAGTGTTTTAAATGTTATCTTCTTCTCTCTATTTTTTTGAAAACAAAGAAAATAATAACCATATAAAATAAGTTATTTTCTATTGTTGTCCCCATTTGAAAACCATCCACCAACTAATTAAATATGGGAAAGGAATTATTAAACCATATCACCAATTATATTATTAGCTTTTTTTCAATTTATATGATATATTTTTTTGTGTCAGTTAAATAAAGAACATACATTTTTTATTTAATAACAGTTTAATTTTAAAATGTCAATTCTAGCTTTAATGAAATTAAATATAGCAATATAAACACCTGAAATTTATTTTAAATCACACATTTTAAAATTAAGATCCAAAAAAAGTATATGTTTATTAACATCCCTCGTTGAATGGCTAGAATTTTTCAAACCATATTTCTGTATTATAAAATTAAGAAAAGTTACAAGAAGGACACGAATGTAAGTTATATGTGGTAAGTGTTAGGATAAAAAATAAACAGGTGTAAACGCGGAAGTTAACAAAGCAAATCTCGAAAGACCACGAGTAAGAAGACAAATGAGAAATACACCGAAAGACACAAAGATTTAACGTGGTTCGATCAATCAACCTACGTCCACAAAGGAGATGAACAATCTACTATAAATATGAGAATACAAAATACAGAGAGAAACAACCTCAACCAATTCACTCGAAATACAAGGGAGGTTCACACAAGTGATAACGTATCAAGCTTGTGATTCACAAATTCTCTCTCTAACCAAAACTCTCAAATCTTTTAAAACTACATTGTGAATGTTGATTAAGTTAGAAGGAACATTCCTCTATTTATAAAGTCCTAAACATTTTCTTACCAGAAAAAGGATTAGTCAATTCAAAACTTTTTCCTAAAATGAAAACTTATTTATGGTAAAAAGTTTAGGACAAATAAAACTCAATAAATCTCCCCCTTGACCTGAATTTCTGACAAAATAAATTTATCCCCTTATTGGTAAGGAAATTAATAATAAGTCTTCAACTACACCTACCATCCTGTTGTGCACACTAGAAAGCACAAAATGCCCAATGTGACTAAGGCATCTTCAATCCAAACATCGAATTTTTACGTTAAATTTGACATCAACACTAACTTTGATATAATCAATTCTTACTGTACCATACTATATGCATAAAAAAATCTTTTTCTTTCTCTTTATTAATATATTATTATTTCTTATTTCATTCATATTTTTTTATTTCATAAAACAAATTATTTCTAAAACATTCACCATATGTAATTATTTCTTTTCATAATTGTCTAATATAAAATTATTATATTTTATGGTACTTTTTAAAATTATTATGTATTTTATATTTTATTTTTAATGTATGTCAATTACTACTTTATTGAATGTTTATTATTTTCGATTATTTTTAAGTACATTATATTATTTGTTTAAAAATCTATAGGTTTGTATTTTTAATTTTCGTGAAGATTAATTTTAGTTTATATCCAATTATAACTTATAGTAGAATTAACATATATTAATTTATTTAAAAAGTTCATATATAGAAAAATTAATTTATAAAAAACTAAATGTTATGAAACTATATATATTTAGAAGAAGAATAAAGTAGAGAGAACAAAAAAGATTTCTTATTCATATTGAAATTTATTCAACGTTTCATGGATCTTATAAAGAAAATTTCTTTATTTATAAGGAAAATCTAACTTGGTCCCAACTAGAATTTCTAACCATATCTTCATCTTTATAGAATCAAAATAGAAATGATTTTCTAATTTGATCATTTCTTAGATTAATGGTGAATTGTATCGAATCCATTTTTCGATTTTAAAGCGAATAGTTACCTTATAAAACTTTTTCTTTTGACTTTAATTTAAGTTTAACTCATTAGATTCAGTAATATATTAATTTACATAATATCTTGAATGAGGGAGAAGAAAAAGTCATCACACGACTCCACATAATTAGACATTTGCAATAATACAAATATGTTTATAACACTAAACTTCATATCTAAAAAATAATATTGTAAAAATGTTAACATTTAAAAAGTGTGAATTGGTGGTGTAACACTATTTACACACATTTGATTCTTTCTCTTAGAAGAACAAATCAATAGGAAGTCTCTTGTATATGAAAGACAGAGTAATTGATGATGAATAATCCTGAAAATTTTACTGACAAGACAAATGAGGCTGTTGGTGAGGCACATGAACTGGCTGTATCAGCAGGGAATGCTCAGTTGACACCTCTGCATATTGCTTTGGTTTTATTATCTGATCACAGTGGTATTTTCTGGCAAGCAATTGTCAATGCTGCTGGTATTGAAGAGACAGCTAATGGTGTTCAAAGGGTGTTTAATCAAGCTAAGAAGAAAATCCCTTCTCAGTTACCACCACCTGATCAAGTTCCACCAAGTACTACACTTAATAAGGTACTGCTACGAGCACAATCGTTGCAGAAGTCTCGTGGTGATAGCCATTTGGCAGTTGATCTGTTGATTTTAGGCCTTTTGGAAGATTCACAAATTGTTCATCTTTTGAACGACTCTGGTCTTAGTGCAGCAGGAGTGAAATCAGAAGTTGAGAAACTTAGAGGAAAAGATGGAAAGGATGTGGAAAGTGCAACCACATTCCAAGCTCTTAACACCTATGGTCGTGATCTCGTGGAACAAGCAGGAAAACTTGATCCTGTGATTGGTAGGGATGAAGAAATTCGAAGAGTGATTCGGATTCTATCGAGGAGGACAAAGAACAATCCGGTGCTTATTGGTGAGCCTGGTGTTGGTAAAACAGCTGTAGTTGAAGGGCTAGCACAAAGGATTGTTCGAGGCGATGTTCCAAGTAATTTGGCTGATGTTAGGGTGATAGCATTGGACATGGGAGCACTCATAGCTGGAACAAAGTACAGAGGTGAATTTGAAGAGAGGTTGAAGGATGTTCTCAAGGAAGTGGAAGATGCACAAGGGAAAGTAACTCTCTTCATTGATGAGATACACTTGGTTTTAGGTGCTGGTAGGATTGAAGGGTCAATGGATGCTGCTAATTTGTTCAAGCCAATGCTTGCTAGGGGCCAATTAAGGTGCATTGGTGCAACAACTCTGGAAGAGTATAGCAAGTATGTGGAGAAGGATGCTGCATTTGAAAGGCGTTTCCAGCAGGTATATGTCGCTGAGCCTAGCATTCCCGATACTATAAGTATCCTTAGAGGGTTGAAGGAGAAGTATGAAGGCCATCATGGTGTCAAAATTCAGGATAGGGCTCTTGTTATTGCAGCTCAGCTTTCATCTCGATACATTACAGGTCGACATTTGCCTGATAAGGCTATTGACTTAGTTGATGAGGCTAGTGCAAATGTGAGGGTTCAGCTAGATAGTCAGCCAGAAGAAATAGATAATCTTGAAAGGAAGAGGATTCAGCTACAAGTTGAACACCATGCTCTTGAAAAGGAAAAAGATAAGGCTAGCAAAGATCGACTTGTTGAAGTGAGGAAAGAGCTTGATGATTCGAGGGACAAACTCCAGCCTTTGATGATGAGGTATAAAAAGGAGAAGGAACGGATTGATGAGCTACGAAGGCTTAAGCAAAAGCGCGATGCACTGACCTATGCTTTACAAGACGCTGAAAGGAGATATGATCTTGCCAGAGCAGCAGATCTTAGATATGGTGCCATCCAAGATGTGGAAGCTGCAATAGCAAATCTTGAGAGTAGCACAGATGAGAGTAGAATGTTAACAGAGACTGTTGGACCCGATCAGATTGCGGAAGTAGTTAGTCGCTGGACTGGAATTCCTGTCTCTAGGCTTGGGCAGAATGAAAAGGAGAAATTGATTGGTCTTGCTGATAGATTGCACCAAAGAGTTGTGGGTCAAGATGAAGCTGTTAAAGCTGTTACTGAGGCTGTGTTGAGGTCTAGAGCTGGATTAGGAAGGCCACAACAACCAACTGGTTCATTCCTTTTCTTGGGGCCAACTGGTGTTGGAAAGACAGAACTTGCTAAAGCTCTTGCTGAGCAGCTCTTTGATGATGACAAATTGATGGTCAGAATCGACATGTCCGAATACATGGAGCAACATTCTGTTGCCAGGTTGATTGGTGCTCCACCAGGTTATGTTGGACATGAGGAAGGTGGACAACTTACCAAAGCTGTAAGGAGGCGACCTTACAGTGTTGTGCTATTCGACGAAGTTGAAAAAGCTCATCCAACTGTGTTTAACGCTTTGCTTCAAGTGTTGGATGATGGTAGATTAACTGATGGTCAAGGTCGTACTGTTGATTTCACCAACACTGTGATCATTATGACCTCAAATTTGGGAGCGGAGTATCTCTTGTCAGGCAACCGCGAAATGGTCATGCAGGATGTGAGGAAGCAATTTAAGCCTGAGTTACTGAACAGGCTCGATGAGATTCTAGTGTTCGATCCTTTATCACACGATCAGTTGAGGCAAGTCTGCCGTCACCAACTGAAAGATGTGGCAGGCCGTTTAGCTGAGAGGGGTATTGCATTGGGCGTTACTGAGGCCGCATTAGATGTTGTACTTGCACAAAGCTATGATCCGGTGTATGGGGCAAGGCCTATTAGGAGGTGGTTGGAGAAGAAAGTTGTGACAGAGTTATCAAAGATGCTTGTCAAGGAGGAAATTAATGAGAATTCCACAGTGTATATAGATGCCAGACGTGGCGACAAAGATCTAACTTATAGGGTGCATGGAGAATAATGGAGGGCTTGTGAATGCTGCTGCTCAAGCACTGAAGGATTGAACAAATAGAGATGATGAAAGAGGGACAGGTTGAATAACACCATGAAACTTGAATATATATGACTTTGTTACTTTTGTTTAAAATCTCCAATTAACAAGTGAATGTATCTTCACAAATTCTGTTGATTTTGCTCATGTAACTTGAAAAATGTCTAAATAGAAAATTGTATTATTTATTTTTTACTATACCGTTTCAATAATGGGTTCACGAGATCGGAAAAAACTCTGATTTCTCCTTGCTTTATCGGTATAGCGCATCTTACAGGGTGCCTTTCATCGAGTAAAGGATAGTGCATCTTACTATAACGCTCCTGTACAAGTAAAGTTTAATGCAGAGAGTAAAAACAAAAGCGCCTGTAGCTCAGTGGATAGAGCGTCTGTTTCCTAAGCAGAAAGTCGTAGGTTCGACCCCTACCTGGCGCGTTGTGTTTAATTATTTCTTTTATAGCACGTTTTTTTATAATTAAAAAAAATGGAACATGTCCTGCTTTTTTTTTTAAAAAAAAAGTTATATGCTTAATTTTATATGATGCATTTTTTTTTAGAATTTTTGGAATATATGCTATATTTGAGCGACTGTTTATGGAAATAAACTTCTATGCTCTCCTATGCAAGAAAATTCTGCGTAACGATAAAACATTATATTTCCAGTGAAAGCATGCAGAATCGTGTATTTGTGCAAAAACAAAATTAAATCAACACATTACTCATGGTTACTCATTTTGGTGACTTAGGGTCATCATGAAGCATTGCAACTCTGACTTTCAACTGATCTCTCTCTGCCATTACTTCTTCAAGGATTTTGTTCAATTCTTGGACATGATTGTTCTTCTTGACAATGCTTGCCTTTAGTCGCTCAACTTCAGTCTCTGCTTCTATTTTCTCTGCTCTAGCTTGAATAAGAGCCTCCTCTAATGATTCGCACGGTTCATTTGTATATAATCCTCTGCTAGTTTCAGGCTGAATCTCCAAGTTTTCCTCCAATAACGCCTTTGATGATACCGATTCTTTTTTCACATTACTAAATTCCCCATACCTCAAAGTTTCACCCTGCAAATTTGAAACAACTCGATCACCTTCCAGCTCTTTGTAAAGCGTCTCTATCATATCGCGTAGTTCAGCCTCCAACTCATCATCAGACCCTTCATAATCATTGTCACTCTGTGTATCTGAGTATTCTGCGACCTCCAATTGGACCAACTTAGACTTAGCCATGCGAGTTTTACTAATTTTTCCTTTGATGTGATGATTAATCCCTTTATCAGAAACACCTCGTTTTAGTTGCTTAGAGCCTTTGTGCTCATGATGATTTGGCTGCTTAGAGCTAGGGAATTTAGATAAAGGAAGCGCAGAGCTTTTGAATGAACTAACATTGGATTGTGATGGAATAAGATCTGAACTAGGAATGTAGTTCAGAAGCACTGTTGCCCCGTCATTATGGCGCTCAGCCAACGAACAGTGTATCTTGTAGCATTTTACAACAAGGTTGATTAATTCTTTTCTACTCTCAGAATACTTATTATCAAATGACTCTGCATTTGAATCTTCAATGATTTTCAGCATCCTTGAAACATTCCGGTTCATCTCTGAAATATCAAAGTCATTTTCTCTATTCAGACTAACTAACTATGTCTAATGCAAATTGCAAAGATATAACATTCAAAAGACAAACAAGGGGTTTCTATAAAAGTCATGTAATGGCCTTTAATGACATTAACCTTTGATAATCCGTTTGAAAAATTAACTCTCCTATATAATGTTCAGTTTGAAAAAATTTCACCATCTTGGAGTAATTATAGAAATCAGTTAAAATATAAGAATTTTTTTTTTTAACTCTCCAAGAACTTTTTAGTTATATGAGGGTTTTTAACTCTCTAAGAACTTATTAGTTATATGAGAGCTGAAGAGGCGAACTGTCTCAAAGATAAGATGAAAGAACTTTCTTTAACTCTTCTAAAACTAATCTAGTTGAATCTTCTGGTACTGTTATGAAATACAGCTTCAAAGGTAAACAGAAGAAAGTCTCGAAAAAGAAACTTATGAAAAAGAAAAATCAATTCAACAAGTAGTGGAGTCAAATTCAAAGTTTAAGGGTTCTTGCTTTGTTTGTGAAAAAGCTGGTCATAAGGCTGCCAAGTGCTTTCAAAGAAAAGGACAGGACTCAAAGCAGGAAGGACAAAGTGATGTCCAAGCTAATCTTGTTGATGGTAATGAAGTGATTGTTGTTGTAGTCATTGAGGCAAATCTGGTGGCTAACAAAACTTACTGGGTACTAGACACAGGCGCTTCAAGGCATTTCTGTGCCAATAAAAATTTATTTCATGACTTTGAGAAGTCCACTAATGAAGAGTGTGTTTACATGGATAACTCCACTATTATTGGAGTTATGGGTAAAGGAAAGGTTTTACTTAAATTAACTTCAGAAAAGACATTATTCTTGAACAATATTTTGTATGTTCCTTCCCGCTATAGAAACTTAGTTTCCATAGCCTTTTCAACAAAGTAGGCCTTAAACTTGTTTTTGAAACTGATAAAATAATTATTTTTCGTGAAGGAGACTTTGTTGAAAAAAAATATCTTAGTGGAGAATCATTTGTATTAAACATTGTTCAAGATATTGTCAATAGTAGAAGTATTTCAAATAATGCTTATATTGTTGAGTTTAAAAATTTGTAGTGTGGTAGATTTGGTCATGTTAATATTTCTTCTATTAAAAGACTTACAATAATAAGTAAATAAGTATTACCACAACTCCCAAACAGTAAATAAGTATTCCCACGACTCCCGAACAATGAAAATAGACAGTAGTGGATTGAAGAGTTTGAAAAAACTATATGTTTGTGTGTTCGTTTTTGCTTGTAAATGACTAATATTATGGAAGATATAACTGGAAGAGAATTATATTTTTCTTTTAGAAAAAGTTATAACTCAAATATGGTAAAACAATCTCGGCAAAACCTTAACAAATTCTCCAAAAATGATGATTTTGAAATTTCACTAATATTTATAGTTAAGTGACTTTTGAAGTAAATTCAAAATTAAGTCACTTTTAAGTAAAACACTTGGGGGTCGTTTTGTATAAAGACTAATAATGCAGACATTAGTAATGTACATATTATTTTTATTTTCTTTAAGTGTTTGATTCATTGTTCTCAACCTAATTTTGTATAAGGTTTAGAACTCTATATGAAAAATTCTTTTTCCTATTATATCCTTAAGTTTTTATGGGATATTTTATTTCGTGTAATTGGATCAAGGGTTGATGATAACATGGGGACAATATTATCTTTTTGTGGCCTTCAAAACTAATTAGCAGAAGAATAATTTTGTCATTATTTTTGCTATTTTCTCATTTGAATTATTTGAGAATAAAGCTCTACAAAAATCTTCTTTACAATTACACTTTAAATTTTTGTAGGATTTTTATTTTTATTTAATAAGTCAAGTTAAATATTAAAATATATAAAAAACAATTGTTCTTAATTTTGAGGTGATGTGCCACTACGAAGGATCTTGATAGCATGGCGTATTTCTAATTTTTTTGTTAGACAAAATATTACCTTAAACTTTAAATATACTTAAGCATACTTAAATTGTTCAAATACTTGAAGCTTATTTTTTGAAAAATAAATAAATAAATTGTTCAAGTGGTCAATCATCTAACTGCATTTAAAAAGAAGAAGAAACTAAAAAGACAAAAATCAACTCAATATAGCAAACCATACACGGAGAAAAAAAATGTTAGTTTGTGAAATCATGAAATTATATTGAATGGATTTAATTTAATCATGGGATTATTCTAATTAGGGGTGTCTAATTTGCGGGTTGAGTTGAAATTGAGAATATTACAATGGGTTGAATAAAAATGAGGTTGGGTCTTGACCCGCCCAAGTTCACTTGGGCTTAAATGGGCTAAAAAAGGGTTGGGTCTTGACCTGCACAGCGTGATTAATTTCAATAATTTAAGATATTGATATTTAATTTTAATAATCACAATTTGAATTTTCGCTCAAGAATTTTTTGTTAAAAAAAAAGTAACAAATTGAATGATAAATCCTAAAAGATGTTAAATAGATAATAATTCATACTTTCAATATAAGAACATATCTTAATAAAAAAAAAAAAAATTAAAACGGTTGAAATTGGAGATTTAATTGTGCTCAATTGAAAATTCTCTTCAAATGAGTTACAACTTGAATGGGTTGAGATTGAACCCAGTTCAAATTATCTCGAACCCTTAAAAGTTTGGACGAATTGCGTATGTTTGGATTCATTTTTGACACCCCTAATTTTAATTTAATACTGCCTCGAGTTCTTATAGTGAAATGACTTTTGAAGTAAAAATTGAGTAAATTCCTATGTTAAAACTCCTTGGTTGAGTGACCTGAAAGATATTAAGGGCCCGTTTGGATGGGCTTAATAAAAGCAGCTTTAAAAAAATAATTTTGAAAGTGCTGAAGCTTATTTTTAAAATAAGCAGTTATGCGTTTGGATAAAAGTGCTGAAGTTGTTATGCCAAACGTGAAAAGGAAAAAATGGAAGAAAGAGATGTTAGGGTTATATGGGTAATTTGGAGATTGTATAAAAATATTAAGGTTAAAAAGATAAAAATGTGGTCAACTTAAAACAGCTTATAAGCTAAAAAAAAAAAAAACACCCCTACCCCAGCTTTTAACTTTTGGCTTAAAATAAGTTTTTTTAACTTAAAATAAGTTATTTTGAGTATTGCCAAACAGTTAAATAAGTCAAAAAACAGCTTTTAAGCTAAGCCAAACAGGCTCTAACTCATGTATGGATCTATCACAACACAAGATATTAGCAGTTGCAATTAATAGATAAATAAGGAGTAGTAAAAATAAACTTACCATCAAGATTCTCTTGAAGCCACTTTGAGTTGCTGTTTTTGGGTCCTAAGAAGCAATCCAACAAACTGAGACGCTGTGATTTCTTTGTTTCCATCTTTATCATAACTCTCTCTGTATTGTTGTTTAGTACTACACTTCCATTCATCCACTTATCGGGATATATACTATTAATTCTGTGTTTAGATATATAAGGTAATAATTGTCACAGTCGATCCATTACAAAGTTATATATATTTGTGTATAAGTAAATACATAAAATTAATTTATTTTCGACATCTAATTTATTGAGAAAAGATTGAAGCTATTGAAAGATGTTACCTTCAAGTTTGTCTTGAAGCTTTTAATATTGAAGGAAACTAACTGAAACCAAAATTAGCCTTGAACTATATATATATATATATATATATATATATATATATATATATATATATATATATATATATATATATATATATATATATATATATATATATATATATATATATATATATATATTCGGAATAGCATAAAAAATGGACTTAATATATATGTCTTTTTTTATAAAAAAAAAATATTTAATGCATATGAGATTTGCATTAATTGTCATACCGTATGTCACATACGATGACGACATATAATAAATGTCAAAAATATGAATGCATGCATAATGTCAAAAATATGAATGCATGCATGTGGGTTGTTTAATTGGTGTAGGTTTTCGTTGATCTATACTTCACAACTCTATTATTCTAAAGAAACATTATTGAAGGTAAAGAAATTATTGAAAATTTTGAAAGATGCTGCTACCTTTAAGTTTGTCTTGAACCTTAGGAAACTGACTAGTGACTGAGATCAAAATTATTCATGAATTATTCAAAATAACTTTTAAGTTCGGAGTCTTCAACAATGTGTTAAAGACTTTTCTATTGGACTTGGATGTTTTTGGTTTGTAAAATTTATTTACGAGGGTACATGAGATGGCATTAATTAGACGTTCGAAATCAGATGGGAGGCATAAATTTTACTATTTACAAATATGAATGCATGCATATGGTGGTTATTGGATTGGCACATTATCATTGATTTTCCAGCGTGACTTTTCTTCAGAACTCCATTATTAAGTCAATAACAATAAATTGTCAGTGTGATGAAGGTAGAGAAGTTATTTCCCGCTGACTCTTAATTCAAACCGTCAAACAAACACAATTATAAAGTCATTTTTAAGTATGGATCATAGTTTGGATAATTCTCAGTCTCACAACAGATCTATAAAAACTCTCCCTTGGATAATTCTCAGTCTTCACAGGAAAAAGTGAAAGATTGACACGTCTAGAAATCAACTTTCTACCTTAAAATTATGGATGTTTTATTAATGCTTATCAAAAGTTACATTTCATAGTTTCATAACCAAAGTGACCTCAGGATGCAAATCACTACAAAGATTACGTGATCATCTACTGCACACAAAAGGCTAATATTTGTGGCCATCTGCTCCATTGCAGAAAGAGAGACTAACATTATCTTCGGCCATTGCATGTGCAACAAGATTAGCAGTTGAATATTAAGAGGAAAACAAGTATAAGCCACATTTTATAGAAATAAACAAGATAACATCTCCCAACAAAGTAAATCTAAACCAACTCTCTTCATAAGCAAAGTTGCACCAAACTTCAATGTCTCCTCAGGTTAAACACAAAGCAAAACATACAAAACTCCAACATACTCTAATATGACAAGATATTCGATCCCCAAGCCGTATGTATCAGGTCCCAGCTTTCCGACGTCCAACACGAGCAACGAAACCAGCCTTGATAGGAGCAACTGATCTTCCAGAGCCACACTGCAAGAAAATAAACAAAACAAAAACTAGTTAACATGAGAAATAAACAATTTAAAGCTAACTTGTTTTCCATTATTCAATATTTTCCTAGTACCGTCTTCAAATTGGAAGAAAGAAATAAGAAAGGAGGAAAAATCCAAACAATTCTTAAAAGTGATCCACTAAATAAGAAAGCAGCCATTTTCCTCTTTTTTTGAGGTAAGTAGCAGGCAGGGTTGAAAGAGATACGGAATACTAAAGCCTTCTTGTTTTTTGATTGGTTAAGAGATGGGAATACTAAAGCATTCTCGAGGGTAGAACAGATAGCACATGATCAAAAAGCATAAACAACTCATTCACGAAAAGCAACCCAGTATAACTTCATCAAAAACAAAAAAATAGCAACCCAGTATAAATAAATTAATATAAAGGGAAGGCCTGAGATCTCATATTACTAAGATATATGATCTGGCAATTGAAACTTCACATTTTGTCAGAGGATGTCCCAGAAGTAGAGCCTAGAATCTAGAAGCACCAGCACTTGCTCAACAAAAGCCCAATGAGAGAACTCTATACACCCCACTCACCCTGCACCGCATGGATTCAAAGGAAACAACCTAAAAGTACCTAGACAGTGACCTGCCACAAAGTCTTATTATCTATTTGTCTGATGGAAGAAAAATTGGAGCACAAGTTACAAAGATATGCTTTTACATTCACAAAGTGAAAGTTGAATGCAGATAATTAATGGATATCGTGCATCTATTTGAATAAATACCTTCTCGCATCGGAGGAAGAAAAGACGGTTCTCTTTTGAAAGGATAGTATCTGGACTTTTACAGCCATTGCAAATGACATACTCATCTGAAAGAAAAAGATCATTGCCGATAAATTAGATCGTAGGATGCAGAAGCGCATACAAAGCACTATTTACAAATAAATAAAAACAGAAAGAATGCCATCTCCAAATAGCTGCAGCCTGCATATATAGATCAGGGAATGACAACAGGAACTTACTGACATATCGGCGGAGGATTCCTTCAAAATTCTTAGGAGCAAATCTTCCCTTGATGACCAATCTTTGCTGCCCGTCAAGTGATCCACTAGTACCCATTTCAGCCAGCAAGAAAGTCATAACATGCTCAGGCTGCCTATGCATCCTGTAAATAGGAACCAATTAATCAAGCAGTGCAATCAGGTATTAACATACAGAAAGATAAACTGACCAAAACTCACAGGGAATCCAATGATAACCTTTCATTAGTGAAACCACTATAACACATTACTATCGATCATGTGACATTATACAGCATGACAGTTTCGGAGACCAACTTCAATCAAAAATTAGATTTTAAGCCGTGATCAGTTTTGTAAAATCAAAGTAAGCACCTAAAAGCTCAATCAATTATAATAAACTAACTATATTCTTCAAATTAACACCTTGATATTCACACCAAATACAATTGTGTGAAACAAATTTCAGATAGAGAAAGAGCCAGTAGCTAGAGGTACACACAAGCTGCTTCAGTGCAGCAATATTCCATCATATAAACAGTTTGATGTTTGAGCCAGCTTGAGTATTTATGATGCAGGGAGTGGTTTCCCACAGAAATTGATAATTTCAGAGTACACAAGATTCCATATATATTTGGTGTTTGAGCCAACATGGGTTATTATAATGCATTGCTTGGTTTTCCACAGTAATTTATAATTTCCAGTCGCGTTTATTAGATTGAAAGCCAAACTAATTATGCACATATTTCTGTAGCGTCACATAGTGGTGTTCCAAGTTTTAAGGTTCCACTTTCTATAGATAAGAAGATGTTACAGCACTGTCCGAAAACTAATTGGCACTATTGAGTCAATACCTGTCTCAGGAACACAGTAGCAGGGTTATCTGAGTTAGTGAAATCATTTTGGCAAATAAATATGCAGGTTTCTACGGAAATTTCATATTTTAACTAAGTTAAAACAACTAATGTCAATTCTTAGCCAAGTAAGGCAGAGCTATGTAAAACAAGACTTTTTATATTGAGATGGGTGAATATGGTAGTCACTATTCATCACTAGCAATTCTAAGTTGTGAGGAAATTGGCAAAGGTGCAAAGACCATCTACACATTATTACTTACTAAGCAATTAGCATATGATCCCTGTCATCAAAACAATAAAAACTACACACATACATGATGCTGAACATATAACATTCAATCAAAAACAAGTCGATAACAGTAATTGATGCAAAGGCTACAAGGAAAAAAAAACAAGTGAAAAAAACTTACGTCTTGCAAAGATCCATGAAATTCACAAACACAGTTTTCTTTGTGCCTTCACGAAGAACTTGAGGGGGCCTCATAACAGTCCTTCGCCTATCTCCAGCAAGCTCGGGATTGTTCTCACGAAGAATATTGAATACTCTGCCCAGAAGCTGCAGAATCAAAAAGCGAAATTCAATTGTCATTTAAAAAAAAGCCTAAAATCAAACAAATAGTGTGCATCAGGAAACAAAAATCAGAATTACGCTACTAGTTCCATATAGCAAACAAAGCAGGCAACCTATGCACGAAGAAGTACAATGGACACCACTTTGGCAATATAGTCCTAGAGTCTAGACTTAGCACAGATTCCTTACATTAGAACTGTATACAAATGATAGGGTAATTTAGTTATCCATCAAAGAGTTTACATAAGCATAAGATAACCATCGAAATACCAAACATTTGACAACTTTTTGAAACTTAAAGTGACTTGGTTACACAAACTACACAAGGTTTTTAATTGTATGCCTGGACTGGTTCTGTGAGGTTGTAATGATGCATTATTACTCAGCTCAAGTCCATGTGAGGGTAGCTATATATTATCTTGGACAATCGAGTGCATTCTAAAAGTCTCTTATTAGGTATATGCAGAAAATAAAAAGAATTAAGAAAATACCTCCTCATATTCATAATCTCGATCTGTTCCCTCCCAAGGTAACTGTTGTAGGACAATTTCTCCAGCTTCTTCATCATCTCCGGGTTGATCTAGAAGAAGAGAGCAGGTTAAATCTCAAAAATTGCCACTATTAAACTCAAGAAAGCTGAAAATTGATGAACTCACCATCTACATCCTCGCCGACGCTTTCTTTTTCATCACTCAGGAGATCAGAGTGTGCCTGCACAGTTTTAAAATGGTTTGTGATGGGTCATGACAATGGATCTCAAGAAAATACTCCTAATGTCTTGTATTATTGAGTGAATCACACTAAAACATAATGAGGTCATAAGTTTAAGCCTTTGACTATTTCTGTGGCATTTTAACCCTCGCGAAATCTTATACTGATAAAACTGACCGTATTATGTGTCAGGGGAGTTCAAAGAAATGGGTTTCTTGAGATACATAAGAAAGCAAAAAAAAAAACAAGCTTCCCTTAATCATCTCTTCACTCCCACCCTCTTTTTCTGTACCCTCTACGTACGTGTAAACATTCATGTTCCTATTGCACCATTTAGTCCTCCACCAGTATCCTCTTCCAGGAGAGGTTGGAGCCAGAAAATAGATGAGGGGGCGAGGTATTCATGGATCAAAACAAATTCATGTGGAATTGAACAAAACTAACCGGCTTCTTCTTCTTCTTTTTACCAGAAAACGTAGCCTCAAGGCCCTCAGAAACTGCAAAGACAACAATTGAGAGATATCACATTCAAGTTTCAGATATTCTTCAGTAGTCTTTCTCTTCAGTTGGTGTGTGCATGTGAGAGAATGCATCTTTTTGGGGATTTTGGGGAGGGGGCAAGAGATTGACTATGCAATTATACACTACCATCTCTCTTAAGGTTATGGAGAAAATTAGGTGAAACCAGGTTTTACAACTAAATACCAGATAAATTCTCAGTTTTTTCAGCCAAGCTATCAACAGAGTCATCTGCCGGATCTTGAATTACGACCTTCTTCTTTTTCTTCTTTTTTGTAGGATCAAAAGGTGCTATCTGCAAATGTATAGAAAAAGAAGGAAAAGATAATGAAACCAATGTAGCAACCACACAAAATAGGCTCAGTGTGATATCAACAACAATCAATTTGAAAATCGAGGTAAAACCAATCAACTGTTCTGTGTTGTTCAATTGAATGTAACTGAAGAGGTAAGCGACCAACACCATTTCTATCTACAGTTTGAGATGACAACAATGGCTACAACCTAAGGGGTACCAAATAATCCCTCCCCTGCAAATACACCCCTAGAAAAGCATAAGAGACTTCATGCTAATGGGGCCACAAGAGGAGCTCCATAGAAGCACAACTATTAGTTTTTAGATATTTTTGTAATTAAACCAACCAACACAACTTAGGTTGCAAGTGAATCCTGTGGCATTACTGTTAACATTAAATTGTGTAGTTCAGTGATCCTATTAACAAATATCCAAGATATCAGAATGTTGGAAGCCAAAGCAGACACTGCTTGAAGAGATGATGTGAACAACGGACATCAGGAAACCTAAGCACTTTGTCCTGACAACTAAAATATAAAAATTCTCAAGGACTTAAGTTATAAAATGCCGACATTGTAAAGTCTAATACTGTCTATAAACTTCAATCATTTGTATAAGGTTTCTTACTATCTTTTCAGGTAACAAATCTATGTCTATTATAAACCATTACTTATTGGTTGGCTTTTTAAATTGTCTAAGCATTCTTTGCAAAAAAAAAAAAAACTCAATCCTTAATTAGGGGTTCTTATTTAGTGTGCCTTTTTGTTGGTTAAAACTCTTCAAGAAGTATACACACTGCATGGCACTTAACGCAAGGAATTATTATTTTCATAGTCATGCACAAACAGAAAGAAATTACCAAGAGATCATGAAAACCGATATAGCAAATACCGAAACTTCAAACAACAATACTCTAAAGAGGAACACAGGCAGAGGAAAAGCTGAACTTACATCAGCTACCAACTCGTTTTGATTCTCTTCTTCAGCCATGATTGCACTAAGATCTACACCAATACGAACCAACAAATTAGTTCACACACAAAACAATAATATGGAGTAATATCAGCCACCTAAACCCTAAATCCTTGTAACTTTTTCAGATGCGCAAAAACCTTAAAAACTAATGCAGACTATCACAATCATCCAAAAATATATAACATCAAAAAATAGCTCCAGGAATTCACCTTTTTTCAGATAAATCCTCACAGGCAAAAACAATGAATGTAATGAGTATTGTTTTATCGCACATAAACCCTAATTCCTTGTAAGTAACTTCTATAGATGCTGGAAAATACATAAAAACTAATTCAAACTATCGCAATACTCAAAAATAGAATAAATTGTAACAATAGCTCCAGATTTACCTTGTATCGAATAAATTCACTCAGGCGAAAGACAAAACATGATTGTAATGTGTATTATTAATCGCACTAACTCATAAGTAGCTTATCTAGATGCTAAAAATAACATAAAAACTAACGCAAATTATCACAATACTCTAAAAAGAGAGAAAAATCGTAAAATAGCTCCAGAAATTCACATAAATTCAAACATACATAAAAAAGGAACATGTATGTAATATGTATTATTACTCGCACATAAACCCTAAGTCGTTCTAATTAGCTATTCTAGATGCTCAAAAATACATAAAAGTTAATCCAAACTATCACAATCAACAAAAAATAGAGAAAATCATAACAATATCTCCAGAAATTCACCTTGTTTCAGATAAGAGACGAGAAGCTAACCTTTCAATCGGGTGATTCGTTTATCTTCGCGGCCGATGGAAATGCAACGCTTTCTCTCTGTGGATACTATTGGGAGAGTAGTGTTTCTATTGCCCTTATAAGTATCTCAGTTTTGGGCTACTTACTTGGGCCGCAAGGCTGTTCGATACCACTTGGGCCGCAAAGCTGTTCGAATTGAAATAAAAAAGATAAAAATATAGGGCAACTTTCACATATAGCAAACAAAAAATTCATATTTATATGCTATAGCAAAATTTGCATAATTGCGCTCCATAGCAAACATAAAACTGTATAATTCGCTATACATATACAATTGTATAATTCGTTGGCCTAAATTGTATAATTCGCTGGCCTAAATTGTATAATTCGCTGGCCTATTTTGCTGCAATTGTATAATTTGTTTTGCATACAGTTGAATCGAATTAAAATGTATGTATATTGCATAATTGAAAGCGTATAGCAAGAAGATATATGTTTTTCTCACTTTATACAAAAACGGAAACACAATATATACACTTCTGTTGTATAAAGCTAGAGAAAATTGTATTTCACTGCAATTGTATAATTCGCAATTGTATAATTTGTTGGCCTTTTTTCTCTGCAATATTTGAAGTAAAATGTTTGTAAATTGTATAATTAAGTGTATAACACGAAGATATATATTTTTGCATGTGTATATACAATTTTCTCTCGCTTTATACAAAACAGAAACAGAATTATACACTTCTGTGTATAAAGCGAGAGAGGCGAGCGAGAATGGAGAGTGGCGAGCGAGATTTTTGGGAGAGAGACACTGGCAAATTTTAGCTAATGTTTGCTATGGAGCGCAATTAAATCAAACCCTAGCTATTTCATTTATTTTAGGTTATTAGTTTGCTATTATATACAATTTTTTCAAAATATATAAGTTGAAAATAATAATTTTATGCTATCACTTTTTAATTGGCAGAAAAAAGAAATAACAAAGTTACTTTAAAATTATATTAGTATTAAACTATTAATTTGTGTTTGCTATAGACACTTATTTCTACTTTAGCTTTTAAAATTATATTAGTATTAATTTGTGTTTGCTATAAACACTTATTCCTATTTAGCTTTTAAGTAATTGCATGTGTATCAGAATTTAAAGGGTATGAAACTTAATCCAAATTTAATGTGTAAGTATATTAGAAAATTAAATTTTATAATCTATTGATTTATTATCGTATAAATACAGAATAATTTACTTAAACATAAAAATTGTAGATTGTAATTCTATCGCACATCACTTCAGGTGCTTATTATTAACTTCACAAAAATCTTTAATCAAACTCTCTTTATTTTTTTTACTCGTCACTCATTATTTTTGTTAAAAAGCTAATTGCAAGTGAAATGTGTATAAGATGCCTTAGTTGTTGATTTAGAAAAAGATAATACTTCATCTATTCCATATTAAATGATAACTTTTTTTCTAACCTATGATTAAACAAAAACTATATTTACATATTTTAAAAAATCATTATCTTTCTTTTGTATATTACACTTTCTACTTGATGTTGCTGACCTAGGGCAGAAAACATACCATTTGAAAAAGAAAGATGAGACTTAGGGGAATAGAACACAAAAATAAATTCACGATATCAGATATTTATATTAAATTATATACTTGTCATAATAAATTAAATTTGATTTCGTGTATATATTGAGTGCGAGTAAATATTAGATCAGTTTTGCGTGTATGTCAGGTAATGCATGTTTTCATGTCTATATCGGTTTGAAGTAGAAGACGACATTATGAGTAAAAAAAAGTCATACAAATATGGCTTCCTTAAACTTAACGTGCTTTGCTTGGTGGAAAAGTTTGAATTGTTTTACTTGAAAAAGACATAGAGAAGACTCTTATAGGAAACTACAAAGTCTTTATGGAGTTGTAATTTGTCTTGAATCTAATCATCAATATGCACACCATGCTAGTTGAATTTTGTGAATCATATAAAACTTAAAAAAAAAAAAAATTGAGTAAAATACATGTCTAAGCACAATATCACATTTCAAAAATTATAAATTCACAATAAGAGAAACTTAAATTTTTATATTTCAACTTCAAAATCTATATACAAGTAATAGCTTTAACTTCATTAATGTGTAGCTAAATTTAATCGCTTTTACCTAAAATTCAAACATAAATAATTAAACTTTAATCAGGGAACGTTATAAATAATGATATACCCCATAAAATTTTACGACAACATCTCTTCTTTCTTTTCCGTCATTAGTTATTTTTGGAAAGGTTAACAATGAGATATGACATAGATAAGTCAAAAACTATTTTTTTATTATTATTCGTAATGTATCAATTTAATTCACTTTTACTTTAGAAAAATAACTCTCTTTTTTTAATATAAATATTCAACCTCGATCAAATCAGATACAATAAAATGGGTCAAGATAGAACCACCCAAAGCACTAATTTTGTAAAGCCTCTTGGGTTCTAGAATGATTACACATTTACTTGTATTGATTTGGTGACTGGGTCCAATTGATTTTTCATATTTTGAATCTTTTTTAGTAACTTTTGTTGAAGGTGGCTCAATAGGGCACATAATTATTGTCTGTTGGTGTCTATATGAATGGGTCATATGCATCATGTATTATATTTTAAATGATTTAAAGTAAATTTAAGATTTAAAGTTAAAGTATTTAAATAATAAGTCGATTCAAAAAAATTTACGATAGAGATTGATCCCCCCATAATTTTAACTTCAAAGTACTTTGACCCATGCATGTTTAACTTAATCTAAATACTTTACCACAAATGTTAACTGCTTCAATCTATTTTTTTACTTGTCTCATAATTACTTTTGATGGTTTCAATCTATTTCTATATTGTCTCATAACTACTTTGACTGTTTCAATATTTAAGCTTCATTAGAATTTCTAGAATTCACTTTATTTGGAATTCTAATTTTTTACAAAGAAGATATTTTAAATATTTCATTATTAATTATTTGTAAAGAAATTAAGAAATCAAATATCATCTTCCTTAAATCAGAAGTGATCATTTTGGAATCTCACAAGTCATAAATATTGAGGACGTTCTCAAAGCGATCAAGATATCAAATATTGTCTTTCTTAAAACTATTAGTGAATATTTGTAAAAATCAAATATATTGGAAGAAATTGAGTCTAAATCTTCATACACTAACAATCCTCAAAATAATAACAAATTTCAAAAAAGAAATCAATGAATAAACAAGCTTATAATAATCACAAATAATCATCACAAAAATATATATTTTACTTGTAATTGTATTCAATTTTTATCACTTTAAAATTTATCAAAAATGTTATATCAAACGAAATAATATCTGGTCAAAGAAGTGCTTAAACAAAAGTAAGAAAAAATAATGATTGCATTATTGGTTTAGTATATATATATCCTCATGTTTTCCTTATGACAAATATTTGATTAAATAAAATCCACTCCACAATAATATAATAGAAACTTTAATTTTCTAAAATAAAGGAATATACAGTTAATATGAAGTGGATTTGCCAAAAGAAGGGACACATCTAAAAGTGACAATTTCCTTAATTTCTGATTATATTATATCATATTGATAAAAAAATTTAAAATTAAAAATATCAATTGATCAGTCAACTAAGAAACCGACTATACTTATTTGATAAATTATTATATTACCTGTCTATTATCATTATTATAGGTCCCTATAATTTGTTGCGCCATAGTAAAAAGTCATAGTCTCAATTCTATTATAATTATAATAAATTCCACTTTCACAATCTTTGCGATAAGTTAAATGAGTGTTTCACCCGGTGTTGTCAAGCACATTAAGGTAGAGTGTATCAAAAACGCTTTAAAACATAAACTAAAGATGTATATTTATAAGATGTAGATTTTAAAATTTGAAGCGTAAGTCTCAAGCATAAAAATGTAAATTTTTTATGTAAAAATATATGATCGGATATTTTTTATTTTTAAATATTTTTTTTACTATAAATCATATTTTTATTATTGATGTAATGATGTTTTTCAAATATCAATTATAATACTGTTTTTCTTTATTATTAACTATTAATACTTATCTAAAATAAAAATTAAAAATCATTGAAAGATTTAGTTTTGCTTATTGTATTAATAATAAAACTGTAAAACTAAATATACGTGAGAGATGAGACTACGTTTCGTGTCTCGGGGCTTACGCCTCGTCCTGTACGGTATAAAACATTTCGCCTCACGCCGCGATTTTAAAAAATATTAGTTCCACTTTCACACTTAATTTGAAATTTTGAACTTGTACCTTGAGAATGAAGAAAATCCTAGTGAGAACGTCATCTTCTGCATAGGCTTTGTGGTGAGTAATTCGAATTTAATCAGGACATTAATATAGTCGTGGACTTTAGAAAATAAAATCGAAAACATGCTACAATATATTATATTATTAAAAAAAATATATTATATTATCCATTTATATAAATTAAAATTAAATCCAATTGTAATAAGTGGAAAACTTAAGTGGAAGGCGGCTATATATATAGTTGCTTTCGGATCAATTTGGTCACCAACCAGTAGACCCTACTAAATCCTATTTCTTCGTATTTATCTTATTTTTCCAACTTTTTAATTTATTCAATTATTATTTTTTCTTTCATATATTCTCAATTTCAAAATGCGTGGTGTTTTTATTAATAAAATTATTATTGTTTGATACACACTTTTGACATCATCAAAAAATTACTTTTAACTTATTTTTAGAATTGAGTAATTTTCTTACTAAATATATCTATTATTCAAGTCAAAAAACAACTTATTTTAAAATGGAAATTTTAAATTTTTTGATTTGTGGAATTTCTATCACTCCTTAGCCGCCCTGACTTTGTGGTTGTGCTATAACATTGAAAATTCAACATCTATTTGTTAGTAGCTACGTGTCACACAGATATAGCTTGAAAAATGAAATATTTAAATAAAATGTAACATTGAATAATATTGATGTCGTTTCGAAGGGGACATCCAATAAAAAAATATTTAAATATATTTTAGTGAATAAAAATATTTTTTAAAAATTTAATATCAACATATGAATTTGAAGGAGTTAGAATTGATTGTAATGAGTAATATCATTAATTTCTTCTATTTACATTAAATAAAAGACAGCAAATTCTTAATTTTAAAGAGTGTATCTTATGGTCAATGTTTTTCCACATACATTGACAAAGTAGCAAGTTTTTAAAATTCTTTAGTCACTAGAAAGATTAAATATTACTATTGTGATAATAATAATGATGATTATGTTTTAGATCTCAAACAAAATAAATTTTATCTTTAAATTTTCAAAAATCTTTCTCATTTCATTGAACACGTCTTTTTAGATTAGCACATCGCTCTCACAATATATTATTTAATATAGTAGCTTTGTTAGCTATTTATAATTTTATATAGACCTAAAAACAATTTATTTTTGGTTCAAATTTTTTACAATGTTCAAAAGAAAATAAGTGCACATAATTATAACATTAAAGCTCAAAGAAGCATCATGTTAAACAATCTAAAGGGCTATAGTATCATTTTTCTTTTCTTTACTAATAAAATTTATATTTTCAATAGAATTTCGACTTTACATTTCCAACGTAAAAATGATAAACTATTTTTTTTCAGAATCAAAACACACCTCGATCATAAAATACACACAACCCCCTTCACTCTCCTCATCTTCATCGTTAATTAATTCAATTTCACCATACAAAATTTTTCATATTACAATATTCACCCACAATTAACAGAAAAATAAAAACAAAATCTCTCACAAAGTCTTCGTATGAATAGAGACTGCTAATCACTATATATATATTCCCGCCAAAAATGCCACGTCACTAGTCAACTAACCAGTGAACCCATTTGCAAAAATGGACGAAATAGCCCCTCGCACACTATCGAGCTTCAAGGGCAAAATCGTCAAAGTCAAACTCGCCGAATTCATCGCCGTAGTATTTCTCCGTCATAGCAAAATCCGGCAGCCGGAAAAGTGAATCAACGTCGAAACCAAAAGCATCCACTTCGCAGAACCCTAGATTGTCAAACGGCGCAAAATCATTGTTACAGAGAACTGAGGTGGGTGACAAAGCGACATCGTTTTCGCTTTTATCTCCACCGTCGGCAACAGACTCGGTTTCGGTTTCCGTAACCGTCACCGTTACCTCCGCCGTTGTTGATACTGGAAAATTGGTAACGGCGTCAGAACCTTTGAGCTTAACTGCAGCTTTATCGTAAACGACAGCTGCTTCTTCTGGGGTGTCATAAGTACCCAACCACACCCGTTTACCCCGGGTCGGGTCCCGAATCTCTGCAGCCCAACGACCCCACGGTCTTTGACGAACGCCTCTAAACTTTTTCCGACGAGTGATGTCAGAATCCGGAGACACCGATCTTCGTTTTCTGTCGCCGATCGATTTGGTTGACGGCATAAGGTTGATCTCCGTCACGTGCCTCTTCACTCTCCGTACAGTATTCCGGCCTTCATCATCGGAAGAATCTGTAGCATCGGCATCTGTAAGTATAATCCTCACAACTCTTTGTAACTCTGAGTTTGATTTTTCGTTATGCTCAGAAAACACATGCTTGTTTGTAGTTACTATGTGTTGAGTGAATTTAATCACCGGAACTGAATTTTCCGTCATGGTATACCAAAAACTTAAAGTTACAGTTCGATTTAAAAGATTTATTTTTTCAAAGAGCACAAAAAAACATCATCATAAGCTCAAAAAAGAGTACTAAAACAATCAAGAACTGGTTGAAGTGAGCGAATAGTGACCAATATTATTGTATAAAAAGTTTTCAAGTGTGGAAAAAGTTGCAGTGATACAAATGATTTGAGAAACAAGTTGATGAGTGAAAAAAGAAAAAGAGATTAGTTTCTCTGTTGTTTTTGGCGGGAAATAGATCTTTCTACGATATAATTAGAGGTCTAAAGTCAAAAATAGCGAAGAAAAGAGAGGAAGTATAAACAGAGAAGTAGGGGTTTCACTCTCCGCTCAAGATATATAGTGCATGGGACAATAATATACAGCTCTGAAAGGCCACATATACCCACGCAGACAAAACAGGTTGGGGCCCCAATTTGGATCCGATTCCACACTGGGACATATACAATGTGAAGCACAACAAAATTTTAAATTTGGATGTAATAAATATAACTTAAAGTATACTATATACATATATGCTTTTGTTTTATGTTTTTGTTTATTACCACGTCAAGCTTCCTTCGAAAATGTAGATAAGCAACATTTACCTTTAATCTCGAGGAAGTAAGAGTCATTAAAAAACGTAAAAGATATGGAAGTTTCTAGAGAAGAGTAAAAAAAGAAACAACCTTCCTTGTCAGTCAGTTAGAGTCTTAAGTCAGAAGAGATAATTCGAGAAATTTTAATAACTCAGTCAGTTATCTATATGAATTTTCGTGTTATGTTACTTTAACATGATATGTTCTATATTCTATAGACAACTTCAATATTTTTAAGAGAGAGTTTGCAACTAGTAGAGAAGTGTTGTGCAAGTGGACTAAAACTGCAGAATGTGGACCAAATGGGTATAGGATCTTCTAGTCCTAATTAGTTTGACACGTATTGTTAATTTGTCTTATAAAGAATGCTTTAAAAATAATTTAGTTTTAAAATTCTCATTTATGTTTATTGACATAATTCTCATTAAGTCTTATTTCAAACAGTACATTCTAAAAGTCTTTTTATTTTTAAGTTATGTGTCATTGAATGAATAGTGGTAAATAAATTTAAAACGGAAGAAGTAAAAATATTAGTTTTATACTTGACTAAAAACAAGAGGATCTTCTTTACAGCTGGTGATTTTAGACATGTCAAACATCCCCAGCCCCACACCCGGCAGCCCCGACTTTCTTTTCTTTGTATTTATACACAGCAGAAAGTCTCTGGTCTTGCATTTTGCTTTTTACCTAACTTTGCACAACGTTCTCTTGATTTTGGAATACGAAATTTCAAGGAAGCCTCCATTGGTGCTCTACGACTCTCTGAGGTTTCTATAATGAGCCAAGGTCCTACCTCTTTAATAGTGGGAAAAGGCGAACTATGAAAAAAGACTCGTCTATATTATCTCAAAAATTTGATTCATCTCTATTATTTTAAATGAGAAAAGACTTACTAGTTGATTGCAAATATTATTAATTTTGCAAAATTATTTTTTACACGTAATCAATTATGATTTAACTATGCCATTAGTTAAATCATCTATTCAAACGGGAAAAGGCTTAAAGGATTCATGTCAGTCCACAAAAGTATTAAAGAAATTAGGAGGAAACTATTGCGAAGTTGACGCACCTTGTCTTTAACTGCAAATCCATGAGAAAGCTACAAAGAAGCTATTCTCTTTAGATAACAACTTTTTACCTAGCATATAATACAAAGTGTTTCACACAACTGACACGAGTTAAACGAACCATCAAATGTCTGTTATCAAGAAAGGCGATCCAAGATATATCGAAACGTTTAACTTGAATAAGAAGCAAAAAGAAAAAAGGGCTGATAGCATGGCACGTGAATCTAATCTATAGGCTGAAAAGACTTGTTTGCTTGTAAACCAAGTGATAATCATTTGGACATATTGTTTTCTTTATTAACCCACTCTTGCATAATCATCCTAACCCCTTCTAATTTCAACTCAATTATACTAACAGACAAATTTCACCTCAAAATAATGCAACTCTTAACATCTGGAGCTTCCTAATTGCACCACCATACTTTTGACCTTTCTTGATAGTGATCCATGCACAAGCTTAACTTTTATACAGAACAAACTACTCTTCCAAAAATAACTACTATTGATTTATTGATACACTGCTTACCTCTTCACGAAATTGAGGGGATGCGTTAAGAAAATTAGCACAATAACTTCATAGGTAAACGATTCCCAAGGTTCAGATAATGACCTCAGTGTGCATTAGAGTCAGTCGCCCTTACGTCCTGCAGACTGTGGTTCCCAATTTTCTAGAATCATCTGCTCAATCCATCACATTAACTAGCCTCAGCCGAATCGTCAGCACCTCTTGCAGCTGTCCTAAAACGACATGACCAAAAGCCTTGAATCCAGAGTCACCGATATCTCCAGGCACATGAAGGAAATAGTCAAATTTTAAAGACCAAAATACAAGGGAGAACTTATCTCATGGAAGACGGCAGCGAGCCATGATTAGCTAGCTACGCAGATTTTCAAGAACCTGCTTTGCACACAACTAATAATATAACAGATCACAGGAAAATGGTCTCATACAGAGAAAAAGTTGCTGTTTAATCACTGGAATTTTTACCACTCAAAAGATACCACCCATACAAGAAACGTCAGTAAGGAGCAAAAATAAAATTACATTTCAGGTTCTCCCCTCACTAAAATTCAACAAATAGATATGCACATATTGAAAGATCTCGGTCTTGACAACCTTGACATGATCGGAGTCTCTAAGTAAACTGATTTCCTTACCAACATTTTGTTCTTTCATCCAAAGCACAATGAAGACATTGCATCTAGGAGTGAAAGCAAAATGAAGTAATTGAAATTGAAAGTGTCTCAGACACACCCGAGGACAATGCCGTTATCCCATCGCATATTTTTGAGTCCAGCTACGAGCAGTGGTCTCGTATTTGGCCCTGTCAGTCTTGTACATATGAGCAATTTCTGGTACAAGTGGGTCGTCTGGGTTTGGATCTGTCAATAACGAGCAAATGGACAACAGGACCTAAAACATAAAATAACAGTGTGAGACAAAATCCAAATGACAACTGAAAAATAAGACATATAAACCAGAGACACTCTTCCCTCGCCTTTTCTTGATGTCCTCTTCTTAGCATTAACTGATTTTCATCACATTTTGGATAGTTTAATAGAAACATGCTAAGAAGAGGACATCAAGAAAATCAACTAGCATAAATTTTTATTGAAAAAAAGAGAACATAATATAGAAGAATCGAATTAGTTGATTATATGAGAGTTGTAGGAAAACCATTTCTGGAGCAAAAAGAGCCATCTAAAGTGGCAGGTATTGCTCAAAAGATTTTACTGCAGTAACAGCTCAATATTACCACTAAATTATCTCTCATTTAAATAAAAATCTGAACACCCAAACCTCAACTCAGCAACTCAATACAACAAACGCGTACGACAAAAGTTAGAAAATAAATCATCTGCTTCAACATCAACTAGAGGGAAAAGGGAAGACAGAAAGAGACAAAATTGCCACAAGTAGTTCACCTAATTTCTACCAAAGATTTTAGCAGAAGCAAGTCAGAAGGACTAGTCATTACATCAGACAATAATAAAGTAAATACTTTTATAATAGGAGCCTAAATGTCAAAAGATATCACACTCGACTTTCTTTAATAAAGAAATGAACATGATACTTCCCCTCACTTTCCTTTCTTTTATTCTAAAAATGGAATCATACTTGCTAAGGTGCTGCTTGACATCTGACAGAACAAATATGTTATTTAAGGTAAGCATGTTTTAAAGGGCATAGATATTTGTTTATTAATAAATATCTTTTTGACTTCTGTTACTTTTTTCTGGACTACTTTTCCTTGCGTCGTAGGTCAAAACAACCTCTCTACCTCTAAGGTAGAAGTAAGGTCTGATTATACTGGGTATGTTGTTATATAGTTACTGTTTTTAGTTTAAACAAGTCATGATAATGTTTAGTTACTGTTCTTTCCTTTTCTACTCTATCCTTCCTTCTGATTGGCATTATTGCTCGCATTCTCTCTTCAAATACAAACATGCTGGTCTAAATCATCCTATTTCCAGAGCACTATCACATTAGTAAAGCCATAGTATAACTTGCCAATCACAGTTCTCACATTCATTTATATTGACACAAGGCTTTTTTTACTAAGTATACTCCCAGGCCAGATTATTTGGCCTACTGAGCCATGATTCCAATGCCTCAAAGTCCTTAATTATGAAGAGAGAGGAGATCAAAACTCAACAAGTCTGGACAACAAAACATAACAAAAGTCTAGCATTCTCCACCAAATCAAATCATACACCACCACCATCATCATTATTTTGTTAAATCCAGACTCTGGCTTGGACTCACATTCATCAAGAAATCTAAGACCAGAAAAAAACATAGCAACATTTAATTGGGAGTTGGGACACAAACAAAGACCAAGATACAAACCTTAGATATGGTCAAAGCCGGACTCCATTGCTCTTTAAGGATATCCAAACATATACTTCCATTGCTATTGATGTTAGGATGGAAAACCTTAGTTCTAAATGCCACCTGAAACAAAAAACAATTAAAAGATCAGATTCAGACCCTTGACTCATCAGCACAAAACCAGTCAAACTATTAATCGAACACGTTCTCAAAATTGACAGAGAAGAACTCATTCTACAAATTTCAAACAGTGCCTGAAACAAACAAAATTCCTAGAACCTACAGAACCACCATTAAGGTAAAACTAATCTAGCAGCAAACAAACGCCAGCCATCTTCTACATTATGTAGTCATCTTCTACATCATGTTATGTGGACACTGTGGTGTAAAAACTAGCATACTCATAAGCATGAACAGCACCCTGAAGTACCAGCTCACTCTAGCACCAGAACATAAGAGAGCAGAGACTAGATAAGCTTCTCAACAAAACACTTAAATATCATCTCAAGTAGAGGGGAATGATCATAAGGAAGTTCCAGGCAGTTAGTAACTAGTATCCAAGGCTTCCTGAAATTTTCCAAAGGAATATGAAACTATCTATCAATTTTGAGTGTATTGTGTTCCACCATGTAATTCCGTGGTCTTATCTATGTGGTAAGAAAACCACACTGACAAACAAATGTCAGGATTTTTAATGCTAGCGCTCTCTGTGACCCTTCCTCACAGTGGCACATCACCAGCCTAGTCTTAGATTTCTTCTCGTTCAATTCTGTCTCATCAGCGCTGATGGAAGAATGTCAATGTGATCTTTACATTCTACTATAAATAAAAACAAGAGATGATGGCGAAGTAGGCAGTAATTTGAACTTTACTATCATTCCATTCTATATGGACACAACTAGACAGGTGGGGTGTCATTCATGAAAGTTCCAGCTGATTTCAAGAAATGAAGAAAATGATAAGGATGTTGTAGAGCATAGGCATACCTTTGGAGGCTTGAAAGGATAATCAGGAGGGAAATGGATTGAGACCAAAAATACACCTCCTGCATAAGGGCTATCTGTAGGCCCCATGATTGTTGCTTGCCAATGGAACATATCCTCAGCCACTGGACCTGTATTTTACAAAATATGCTAGTTAATGTCGACATAAAAGCCATGTGATTAAAAGACTCACTATAACAAATGTATAATCACACTCAGCACCTAAATCTAAGAGGAAAAACAGTTCCTCATCAAAAAATGACAAAATATGCATTAGGAGAAGTACAACAAAGAATGATGCAGAAACTTGATAGACAATTATAAGTAACATTACAATCTTCAAGTGCCATATATTGAACGCTAAATCTCAGAAGTGAGAAAGAAAAACCAGTATAAGATGCAATACAACCTCGGTTGTGCACAACTTGGTTGGACACCACTATCATATAACAAAACTATAAGCAAAAACAAAATAAAAGAGAGCCGAATCTGCATTCAGCTGCTGTTAACACGTAACAGATCAACCTACTAATGATGCCAATAAGTTTTTTCCATAACATTAGTGTCCAAGCTTTTAACAGACACTTTTAGTACACCAACTATACCAGCTACCTACAACTAGGACATGTATCTTATGACCTTTTCCACCAAAGCATAGGCAAATGGGAATGATTCACCTAGTTCACCTTTACTGAGATTAGAATCTTGGATGCTAACATACTTACTCCAACTCAGCTGCTCTTGGACAACTAGGCTACCACCGGGGGCTAATGCCACTAATTTTTACAGAAACAAACATTTAAATCATGCAACTCTGCCAGTACAGAAAGCAAAAATAGCAGCAAACTACTAAATCAGACTTGTTCTAAACTAGCAACATTAGCAAAACAAAAACCGCAGAAAACATCAGAAATTCAACCACACTGACCTAATTATTGGACTTCAGCTAACAAAACTAGCACATAAGCTCAGCAATCACAAGTGTAAGGCAAAAATAAAAAGTACAGCCGATATACCAGCGCTGCATGAGGTGGGAGGATCCTTCTGCAAATCCTTAAGCTCCTTCAATATGCGCTTCGACGCCATAATTCAGTCCGTATACCTTCTAATCCAAGTCCTAAGCAATTATAATAACAATTTCTTCATCTAACTCCACAGATCTCCATATTCAAGTAAAGTAGAAAACAGTTACACACACAAATTAAGGTCACATAATTACAAAACTGAAGCTTATAATAACTCAAACAGGAAAAGCTAAGAGATCTAATGGATTGTTCATGCGGAAAAATCTAGATCTTCTTCATTACAGTGATATGCAGAAAAATACCTGAATTAAGAAGAGGAAGATGCGGAAGACAATAAATTGAATGGAAAATTGCAGAGCTCGGATTAGGTTTTGAGCCAATCCTATGTAAGAAATTGAAAACAATATTCACTCTGTTACTATTTATACAACACACTCATTTTTAGTCCATTTCAACAAAAAAAGAAAAAAAAGAATGAGATATTTAACTATTTAATTTTAAAATATCTACTCCATTTTATAGCTGAATAAATATTTATAAAATTTATAAATCTCAAAATATATGCAAACAATCTGCTACTTTATGAGTAAATAAATATTATTTCTACATAACGTATACGAAATGCTATTCCTAACCATATTTAATAGTGGGGCCCAGAAGCAAGGCTCTAGAATAGTCTACTGAAGTCATAATGTGCACATAGTTTGTAGAAAGACACTAAGTAACCACTTTTAGGACCAATATTTGAATTTTAGCCAGTGTTTATAGATTATTTAATGTTTAGCCATTAATTAAAAGCGTTGTTAAGTTTTGCGATACAAACTTTATGATAGTACTATGAAGTTCGATTTATAGTTTGAACTTTGAGAAGTATGGTGTCATGAAGTTCGAATTGTGTAGTTCAAATTGTGGGGTTCATTTTCATGTAGCAAACTTTGAATAGCTCTCTGTCAATTTTAAAGTTTGATAGATTTGGTGTTAAATTATTTTTCAGTTTTACTTAATTTTCAACTAAAATCTTGCCAAGAAATCTTCATAGGTGAAAAGATTGAAACTTTGTGTTTTTTGTGATGTCATTAATGACATCATTAGGAGTAGACTTTCCTATAAATAGATATTCCTTGCTCATTTCAAAAATACACCAAAAAGAATTACAAAGGAGAGAAAAGAAAAGTGAGGCATCACAGAGGAAAATAATCTGTGAGGAAAAATAGAGAGTGTGAGCAATATTGTAGTGAGGTGGAAAAATCAAAAGAGTGTTATTTCTTTTGAATGTGTAGTGGTCTTTGGAGTTTTACTTAGACATACAAGTGTAAAATTCTTATTATAGTGATATTTGTTGCTCCTCTCGGGTCGTGATTTTTCTCTTATTTAGGAGGGTTTCCACGTAAAATCTTAGTGCCATTATTTCTCTTTTATTCATGTTGATTAACCGCATTGTTGTGTTCCGCATTTATTGTCATTATTACCACAAATATTATTTCTGTTACGGATTTATTCCCAAAGCAAATTCCATGTTTGTGATGTGAAGTTTAATTGTTGTGGTTCCAACTTTATGTCACGCGAACAAAAAGAACATCAATGCATACTATAATTTTTAGTGATAGAAATGTGTAACATATTCTATTTACAAATAAAAACACATGGCAGTACAAATAAACGATATCACTATCCAATACTCACTAGAATTTATAAATTACTTGGTGTCTGAATGCCAGAAAAATGATTTCACACCAAAATCCGAACACACAGCAAATGAATTGCTTCGACATGTTGCATAAATGAGATGTTAAATAAGTGCAGTGCAGATTGAATCTTACAACAAATGACTAGAGTTTTTAACGAAAAGAAAAAGGAAGATGATTAACACTTGTCTACTATATCTCCTAAGGAAAACAAATCCACACTTTCACTAGATACACTTGTCAATAGGATTGAATCAGAAAATTTAGGGAAAGAAAACATGTATGTTGTTGCACTGGGTAATCGAAATCAAATGAACTTCTCAGCAATTGCAAATTGTAAGTCAGAAATCCAAGGAATCAAGGGATATGCACATTTGAATCATAGGATCTATTCTCTTTCTGAAGAATGCCTGTTTTCGGAGTTAGATTGCCTGACGTCTTCAATCATTCTAACAACTTCCTCCATGTTGGGTCGCATGTCTGGGACCTTTACAACACATGCCATAGCAATCTGCAGCATTTGTACCATCTCTTCTTCAATGTTTTGAAATCTCATCAAATCGACGTCAAAAACCTCTGATGTCCATTCCTCCCTGACAACTGATTGGACCCACCTAGGAAGGTCAACCATGTCATCACGCCCTGGTGATTGCATTGGCTGCTTACCAGTAAGCATCTCGAGTAGTAACACACCGAAGCTGTAGACATCTGATTTATGACTATGCTTTCGGCTTTCTATCACCTCAGGAGCCCGGTACCCTGGATATCGGGATGGGGCTGCAGGGAAGTTCATTATAGGGGCTAATCCAAAATCTGAGATGCAAGCTTCCATATCTTGCTTGAGTAGGACGTTTGAGGACTTTATATTTCCATGAGTAAATTTTGGACCACCCATTGAATGGATGTGGGCGATTCCCTTAGCTGCTGCAAGAGATATTTTAACTCTTGACTCCCAGTCCAGCGGAGTTCTTCCCGGAGTCCTGTTTCCTAAATGATAGTGGGGATTTGATAGGGAATTAGAGAACAGAAATATCAGCAGTACGTAACATCATTGGCAGTATACTTGACATTGATAAGTTTATGCAGGTTAGTGAATGAGGATGAGTTCTATTCTGATGTAGTCTTCCAGGATAGATATCATGCATGGAATTTTCAGCACTAGCAGCTTTCCAGTTAGAAAAACAGCAAGATTGTGCGAGTGATAAACTACCAATGATAGGTTAAAGAAAGCCAGCAAGTGTCAATATGTTGCTACAGAAACAATAGATACAGAATAACATAAGAGCTGTTTATACTCATATAATAGACCTAGAAAGATCAAACTGATGCATATATTCTAAAGAAAGACTTTTTCTTCTCTAACTTTACAATAGCTACAAGAAAGAATGCTTCTTTTCACACCAGTTCACAAGTTTAAAAGTTCAAATTCACATTGTTTAGATTCGTTTAGGACATTACTTGAGTGCATTTTGTATTGTGTTAGAAACTTACTATTAGGCATAATCACAAAGGGCGAATCAAGTTACTCCACCAAACACTAGAAATAGAAAAAGGGAATGACGATGAGAGCATATGATGCCTTACCATGCAAGAGCATTGACAAGTTGCCCATTGAGAAATAACCATACACCAGTAGCTTCTCATCCTTGGAGTAATAATAAGCACGCAAAGGAACCACATTTGGATGCTGTCCAACTCTACCAATAATTTCCATCTGCTGTTCAAAGTCCTTCTTCCCCACAATGACTTCTTTAAGTCTTTTAACCACTACTGTTGATGACTCCTCCAAAATAGCCTTATAAGCAGTTCCAAAACTCCCCTTTCCTAGCA
>CM064966.1:806498-1244498 GCA_032847665.1 Solanum chilense
ATTATATTATACTAAAAGCGAAAAATATCTTTTTAACTTACAAATTGAAATATTAAAATATCCATTAAAGTTGAATGACCATCTTATATCTTACAATAAGAGTTTATTCCTATGATATCTTATGCAAACGTCAATATACATTTTATTAAAGATCACTATTAGATATAAATTATCTTATAACATCAGTCAATTGTATAATTATCTCCGCATAGAATACTTTCTTTCATAAGTTGAAAAATAATTAAGTAGTTGCAATAAATCACAACATGGTCCATCTTTTATTTTTATTTGGTTTATCATTCGATGTGCAGAGTCTACATTATAGCTTCAACTAAATTACTTTAAATTTCTTATTGACTAATTTAAATTTTGAGCTCTCCATGGTCTATATTCATCTACGCAAAATATGTATTGTAATTTGCATAATTGTGCTCCATAACAAACATAAATATGTATTTTCTCTATACATATATGTTCAAGAATGACAAAAGTCCCAAATAGGTGGTTAATGAGATGCGTGGACTCTTTATAAGGCTTGGACAATCCTCCTCCCTTTGAGCTAGCTTTTGGGGTGTGAGTTAGGCCTAAGACATTTTTTAACATGTGAAATTAAGTCTTAGGCCTAACTCACACCCAAAAAGCTAACTCAAAGGGAGGAGGATTGCCCAAGCCTTGTAAAGAGTCCACCCATCTCATTAATCATCGATGTGAGACTTACAAAAAATCTGTTGTATAATTCGCTATACATATACAAAAGAAATAGTTGTATACAAATAAATTGTATAATATGTGTATGTATAAAACAAGAAAGCGAGAAAGAAAAAAGAAAATTGGGCTGAGAAATATTTGTATTTTATAATTATTAGTGTATAGGACGAAGATATATATATTTGCATGGGTATATACAATTTTTTTTGCTTTATACAAACAAAAATGCAATTTGTACATTTCGTTTCTGTTTGTACAAGCGATAGAGTCAAGGGTGGTGAGCGAGATCTAAGTGAGCCGCGAGCAAGATCTGGGAGAGGGGAACGAAAATATATGTATATATACAATCTTTTCTCGCTTTATACAACCACAAACACATTTTATACATTTGTGTTTGTATAAAAGCAAGAGGGAGCAAGCGAGAAATGGAGAGTAACGAGCGAGAGTTTGAGGGAGAAAGATGACTGACAAACAGTTTGCTACAGGGTACAATTGAATCAAGTGTGGTTATCGCATTTAATTTGATTCATCAGTTTGCCATTATATACAATTTTTCATTAAAAAAACTAGCGAAGAGCCCAAAAAATAAACTAACACATGTCTACCAAGCCCAATAGAAATAGGCCCCTTAATCAATCCCTATCATTATAAGCATTTTTCTAACCCTTGTCTCCTAATCTGCCTCTTCAAATGCTCAAAAGGTAAGTTTCATCTTCCTATTTCATCTTGCCTAAAGCCTAATATCTGCTGATCTCCATTTATGTTCTCAGGTGAGTGGTCCGGTTTAAAGTTTCAGCTGGATTGTACGAGGTGCTTAGTCAATAGCAAGTTTGTTAATCTCGAAGGTGATTAGGTTTTTAATTCCTTTGAACTCATCCCTTTACCTTTTCTCAACTCTCTTACTTTCTCAGATTCACCATTGAAGGTCGAGGTGGAAAGGAATCGACGGCTCTTGGGTTGTATCTTCGGTTGGTGCATAAACATTGCTGCTCTTTGGATTCAAATCTGACCATATATCCCTCAACTTCTGCTGGTGGCCCTTTTTGTAAGTTGTCATAACTAGGCTAAGTATCTTTTCATTTTCTCACAGATATTAGGCCCTTGTAGTGGCACAAACTTAATTTGTACATATAATATCTGGGAGACTCTCTGTGCTAAAAATTAATGGAAATGTAGTCTATGTTGGTTGGTATCTTTAATCTTCCTCGTTTAGCCACACAAAACATGATCTATTGTTTGTCCATGTTTAGTATTTTCCTGCATAAGAGTTATGCATCTGATTAAAATGCATGTACTCTTGCTTTTTTGTGTGACTATTGGCATTGTCGGCCAATATATATGCTAAGTACTGATTACTTTCTCTGAAAACATGATCCATTTCTATCTCATCTTGGTCAATTATACAAATAACATCCTCCATAATCTACACCAGTTCCCAAGGAATTTTCTACTCCCTCAATAATATGTTTCTAGTTCTCAGGGAGTTTCGTGTTCTTAATCCCCTTTTGATTCAATAAAGGCATTTTCTACCCACTACTTTGTTAGTGTTTTCTCCTTTGTTCCCATTTTCTTTGCATCCCTTAGCTTAGGATCATGTAGATCTTCAAGTTGATTTCCTATAGTCATCATCTTCTTTACCCTCTCTCTGGTCGTGTTGGTTTTAGATTCCACACTTGTATTCTTCCCCTCCTTATATGTTTTCTATTTCTTTGCACTTGAAATTCCTCTTTGTCCTCCTAATTTTCTGTTATGCTTCCCATTTTTAGTTTTCCCCCTCTATGATTTTTTTATTTGTTCTATCGCTCTGTATCTTCCCTTTCCCCTTTGAAGTCTCCTCCATCTTCTTACTCATATTTTTACCCCCGACTTCCTAACTCTAATTTTTATCCTCTTTGAGAAATCACCTAACATATCAACCTTAACCTTCACTGTAGCATATCTAGGTCTAGTTTGATTCTTTTTTGCCATATCAACTTGCAACGACTTCCCCACCACAGTAGCCAACGAGAATATTTTCTCTTTCATAAAGAAATTCGGGAAGGGATGGAAAAAACATGCACACTATGGTGGTTGTTGTTTCTTCTTCCGGATTAAACATTGGATCTCACTTAAAGGTGCTCATTGGGTAGGGATATTGTCCATGGTTAAGTAAAAAGTTGGCTTAGATTTGAGTTAGGCGGCGTAGATCGTCCCTAAATTCGATACGCTTTATTTCCTTCCCTATCCATCTATGCATGCGTTTAGTTTTTGCATTCGCAATGCAACAATTACAAATAAATCAAACCAAGTTACTCTTTCAAATTTAATGGTTAGCTTTACGATATAATTATTCAATTGTATGGGATGAACACCATGATTCTTAGTGAAGAAACTTTGGATAATGAAGCTTTACTTTGCTTGATTAAGTCACTTGACTGTGACATACTTGTGAGATTTGTATTGAGAGAGAAAATACAAAGAGAGAGATAATAAAAATAGTAGAAACAAAGAAAGATCATATGAATATTGTTTATGATAAAAATTTATATTGTTAGAGATGAAGAATAAGATTGAGAGAAGAATTGTCCATAACTACTAAGGAACAAAACAATAATAGTCATAAGGCTGAATATGATGTTGTCAAATTGAAAACATAAGTTGAGAAAGAAAAAAGACAAAAAAAACTACAAAAGAGTTTACTGAAGGAAAAAGTCAAAGTGGTTTTATTAATAGGACTATTACGCGTAAGGAACACACAAAATGGATTGGTGTGTAGTACTTACGCGTGCTAGTATTATAATGGGACCACTCTCACTTTTTCTATCATTAATCTATTTTGTACTTTTTCTGATTCTCTTCTTTCTCAATGTGCGTTTTCATTTGATACAACATCGTTTTCAGCCTTAGGACTATTATTGATTTTCCTCAATAGTAATAGACATATTCTTCTTTCGAGATGGTTCTTCATCTCCAACAATATAATTACCATCATCTATAATATTATTATGATCTCCCTTTGTTACTACTCTTTTTATTGATTTTTCTCTTTTATTTTCTCCCTCCATACAAATTGCCACAAATATATAACAATTTTCTCGCCAAGTGGCTTCTTCAAGCAAAGGTAAGCTTCAATGTCCAAAGCGTTCTTTACTAAGAATTCATTGTGTTTATTACATATATACAACTGCATAATTATATTGAAAAGCTAACAATTTGGCGATCAGTTTCGAGGTGACCTAGTTACTCTTCTTCCTTTATCTCTCTACCCATTTTTTTCTTTTATTTGATACGAAGAGTTGTGGATCTCTCCTTGCTTTTATATTGCTCTCATTATATTCTCTCTCATTATATTCCCTCTCTTTAAATCTGTGTATGTGTTTGTTTTTAATATCTATGAAACAACAAGTCCGGCAAAATCAACCACTTACAACAATTAATCATAATAAAAAATACAAGGAACTACAATCCTCTTTATTGTCCCATCCTATATCTTCCTAGTCCTTGATCATTTTGTTTCTTCTAAGACAATTCAAGTCCTTCATAAGTGTGGTAGATTGATCAGCCCCGTCTTCCTAGCCCTTGAGAGCCTTCTCACGACGTTGATCTATTGGTTCCTTTATTGCCAATGCCTAAATTATAGCCTCATTGTACTTAGCAAGCTTGCCAGGACACTGTTTTATTGGTTGCTCCAAATGCACCTCATATCGAGGATCCTTTTCCTTTTGTTGCCCTTCTTTTTGTGTAATTGATGAATTGCACCTTCTTTTGATCTTTCCTTTTCACTTAGTATTCAAGTTTTCGATGTCAGCTAAAAGCGAAAACCATCCTTCATCAATGATAAGTACTTCTCCCTTCTCACACGTCGTATGAGAATGATGTTTTAGCAGAGGGTCATATGAGCCCTTGACAAACTATCATACTCTTTCTTCATAAACTAGATATCGAGTCTTCATCGGAACCCCATCTCTTCATCTAATATTGCAATGCCTTTTCAATCATCTATAACAAAAGAAATGATTGGATTAAAGTATAATCTCATAAGGTTTGGCCACAAGAATCTTAAGTTACATAGTTAATCAACCAAATTCAAAAGAGTTAACTCCTCCTCAATATGAAATCTATAACCAAATCACTCATTTTTATCCAATAATCAACTCTAAGTTTTTCGAAAATTCGAAAATAAATAGGATTAGTTAAAACTTTCTTGAAATCAGTTAATTAGTTCTAACAAAAAAAACTTTGGTGTAAAAATGAATTACCCAAGTGTAAGAAGGATGATCAGGGGTAGTCTGAAGACCAGACATAAAACGATCAAGGTGTCATTGAAGACTCGATTTCCAGGTCTTTGATAATAGCGGATTGGGATCACTATTAGACATTTTCACAATCCTTTCTCTCAATTTGTCCATGGCTTTCTCCATATTCTTCTTCGTCTACATCAACTTAGGGTTTTTACAAGTTTGTTTTGGTTGTTGACAGATACATAATTTTGGTGGTTTTCCCTATTTATAGAATTTTCTGGGTGGTTATGTTTTGAAATTTTTTGATTTTTTAATGGTTTTGGGAGATGATTTTATTTTTAAAAAATATTTATTTTTTAAAAAGGACACTTCATATATTATCTCAAAATAAAATCATGTTTTAAAAATAAAATCATCACCCAAAACCATAAAACTTCAAATTTTACAACATAACCACCTAAAAAAATTCTATAAATAATGAATACCACCAAATGATGTATATGTCAACACACCAAAACAAACTTTTGAAACCCCAAACTTGTTGTAGAAGAAAGAAGAATTTGGAGAAAGCCATGGACAAATTGAGAGAAGGAATTGTCAAAATATCCTACAGTGAACCAAATGCGTCATTATAAGAGGCACAAAATTCAATTCATATTATGTTGATCGGTTTATGTATGGTCTACAGACTACCCTTGATCATCCTCTTTATGGTTGATTAATTCATTTTTTCACTTAAGTTTGTGTTTTCTTTTTTAGAATTAACTAATTTGTCAAAAGTTTTAACTAATCTCATTTATCTTTTTTTGAATTTTGGGGAAAAAATACGATTGATTATTGGATATATATGAGTTCTTTGATTACAGATTTCAATTTTGAGGAGGGATTAACTCTTATGAATTTTGTTAATTAATTATGTAAATCGAATGTTTATAGTCTACTCAAATGTTTTGCTTTGTTATAGATGATTGAAAAGGTGTTGCAGGAATTAGACTAAGAAGGGGTTCTAATGAAGACTCGATATATGAGTTTATTATGAAAAATAATGACAATTTGCCAAGGATTCATACGACAATGCTGAAACATCATCTAGAGAAGATGTGTGAAAGGGGGAAATTGTTATGATTGATGGAGACGGTTTTTGCTTCCCGGAGACAGCGAAAACTCTAATCCAAAGAGAAGGAAAGAGCAAGAGAAGGGGGAGTTACACAAAAGAAGCAGCATCAAAAGGAAAAGGACGAGGATCCTTGACATGTGGTGCATTTGGAGCGACAAAAAATACAGGGTCATGGGAGACTTGTCTAAGAACAAGGAAGAAGGAGACAAAAAAGGTGATGGTACAACTTCAACATTGGTTTGTTTGTTGCCAAAGATGAAATTGTACCATCATCTATTTTGGCCCAATCCTCTTTGTACTAAGAAAGCCTCCCACGACCTTGTTTGTGAAAAGGATAAATGGATATTGACTATAACTATGTTAGCAACTAGAAGTATTGTATATCTATCTCTAGTATCCTTCCGTTTTGTGTAGTCTAGTAACGATAGGAGACCTAGCTCCTTGAGTATTCTAGTAATGAAATGAGACATGGCTCCTCAAGGAACCTTTTGTATAAATATTGTTTTGTCTTCAATGATAATATATAGAAGATTTTTTTTTTATCAGTTTGATTAGATGCTCCAAATGCACCGTATGTCGATGATCCTTTTCCTTTTGTTGTGGCTTGTTTTGTGTTATTGATGAATTCCCCCTTCTTTTACTCTTTCCTTTTCTTGGATTCAAGTTTTCACTGTTAGCTAAAAGCAAAAACCATCCTCCATCAATCATAAGTACTTCACCCTTCTCACATATCTACTGTGAATGATATTTTCAGCACATTTTTGGGATCACATTTTCAGCTATCCCAATCTTGGTAACAGTTCCTGTTATGCTTGCACTCTATGTTGTTCAGACTCTTAAAAAAATGTCAACAGGTGCTTCACGGATTCTCCATAAGTAGTGTATTTTGGAGAATCCGGCACAGATAAGACATCAAAAGTGAAGAGTCCACACTACATAGCTTGCACCTCATTAAGGAAAGCTATAAATGAGTTCAAATTTATATGCATAGGTCTAACTCTATTGCTTTCAAAAGACTTAATCTAATCAAAAACCTTTGTCGATTATGTTCAAATCACAAATTATATTAGAATGATTGATATGCAGGGGTCTCTCTAATATCAGTGGTCAAGAACAATCACTTCACTATGAACATCATTAATCAACTCATTTGGCTACAACTTATTTTAACAGATGATCTGAAAGTGCCTATGGAGAAAACTCGAAACAGGCTACAAAGACCAACAACAGTCTTGAAAAAAAGAGCTAATCTCAATAAAGCTAAGCTAAGACCAAGTATGTTTTATATCTGAAGGATATTTTGATTGATCTTCCTACAGAGAATATAAAATCTCATGACTATGGATCCTCATAGTGCCCCGGAGCCTGATGAATTCACAACAAAGCTTTATCAGGCTTGTAAATACTCTATTCATGATGATTGAGGAGTTTGTTATGTTCCTTACTTGAATATGTTTATCTTAAAGTTGGGTCCTTATTGATGTAGAATGTTGAATTAACCTATGAGTTATTTCGAGTTGCCTAATGCATAGGAAATGAAATTCTTTCTAAAGTATTACGATCACAAACATATTATGTAAAATGAATTGATTCCAGGTATGTTAATGAGCAAATTAAATCTTTTACAAGTTCCGCGATCATGCTAAGCCAAAAAACTACAGATTGTATCCTGAAGTTACTTATGCCTTGCAGGTTACAACCCTTTTTTGTGGTGTTAGTCTTCATGGTTAACTCAGGCTAATATTGCTATGATTCCTAAAGTGAGTTCCCCTCTACATTTTTCTGAAATGAGACCCAATAGTATGTGTAATGTAATCAGCAAAAAATTAACTATTTGAATAGTAATGATGATTTTATCATGTCAAGTCATCAAGAACATAATACTAGATGTAGAAGTAGGGCTGCTTATCATGCAGATAATTACACAAGAAAAATGAATTCTTGGATTATATAGTTTTCATTTTGATTGCTAGGAAAGTTTAGGGGTGTTGCGTTATCATACATCTCTCATAGTACTAGTCCTACCCTTGTAGTTCTTGACATAGGTCGCTTATTGTGTTTGTTGTTATTTGTGTCTTTCTTGTAGACTTTACACTGCTTTTCCTATTAACTGTTATGTTTTCTTCATTATTTTTCTCTTCTTTTACTTTGGTTTGATGCACTTGAGCCTATTTGGTCTCTCGAAAACAGTTTATCTATGATTTTATGATTATTATTTTTTGTTGTTGTTGATTGTTTGGAAAGTTAGCCTTCCTATGTGTATATGGATTCCCCAAAAACACACTATCTTTTAAAAAATTCAACACGCATTCATTGATATTTTTGAAAAGTCCGAGCAGCACTTTATAAATATTGTAAAGAGTTTGAGACAGATTTTGTTGGGGACATTTACAATTAATTCAACAGAAATATCCTAGGTATCATTTTGAAGAGACTAGAAAATGATATCATCACTTTGGAACAGGGCTATGAAGAAACAAATTGAATGATACATATAATTATCTCCTCATAGAATACTTTTATTTATAACTCAAAAAACAATAATGAAGTTGTTGCAATAAATACCACAACATGATGTAATATTCGTCTACGTACCAAAAATATATATTGTAATTTGAATGATCAATTTTTGTTAATAGCTTAATAATAAATAAATTCTCATATATGCACCATAGATATGAGAGTATTGAAATTAGAAAAATAAGGTAATAAAGTGAATTTCGCTTAATTACAATGGAAATATTGAAATAACGAGTAATTAAAGATAGAAAGAAGAATGGACATGAGAAGCTTAGATTCTAGACGAAGAGGAGAGGACAAACATTTTCTTCATATGCATAATCCCTAAATCATTGGCCGCGGCCTCTTTTGGTGGAACCATTCTCACATCCACTACTCGATCCGGATCCCAAATTAACCTGGCCTTATTTCTTGTTCTCGGCCCAAAAGCTCTTTCCAGCCCTATAAATACTTGTGTGACCTTGGTATTCATATTAGGTTAGACTTGGTTCATAACAACTGGAGTCAGATGAAATTGATCAAATCTTTTACTTCTATATCTCTCTTTCCTCCTCTTGTTTTGATTTTTTTTTGTGTTTTGTATTTACAGATTCAGTAAAACTAAACTATTTTCGGCGATGAGTTTTGAGGCAACCTAGTTCCTCCGATCTGCCCCCTCTTTGATGAGTTCAATGGTTCCAACATCATCTAGAAAATCGTCGACAACACTCAGGTTCTATCATTCTTGTTTTGTTATTTTATTGCACTTACCTAATAAAATTAACATAATTGTTCTATTATTTGATGTTTCTATTTCTATAACCTATGTTAGTGGCTTTTGGGTACGATGGTAGTTTAAGAATGTCTCCTCGATTAGGTTTAGGGTTTGGGGGTCAGGGATGGTAAAAGTATCAAGAGAGATTCTAGATTGTGAGTTAGAGTCTATAAAACATAGCGATATTAATAGGGAGGTCAAACGAGTTGGTAAATATTCTTAAGAAGAGGAAGATTAATATAACTTGTATCCAGGAAATCAAATGGGTAGGAACCAAAACTATCATCATACTCCAAAAGTTGATTTCTAGTTTTCTAAAGATTATATTTACAAAGGGGGTAAGTTGAATGAGAGAATCAAAGGGTCCTTTACATCAATGATAAATTTGTAATGAAAAACAGGAAGAATGTCAATAAAAGATTGATCGACACTAATAAAGGTGAAAAAGTTGTTGCAATTGACCTAAATTGGAATCTAACAAATAAATGAAGCAAACCAAAATTGAATCTTTTCGAGATTTTCATCAAGAAGATTTTGATGAAAATATGAAAGAACACATTTGATTTGCTTCACTTACTTGTTAAGTTCCTATTAAGATCAATCACAACAACTTTTACACCTTCACGATATTGGTATAGATCAATCTTTTGTTAATATACTTCATGTTTTTAATTACAGATCCATTATTGGTGTAACAGACCTTTTTGATTGTCTCGTTCAACTTGCCCTCTTTGTTAGATAGTCTTTAGAGAACTTGAAATCATTTTTTTTGAAGTATGATTAGTTTGCCTGGTACAACAAATGCACGGTGGAGTTATAATAGATGGGAGATTTGGAGAGAGGCCCTAGAATCTAGAGGTTTCAGGTTAAGTAGGACTAAGACAGAGATTAAAGCTATACTCTGCCTAAAATGAGACCTACTACGACAAAGATTAAAGTTGAAATTGATATCACGAGAACCCTAGTGTCAGAAATTCATATCGTTGTTAGAAATAAAGACAGGGATAATTGGAATCTATCAATCAAGGGTTGAATATGAGAATGTCCAGAATATTGTTTTCACTATAAAGCTCAGAGACACAATGATGATAATTGATAAGGGTGGAATATTGCAACCTGATCTGATCTAAAGAAAGCCTTGACGTAACTTGTAAACTTGTTATCAAATGATTAAGAGATCATGAGCTTGAATTATGAAAACAATCTATTGCAGAAATATAGGTAAGATTGTGTACAATACATGCACCATTATAGTATAAGCCCTTTTCCAAATCTTGCACATAGTGAAAATTTAATATATCGAACCGTCCTGAAATTATTGTCAATTTGAAATTTTCTATTAATAAATTAATCAGTAATGATCAATAAATTTATAACACTAACTTATGTAGAAAGACATATTAAAATATTTACATATGAAATTTCATCTAATTTTCTACGAAATATTATATGTACAGACTAGAAGGAAGGATTTTCTTCTATCAACTATCATACAATTTTTTAATGATAAGCTAATTTAGTTAGCTATAAAAAGAATATTGAAATTAATCAAATTTCATCGTTAAATTAATTGCCAAATAAATTAGCATCAAACGGCGCTAATTTATGTCTAACAAAGTCATCGTCAACGATAACGGCGTTGGCGTTCCACCACATGCCACCGTCGACCTCTGTCACCATTTCCACCGGTGTTTTCGCTTTCCTCATATCACCGACCTTAACAACTCCGGCAACTTCATCTCTAACGTACACTTTCTCAACGCCGCCGATACCCACCACTTTTCCTGTACCCCAATCGGCAAATATCGCCGGCGACTGACGCCTCATTCTCGCGTCGTAACCAGCTAAAACAACGCCGTTCCTCTCATCTCTCAATTCAGACCAAAACACCATAGGAACCGTCGGAAATTCGCTCATCTTCTCTTCAACATTCAAATCCCAAAGCTTTACAACATTTTCTCCGGCGACAAATTCAGATAGCGGAAACAGTCCATAGCTGCTCCGTCGCCTTATAAGTCTTAAATAACTCTTTTTCCCAGAAAAATCTCGATCACCTCTGGGTGTAATTACCTCTTCATCATTCGAATTCGAACAGACTGATGAGCATTCATCGTCGTCGTCATCAGAAAAGTCGAAATCTTCGCTAAGATACTGAACAATAGGCTCATCAGATGACTCAATTCTACGTAAGTAAATGAATGTAAACTTAATTCTTCCAAATAAAGTACTAAAAGTAACAAATATGGCGAAAAACAGAGCACTCCATTTCCAGAAACTGTAAACTTCATTAACGTTTTTGATATCCGAAAGAGAAAAGAATTGAGAAATCAAAGATGGGTTCTGTAGATGTTTAACATCAGATTCAAAATTGCTGATCATAGTTATGAATCTTTAAAGGTGTAGAGAAACTGTTTGATAAAATGCTTGAAAGAAAACTAGAATAGATATTGGTTTTGGAAAATTGAAATTAATGAGGTATATATAACAATCTCAATTTTTATCCGATAAAATTATCTTTGCGTAATCTATAACTAATATACCCTTTTTAAATCATATTAACACGGAAATACTTTATGTATCGAATCGACTTTCGTGATAGTTATGATATAAAATAAGACTTTTGGTTAGTTGTAATTGACGTGGAGGATCATAGTTGATGAAGAATATGGATATTCGAGAGATTCTATGGTATAATGAGAAAATTATAATGTTGTCATTTGTGACTCAGCATATGGTTAGACTTATCGCTTGTGGATAGTTGAATTTTTCCTTGACACGGTTGCATCTCTAGCTTATATATATGGATTAGAAAAATATATAAATTTCATATCTAATTTATTAAGTATATACATAAAAATTTTAAATTATTATGAATTCATATTAAAATAACTTTCGAAATAATATAATAAGTTATGTAAATATTACGTTTTAAAAAGTGAGAAAAAATTTAAGGGAATAAGTTTGAAACTTTTTTTAAATTATCGTTAATTTTGCGAATTTTATACCTTAGTTATAAAACTATCAAATGACCAAGATATGCACCGAATAAAATCCATCAGGTTTAGAAGAATTTTGATTTATTCAGCCTTATATATTACTGTACAAATTTAAGGAATCCCATAGTGTAATTCAATAATTACATTCTGTCCCGATAAGTTTAGTAATTACAAAAAATCCCTTAAATTTGTTGAGCCGTGATACTTTAGACTGTAGTGATACATGGTAAATGATACATGGTAATTTAAAACTGTTGAGAAAAAATAGGGGGAAAAAACGGTAAAGTTAATGTTGTTAGTAAAATAGCTTAATTTGTGGTAACAGATAATTAATCAGCATTAAATCAGCATTTAATTGGATATTAATTTCAAATTTTGAAAATCAAAGATTATATCATCTATTTTGAAAACAAATTTTTTAAACAGTCTGTTAAAATTGGAACTACAAAAATTTTATTGTTGTTACAGTGGGTTTTTCAAGATGAATACTTCGATTTTAATGATACATTCCGGAATTTGGGTGAACGAATTGCAGTATGAAAGTTACAAAATCGATGGAATCGTTGTTGGAGATTCACTTGTTGTAGCTGAAACTGTGTATCCACCTAGATACAGAAGATCATCTGGACGACCAAGAAAAAGAAGAAGAAAGAATGTAGATGATAAATACTTTGTTATTGTTGGTGTTGATAAATATACTTGTGTCAATATTTGTTTTTAATATAAAATTTTATAAATCTTATGCTACAGTAAGATATATAAATTTAAGAATTATTAAGTAACATAATGTACATGATACATATGGTTTATCTATTGTATCATGTACTTTTATTGTGTATTTTTGGTACACATTGTTTATCTAATGTATCATGTACTTTTAGTGTGTATCATTGATTTGCACAATGATACATCTCCATTAGAAAAAAAATAAAAAAATATTATTGAGGTTATTGTGTACTTTACAATGACTATTAATCATGTATCGTGTAATGCCTTTTTTGTTATGCTTTTCTTGAAATATACAGTAAATAACTTTACTTTTAAAAAATAATACCAATTCATATAACTATGCTATTCAATTTACTTAAATATCATGTAAAATTTAAGGATTATAGGGTAACATAGTGTACACGATACATACGGTTTAGCCAATGTATCAGTTATTTTTAGTGTGTGTTTGGTATATATGTATCATTTGGTTTTGCCCAGTGTATCATCTCCATTAAATAAACGATGATGGATTCAAGAAGAAAAGAATGAAATATGCTGGGTTAAGAAGAATGAAGATGATTATGGAAAAAAAAGAACTGAAACTTGATGGAGTAAGAAAAAAACGGTAGAAGTTAATGGAAGTTGTCATGCTTCCTGAAATTTTTACTTTTTTAAATTTCAAATTTTTTGAATTTTGAAATTCAAAATTTCAAAATTTGGTATTTTATTTAAAATTAATTAAATTTAATAATTAAAATCAAAAAGCTGATTAAAAGGTTGAGTGTTTAAATGGATAAAATTTAAAATTCAAAAACTGATTTAAGAGGTTGAGTGTTTTAATGGAGAAAAAATAGGCATTTGGGTAAATGTGTATTATAGGAGAGAGAATGTAATGTATCTAAAAACTTACACTAAAATAAAAAAAAAAGGGAATTATGTAATATTTAAAAAAAGTAGGAAAAATTAGAGAATATAAAAATTATAGTTGTGTATTTAAGTTATTTTTCCTATATTACTTTGAACTTTTGTTGAGTAAGAACAATTAGACTAGAATAACTTGTTATCCAAAAAAAAGTATAATTCTTGACTTTTGACATTTAAATTTAGAAGAGTGAAATTGAAATAGAGAAGTTAATGATCAATCATTTTCCCTTTGTACAAGTCAAAGTACTTTCATTCACAACAAAAATTGGTCAGCTGACCAAATTATGGAAGTGCTCTGTGCTATACTTAAAGCATTCAAATAGAGCAACAATATAGAGCAACAATACAAACTTAACATAACACGTAAATAATTAAACAGTGAGAAATTGATAATCATTGTAAATTTGTAAATACTCACAAGTAAAAAGGATTAAGTATATATTTCGATTAATCGAAGATCAAAAGTGATAAGATATTATAAGGACTAAATTCAAAAGCTACAACAACATTAGAACATACAAGATGTAACTCCACAAGCGGAGGCTTGGAAGGGTGTGCCGTACCCAACTGTGGAGAGACAGGGACTAAATTCAATATTATTAAAAATTGAGGGACCAAGAGTGATATTAACCAAACAAAAATACCTTAAGTTGCTAGATCTTTTGGGTCAGTATATAAAAGGAGCAAATTTTCACTTTCAGAGAAAAATGTTTGATCAAAAGAACTCTTCTGGATTTTGTTGACAAGCACATTAGTTGGATGCCTCCTGGCGAAGGAACTGAACAAATTTTGATCTGAACTCTGCCGGAATTCGGACAGGACGGTAACTTTTATTAAGCCACACTGCTATTCCTCTAGCCTCCAAGATGGGCTGGAAAAATGCAGTAACAGAATACATTGAGATATGCAAGTGGTTTTGCTCCCAAAAAAGAAAACGGCGGTAATAGTGTAAGTTGGTAACTGACCTCTTGATTTGGAAGCTTGAAGATAAAGTGTTCGAAAAACAAACGAGCAGCTGAAGAATCAGATATTCGTGCCTTCACGACGAATCTATCTCCACTCTGAACCAATGATGAAAGTAATGAGAACAGGCAGGATAACATAAATTTCAAGCAGTTCAATTCAAGTTTGAAGTTATAAGAGATCAACCGGTCCTGTTTAGAAGAAAGAAGCTCACGTCTCAAGTAAATGACTGAGTCTGATAGTACAGAACACAACGTTTGTTTGAACAAATTGTTAACTTAGAGCCAGATGATATCTAAAATAATAGCTTAAATTAAATTGTAGAATAATCAATTGAAAGCAAGTCAAATAAAGATTAACAGAATGTAGACTAATCTTTATTTGATTGTACTTCCTCCAATTCATGGTAAATTTAAGTTTCTCACAGAAGAGAAAAGACAAGTAATTAGAGATAAACGAAGACATTGTCCCAAGTAATTTGGAAAGAAGGCAGTGTCACATTATTATAATCAGCTGTAAAAAGCTTCATTTAGCCGAACCATCATCCATTTGATATTAACCTTCCTAACTATGCTCATCCAAACTTCTCACACTTGCAATTAAACATTTTATTCTTCATTTCTATGTATCCGAAGATCTAAACTTCATATTCAAACGCAAAGTTTTGGGAAACAAAATTCAAATTGAATAGGACACTTAACCAAGGTCTAAAGTTTCTGGTTGCATATTTCTTGGTTCTTAAGGATGTTTAGATGAGGGTCATACCCTTAGAGGTGCTAGATACTTAAGTGACAGCTCTGTTAGTGCTAGTGCGTCACCACTGCGTGCCACTTCATCAGCACTTATACCAATCCTTTCTAGAAGCTCATGACGACCTGTTTCATTTATTAAGAATAAGTCATAACTACAAGATTAGTTAAATTGTCGTCATTTGAAAGTTTTTGATATGGACAATGTCATATCCAGTAGTATATAATATACAACAAGGTAACGTCCTTGTACAGAAGGAGGTTAGAGCAAAATCCCAGAATAACAAAAGATTCAACATAGAAACTTCTCCTAAGGGAAAGGGAAAAATATGGAGGAAAAGACTCACTTCATTAATGACAACTACTGCTACTTTTTTTTCTTGATCAGTTGTAACTGATGACTGTTTTCCCTCTCGTAAATGAGGAGCTGGAAAGAATGACTCAATAGTTACAAGAACGGGGACAACTACAACAATCAAATGAACCAGATTCTCTAACTTGGACACCACTCTACACAGTGAACTTAGGTCTGAAGTACATCACAATCCCTTTTGGCTAAGGAGGAGATTATGCAAAGCCAAAGCACAAGAAAGTGTTGATCTGGATATTGCACATGCTTCTAGCCTAACTTGACACAAATTTCAGAGAAGGGGAATGATGTTTTCTGGGAGATGTTATCTCTGCAAGGAGGAGGAAGAGGATGCAAATTATCTGTTTCTAGTTTGTACACTTCTCAATGGCTTCACAGCTATGGAAGTTCCTCCTAAGCATTTTTAATATGCAACAGACTATACTAAAATTCTATACCAATACCAAGAGAAGGGGAGCCTTGTCATAACTAGAAAGGTTACGGCCATGTGAACTGGGAGGTCACGGTTACAAGCCGTGGAAACAGCCTCTTGCAAAAATGCAGGGTAAGACCACATACAATAGACCCTTCTGGTCCAGCCTTCCCTAGACCCCGTGCATAGCGAGAGCTTTAGTGCACCAGACTGATTTTTAATAGACTATACCAAAATAGTGAAGAACCTACAACAGCATTGAAAAGCAAAGGAGAGTGCATAGGACAAGAATATGTGACACAGTGCCAGTTTGCATCTGGTCGGTGTTTTGGACAGAAAGGAATGAAGAATTTTTAGAGCAAATCAAAAAGCATTTACGAGTTTAAATTTATGATTTCTTTCTCTTCTTTCTGTAGACATGATGTATATGATATAGGAATATGATAGAATTGCTTAGTTTTTCGGTAGATAGTACTGAGGAAGCAGAGGTATAGTAATGCACCATGTAGGCATGTACACATGCAAATGCAATACAAGCTTAGTGCTATTTTTTGAAGCAATAAAATTAGTTACTTATCGAAAAGGACAACCTTCCTTGAGGTAACAACCTAGATTATCAGAAAAATGTCAACTTATTTGAAAAATATCCCTTTTCTCTATACTCATCAATTTGTTTTACTATATCATGAAAAAGGACAGACCTTTCTGCGCATTTGGAGTTCAAGTCATTGCAAGATTAAACCTAGCTCCACCTTTTGCTACACTTCCACTTAAATACTATAAAGCTGCAATAGTTGCCTTAACACTAATGTGCCATCAAATAATTCACTTAATTTGAGTTGGAAAGGGTACTTATTGAAAATATGAAAATAATCAGTAAAGAAAGAACTACACAGAAGTAAAACTTTCTCGAACTCTATCTACACATAAGTAATCAACTAAAGCAACTATCAACTTTTGGAGTTCCACAATCTGTTCTTGAGTTCTCTAAATATTATTGTTTGCCTCTAGAAATGTGACACTGGGTTATCTCTTATTAGTTTCTATTTAACTGGATGGCTGAACTGTTATTATTTTTCTTTTTACTGTTCTTTCATGTCAAAAGTCCTGATCATATTCTAATTTTTTTTTTGATAAGGTGAAATTTTATAAATGTAACAAAATCAAGTTGTTATAGAGAAGAGAACACATCAAAGGTAGTCATCACTAACTGTGTAGTGAGCTAAATAAAGTCAACCATGGCCTCCACATCATAAGTATCATGTTCATTTGCCACATTGCTCCGAAAAGAAAGCAAAGAAATACAATTGTCAAGGCTGGTTACATTCTCCTTTTTGCCTTGAAAATCTCAGGTTTCTCTCTTTCCAAATAATCCACCAGATTGTCTGATCATATACTAGCATTATGAACAAGAAAATTCTCATTACTCTAAGCTTTTTAGCAGGAGGATCTTTTTTTTCACCTACAGATACCAGTAACTTTGTCTATTATAGGTAGAACTCATACACCAAAATTTGTAATAAGAGTAGTATACTGGCTCCATTTTTGGAATTTAGCATAAGAAACTTTGCAGCTGTTAGTTTAATACCTTTTTTTACAAGGCAAGTTAAAATCCCTCAAAGTATTGATCTTGACAAAGATAAAGAGTTAATTTAAATCCTTTAAAGTAATCATCTTGTCAGTATACTTCAATAATAGAGGAGGAACTAGAAAGATCTGATATAAATTTGTAGAAATTAAACAGAAACTTTTTATTGGTTTATTAAAAAACTCAACTTGTATACATAGGTCACTCGCAATGTAACAGATCTTATTATGTTGGGAAGACTTGAATTATGATATCCTTGATTCCATATCACGGGTATTCAGGTAATGAACCGTGCCAATTACTTAACAACATTTTGAATAGACATATTATTAACTTCTTTTTCATTAGGATAGACATATTATTAACTTAAAATTATTGATTTATAACTGAGCAAGTTCTGAGCTTCTGGCAAACAACTATTTGGCAATCAATCAGTTCACATACAAAGTGGATACTGGCTTTATCGTTAGCATGTGTAAATGCAAGATTCAAACAGTCATTGACCACATCAGATCCCTTCAAACTTGGGATTCAACATGTTTCTAGTTATAAGCAGACAAAGGAAATCATATTCATCATCCATTTTTGGATGGCATCATCTCAAGTTATTGAGAGAGAAACACATTCCATAAACACGGGTAACAGATGATCTAACTATAGGGTTACAAGGAAGTAATGTTGAACAGATACAAAAGATCCTTTTCCAGTAATTTCTAGTTTTCGTCAGTTTTAAAAAAAAAGTAATTTCTAGTTTTCTACTCATAACAGTTGCCAGAAAAAATTTCTCCCTTGAGTAAATCCTTTTTCATTTAAAGGGAAAAGCGCAGTATTATATGCTTTTTGATGAATGAAAGCACATGTATAATATGGTAGTTGTAAACTGAAGTACAGATCGAAACCATAAACCTTACCGTGTTGGCAATAGCTTGCATAAATAGCATTGTTTACAACACCATACTGATCCAATTCATAGTCCCGGACTTTGAGTTCAACTTCATGGAACTCAGCCATTCTGCAAAGCAAGAGCAAAAGGTAAGCTCCTATAAATAGGAAAAAATAGACTATGTCAATGAGCAAACTAAAAATATCAATTCTTGCTGAAACTTAAAATGAAACTACAAGAAAGGGGAAGCCTATAAAACGCTCGACACAAAAAGAATAAAAGGTTTTCCATTTTTCTTCCCAAAAAAAAAACCTTTTCCAGAATTCTGATAAAAAAATACATTATTGAATCAATCAGTTTCCCCCAATTGTAGAAATTGAAAATGTACAGACCCTTCATTCAGATGGAGAAAACATAGGTTCCAATCAAGTTCAAACCTAACAGAAGCTACAGCAAAACCAATCAATCAACTATATCTAAAGCCCAAACTAGTTAAAACAAACTACATAACTCCTCTGCCCATTCAGTTGAAATCAAGTGGACACAAGCCAATGAATACAATACTTAAAGAGTATCTGATCATAATTAGACTTACTTTACCCACCTAGACAACCCTCATCCGTCATCCAAAGCATGATCAGGACTATGTTTTGTCATACAGGATGAATTTTGAATGGAACTGTAAGTTACTACCCGTGACACCTTCCTATATTCAGTAACAATTTGACTTCAAAATTCCAATTTTACGAGATCACCCTGAGAAACCTTTCTATATTCGATAACAATTTGATTTCCAACTTCCCATTTTACGAGATCACCTTGAGACACCTTTCTATATTCTGTAACAATTTAACTACAATTTTCCACTTTACAAGATCATCTGAGACACCTTTCTACAGCCGGTAACAGTTTGACTTCAAACTTCTCACTTAACCATATCACATTTCTATATTTAATAACACTTTTCACTTTTCCATTTCATTAGATAATTTATAACAATACAATATATCCATACACACACACATATATATAGGTTGATTTAGATCACAAATTTTAAAGGTCTTCCTTTTATCCATAAACTCCGCGCCTAATCAAATACTTCGGATAAACTGGGATTGATGGAGTAAGTGATATATATATATATATAAACATACCCTTGGCTACCTTTGAGATCAAAAGCATGAGCTCGAAAACTCCTCAATTTACTGACGGATAACTGTAAATTTGGAAGCAGGAGCTGCCGGTGAGGAATGACCGGTAATGTCGACGGTGGCCGATGATTCGGCAACAGTGAGTTACCGACTGAAGTGGATCCAATGCTGCGAATCAAAGGGGAAGCGATGCATTGAGACATTTGTGCGTCTAAAAAATGGTGAAGAATTTGCAGAGGTAGAATAGACGTAAATTGAAAGAATTGGGAAATTTGGTTATGTATATGTATAGGCGTTAACACGTTGTTTGGATAGTAATTACTCATTCTATTGTTAATTTAAACATTATATTTATACGTTATATATTCTATTTCGTATGTGATTTATTATTCAAATTATAAATGTATAATATTATGTAATAAAACAGAATATAAAAATTATTTTAAAAATAATATTTATTAAAATAACAATATAATATATTATAAAATAACAAGTAACAACGTTCAAAAACTTTCCCGTGCCAGACTCGTGACAGCGGATTGACAAAAACAAGGTGAGCTCAAAATGTGTTGTTTAGGGAGCAAATGAACGATTTAACATTAATTTGGATCAATTAAATGAGTTAAAGTTAAATTAATATATATATATTTTTTGAATTCCAGTCTAGCAAACAATACTGGTATGTAAATCGCATTAAGCAAACAAACCACACAGGAAATGTAAACCGCACTACGCAAGTTCTATATGACAGGCTCAACTCAAAAAACATTGAGGGAAGATCGATCCCGAATCATCTTTGTGAATAACCACCCTCCAAACCAACTAAGTGGACAAATTAATATATTATTAATATATATAAAAATAAATTATACATTGATAGTTTTGATAATTTTATATTTTGTTTGAACTCTAAATATATAGTGTAGTCTATATAAATATATATATAGTTTCGAGAGGATTGATATGTTAATGTGATGTATATGATGTGTATGTATAAATATATTTATTTAACATTAAATTTGTGATGTATTTAATGTATTCATACATAATTATACATATTTAAAAAGTAACGGAAATATAATTATCCAGATACATAAATATGTATTTGATATAATTATACCTTAATTAGGTGTTCTTTTTATGACTTTTTGGTACCAATTACATAGCAAAGAAAAAAGGGGAGTGGGAGAGATCATATAACTATTTTAAAGTAATAATAAAATTTAATTAATATGACAAAGAAAATTTGTCTAATTAAATAATATTTGCATAAAAAATAAATAATATTTAATTATATAAAAATCGAAGCATATCTTAGCTAAAAAATATTATCAAAAAACCAATATATATGCATATTTTTGAATTTTGATATAAAGAAAAGATAATTTTAAAGGAAACATCTAGTAATTTTTTCGTTATATCAAAATTTCACACATTCAGTCTTTCACCACTCAAAATTCCAAGGGCATGTCTGTCATTTAACATCAATCTCTATCTTCCTTAACAAGAAAAGTTAATTACGATTTTCCCAACCACTAAAGTTCTTGAACCTTCCTCAAATGTCCCTCCAATTACCCTTCAAGGGTATTTCAGTCAATTCACAATGCTTAATCTAATTTATTAAAGATATTTATTATCATTTCACTCTTATCCGTATTCTACTTTGTTAAACCGACTTTAAAATAATTATTTTTTTCCCCAAATATAAATGGATTTGGAGAAAATAAAATAATATAAAAGTACAGAAAAGCCCCAGAAATTTTACCAAACCCTAATTTCTCACTCCGAAACAAACGTTCTTCAAGACTTTTTCCCTCCTCTCCTCTTCTTCTTCTTTTCCTCTTTCTCTCTCAACAACACAACTCCTCTTTCCCTTCATCGTCTCTGTATCTCTCGTCTTCTCTGTGGAATTTTGTTTATTGATAGGATAGTAAACGTCCGATCTAGGAGTATTCCGTTCAGATCTGTGACGAGGATTGAGATTTCCGACCTCACGCGCCGAGATCTGGGTGATACGCGCAGGGATCAGTTAAAAGGAGGTATGGTAGTGAATGGTAGGCCGATGAAGAGGTTGAAGAGGAGAGTAACGGCAGACCTCAACGATTTCCTTACCTTCCCCGACGACGGTAATACCGCCGGTACGGGACCGTTCAGGACGACGGTGAAGGAGTTTTTATCGAAACATGCGCTTTTGCCGCCGCCTTCTTCGTTGTTTCCTCACCTTCTGACGTGGCAGATCCTCTTCCGCGTCGGAGACCTCACTGACGGCGACGGCGAGTCTTCTCCGGCTGTTGTCTGCCTCGATGTTATCGAAGAAGACGTCGCCAGATGTAGATCCGTTTATTGCGACCAGTGCCGAGTCGTTGGTGAGTCTTCCCACCGATAAATTAAATCTGTTCATACTAATTTTGGAGGTGTTCGCCGGACTTCCGTTACGTTCGATGGACTCAATAAATCAGAACCGTTGATCTCATGAAATCAGAACCGTCCAGTTGTCACTCAGACGTTGTATTAAAAAAATTATTAGTCTACTAAAAACTGAGCTAAAACAGCGCCAGCTCACATTGATCCTTTTCTTAATTAACAAGTAAAAATTATTAATTAATTATTGATTAATTTAAAAACTTAAGAACGTGGGATCCAATTTAAGTGTGGGTCCTGATAATTGATAATTGCTACAGTCAGTTGCCAAAGTCTTTTTCCTGTTGAATTTACAGATATAACCTTCCTGGATAAAGGGAATGAATACGACTTGTAAGTGTCACTTGTATAGCGGACAATTACGTAATTTTGGTAGGATGTGAGCCTCATTCTACTGTCCTTGACCAAATTGCCTTGATGATGTGGCATGATGACGACGTTTGTGAAAATTAGAGTAGTAATCTTTGTAATAAGGAAAAAAGTTGCTATTATAATTTTTTAAATTATTTGTCTAATTATAATTTTTATGAAGTATATTATAATTTTTAGAGATGAAAGTTGACATATTTTTGGATACTTGATAATATGTTTTGTAGTTTGAAAGCAAATCAAAGAATTGGACTGAATTGTGTTTTCTCTTATTCGTTTATAGGTTGGAGCAGTAATCCAGTCTGTGCAAAACGTTTCCATTTTATTATTAAGGCAGATGGAAACTCAGTTGGGGGTTATAACAAATCCTGTGCTGGTTGTGGTGAAGCTCTTCAGTTATCAGAGGCTAGGTAAGAATTTTAACAATTCACCTGTGGATTTTCTTTGTTAAGTTGAAATTTTTCTTGCTTGCTTTTGGTGCGTGTTCATATGTGGTGACATTCATATTTCGTACATTCCCGCTTTGCGGTCCTTCATATGTTTTATTGAATTTTGTAATATGATTTAGTCATTTCGGGAACGTGGAGGTTGCTTTACATACTTTTGCCAATGGCTGTGAACTTTTTTATTGTTTATCTTGATCTTTGTTTTACTGAAAGATGTGGGGCTAAATACATTAATCTGTTTTGTCAGGTGCAAGTCATGCAATCATGTCATGACTGCAGAAGATGTTGAGGATTGGATGTATAATCAGTTGGAGGATACCAGTCATCTTCTGCATGGTGTGATTCATGCCAATGGATATGGACATCTTCTCAGGGTAAACGGTAGAGAAGGTGGATCCAGGGTGCTTTCTGGAAGTCATATAATGAATTTCTGGGATAGGCTCTGTAAAGTTCTTGGAGCAAGGTAAGCATAATTTGTATTAGATGTTGTGTCGTTGGAATAATAAAACTTGACATGTTACCCAAGTACTGAAGGCAATTTTCTATAGTTTGGTTCTCGAATGAACTGTATTTGATGATTTAGTCGTGTATTTCTGTATGATCAGAAAAATCAGCGTGATGGATGTTTCAAAGAAGTATGGTTTGGAATTACGCCTACTACATGCCATCACGAAAGGTCATCCATGGTATGGTAAATGGGGTTATCAGTTTGGTGCTGGTAGTTTTGCTCTGACTCAAGATTCTTATAAACAAGCTGTAGAGAACCTTTCTTCTCTGCCCTTGACTATCTTTCTATCTCAAGGACGGAAGCCTCGCACTCGTCTGCAGGACTTGATTTCATTTTATCAGTCCTTGTCAGATAGTGAACTTGTAAATATTCGAGACCTTTTTCTTTTCTTGACTAGTTCAATCCGTGATGCCCATAAACCTGGTTCTGGAGCTGATGAGGCCACTTGTAAGAAGCGTAAAACTTGCGACTCCAAGGTCTTGTGTTCATGGACCAGTACTGACATTTTGCGCGTTGAAGAAGCAATGTTTAGAGTACTACGGGCTGTCTCTGGGCCCAATTGGGTGAGCTGGCGTGCTCTTAGAGGTGCTGTGTGTAAAGCTGGTCCTCCTGAACTCCTTGATTATTGCCTAAAGGCACTCCATGGAAAGCAGGTAGCTGACGGGATGGTTGTCAATGCCCGCAGCGTTTCTGGTTCTGGTGCTATGGAGTACAAGTCAGTAATCCATTCTTCTTTGGAGTCATATTTTGTGCATTGTAGTTTTTTTTGCTTTCTCACTGATTTTTTTTCTGACTTGATGCAGAATTGAACGTTGCAACCCAATGGTTAATGTAAATACAAATGAGAATAGATTGCCTTGTACTCCCAACCTCCCATCTGAGGAACATCTGCGTCGAGATCTGAAGTACTTGTACGATTGCATGCTAAACCCATCGACAATGTCTAATCATGTTCCCTTGATCAAAAGGGAAATTGCAGTTGACTCTGCTACTACTGTTCTTGATTGCAAGCAATTTTTGAAAGTATATCAACCTGAAAAATACTTGCCTATCCTTAAATCAGATGCAATCCAGGTGCTTTGTGAGGTGGACATCATGGAACAATCTGATGTACATTCCAGAAACCCTCCTCCAGAATTATTGATTCTCCCCTCGGATGCTACCATTTCCGACTTGAAGGCAGAGGCATCAAGGATGTTTCAAGATGTTTACTTGATGTTCAAAAGATTCCAAGCTGATGAGCTAGTTGGATATGGTGGTGTGAATGAATCTACTCAGATCAAACTCCTTCTAGGGTCTGCTGAATTTGTTACAGTCAGAGGAAAATTCCTGGGGAAAAATGGGCTGAGCAAGTATAGAATGGAAAGGGGAATGGAGAGATGGACTGTAGATTGCTTTTGTGGAGCAAAGGATGATGATGGGGAGAGGATGTTAGCATGCGATGTGTGCAGTGTTTGGCAGCACACTAGATGTGCCGGGATTCCTGACTTGGATGCTGTTCCTGCCAGGTTCATTTGTCTTAAGTGCAGATGTCTTCATAAGACTACTAACCCAAGCGGTAATTGCAAGGATGAATCAGTTGCTGGTGTGGGATTTGGGAAGAACCTGGCTCATGCTGTCTGAAGTGTGCTGGGATTATTTAATTGAGACCTTATCAAAGAGTATAATAATAGCAGTGATATCTATGAGATTGGAGGATGGCTCTATTCGAGGTATATCTACTTTATTATACATAGCGCATGGTCTGTACTAATAGAACTTTTCTCATACATTACTTTGTGTTTCTGCAGTAAATGGGGGTCTCATTCTTGCTTGCATCATTGGTGCTGAGAATATTTTGCAGAATCTATGATGTTCATGGGTGAAATTTTAAACTACCATTCTAACTTTTAGAACTTGGAAGATTGAAGATGGTGTGATCAGCCAACTCTCTCCTAATAACCAGTGACAATGTGAGATTCATCTGCTTCCTCCTGAGTTGTGTTTCCAGGATGCAGGCTAGCGTTGCTAATGAGGACTAGCCTGTGCTGCAATTTAATGAATTTAGACAGAGGCAAGCATAACGGAGGTTTATCAAATTGTTCACCTAAGCATCATTTCGCTTCTCTTACATTCCATGTCGACACAAACCGATGAAGTGCTGTCTGAGCGTTGATAGAGTTCACAAGATACATGCAGAACAAGCTTGCTCACAATATGTATATAATACCTTCTTTTTTTAAATACCCTTGATGTCAAGTTGTGGCTTGAAGCAAGTCTTTTCTTGTCATGGCAAGCTGAAGAAAGTAAGTTTGCTGTATATTCGAGGAGTAACTTTACAATCTTGTGTTGGTTGAGATTTGGGTACCAGTGTGAGGTTCTAGCCATGTTTACGCGATGAGGACTAGCCTCTACTCAAATGTTTCTTCTCTTATCTCTATTTAATGGAGTTAGAAACAGTGCAACAATGCTTATTCCTTCAGAAATTTACATTATGTTAAAATGCTCTATGTTAGCTTTATGATCTGCAAATTCTGTTTAGGCTTTAACCTTGTTTCTGTGAATAAACCCGCTTATTATAATGAAAAAAAATGCTGCAATAATTCTTTTTAAAGAAAAATATTCCGTACAGAAATCATGGTTTCGAGTTAAATATTTGTCGTTGTAATTTCAGTAGATGTTTGGTTGATTTGACACGAAGTTTCAAAAGTATATGAGGATTCCGAATTTGTGGTCTTATAATGTATTAACATGTTCTTTAAATTTTTTTTAATCTTAAACAATTATTAGATGGAAAGTTCCAATTAATGAATTGAAAAGAAATATATATTAATTTAAAATAAAACTGTAAAGGGAAGTGAAATAGATTAGGTAACATGTTAAAAGTATTCCAGACGTTTAGCATTAAAAAAAATCGTTTTGAGTTAAAAGATATAGATAATGATCGTGAAAAAATGGTGTTACAAGAACATGCAGGTACACTCACTAATTGAAGTGTAAAGTGCGATGCAAACATATATAAAATATTCGTTTTTAAGTATGCTTCACCATAATCGCTGCATAAAATGTAGTGTGTTTTATGTCTTTTGTCTTGAGATAATATCCGAGCTTGAATTAATTGGATTTGAATGTGACAAAATATCTCGTTATAAGTTTTCTTCTACGATAATTGATAAATGGATTTTACTTTTTAAATCTATGTACCATCTCAAACTTTGATCATAATGTATATTCATTGGAGAAACAAAAACAATGACAAAAAAAGAAGAAGATGATAATGGCTAAAGCAGTATTAATCAAATTATGAGCTGGTTGGGTAACAATCATATAAAGTACTAATTCTCATTATTGATCTTCAAGCTATGATTAAAATATATTCTATCAATCAAAGGCGTTTAGGTAGATTTCTATGTTCACGTAGAGTATACATGCATTCATTAACTTTGCAAAACATCATGTATGTTCATCTTGAGAAATTGAAAAAATAACTACATATAATTATCAATATCCTCGTAAAAAGCATGAAATTGTGCTCTATACTGTTAGTACAAGTTGAAAGATCTGTCCATGCAACCAGAGTTTTATCAAATCTCTTTTTTTTTTTAGCTTAATATTAGTGTATCTAGATCTTTCAAATTTTGGATTCGCTTCTCTAACACAATTATAATTATATATTCAAATTAATGATATTATACAAATGCACATATATATTATAAAATTAGCTATTTTATACAAGAAAACCTGCAGTCGCTAATATGTTTGAATTGATTTATTTTATACATTTTAAGTTATAGTGTTCAAATAAAAAGAAATATACTTTTAAATAATCATTTTTAAGTTCTAAAAAATTACAAATAAATTAAAGAAACTAAATTTCCTCTTGTGAGTATGACTGTAGTCGGATCCTTATTCGGATACAAATAGTTTCATGTTAAACGGGCGGGCGGGTCTAAGCCCATTAACCGAACCGTCAATAATTAGCGTTGTTTAAAAGCTACGTTGCTTATTTGTATGATACAGCGACCTTCTGATAGGGCTTTTTCCGACCAAAACACACACACTCTAACTCCGCCGAAGTTGCACAAACGCTAGCTTCCGGCGACCTTTTCAGGTGATATTTCTGCTGCTTTCAGATCGAAAACGAGCAGCTAGTCGTCCGTCGGCCGGCAATATCTTCCTTGTACATCTCAGGTAGCGCTTTTAACCCTAGCTGTTACGATTCCGATTCCGATTCTCCATTACTTTATCAATTAATGTGATATTTTTAGAGGAACTTTCAAAAATAACAAAGATTTGAAACATAATGAGGCAACAATAACTGTAGTTTGCTAAATACATAGTTTACATGTTAGAGGGAGGGGAGGAGAGGAGAGAAGAGAGGCGGATTGTATTTGTATGTACGTTGGATAATTGTGTATAAGTAACCAGTATGTGTATGAATCAGTGACTGTTTTTGTGTACATGTGATTAGTATGTATATGTATCAATAAATACAATAGTATTAATGAATACAATTTGTATCCATGAACAAGTTGTGTGCAATTATATTAATTAATTTTCCCATATTTTTATGGCCGAGGCTTATATATGTGGAAATCAATTTCTGAATGTGGATTTCTGTACATCCATTATCAAGCTATTGGTGACTTCGTTCAACCAGGGACTTTTCTAAAGAGTAGCGAAAAGGATGATTGGCTTTGCATAGCTGAGTTTAGCAAGCATACAGCACCTAAATAAGAATATAACGTTTGTTGCAAGTTGCAACCTTTTTAGTTGATATTTTTGGGGCTTATAGATTTAAATCAAGCATTTAGTAGTTGGTCAGCAACACCTCCCCTTGGCATATTACGTAGAGCCTTAACCCTAGCGTGTTAGGTTTTTTATTTCTGATTTTTTTCTGTTTCCGTTACCTTATTCACATTCCACCATAATGTATACAATATGCTTGTATGGATAATTTGACATATTCAGTTTTTCTTTTTTTTGTCTTAATTGAGGGGGAAAATCAAGTCCAGAGTTGTACTTCTGCACATAGATGCAGTGTTGTCATTTAAGCACTGTTTTTACATTGATTTACATGACGTTTTCAAGTTTTACTTTCTTAATAATGGATCTTCTTATTGTTTCCTTGTTTATTAATTTCGCAGTATAATGCATATACCTAGTGCATAGGATTTCTTTCATTCATTGAGGCATTATATGTAAGTGGAAATAGTCTCCTTTACTTCTGTTTCGTTGAATTTGCTTTAGACGTATATTTCTACTTCAACAACCAATTGAGAATGATCTGCGCGTTCTGTCCTTTTTGTAGCTTAACTTGGACACTCCAACAACTGCTGGGAAAGATTTGAGTATCCAACCATGTTTGGGTCCACGAATGGTAAGTACTTGCAGCTGTCTCAACATCTTTTTTATACTTGAGAAATCTATTCCCCCCTTTACTTCTATTGAAGATAGTTATGACTCGTAGCTTTACTTACATTTTCGTTGAAACTGATACTCCTAACCAGAAATAAAGGATTAAAAAGGACTTGCCCATTATTATTTTCAATAGCTGCTCTTTTCCGCAGTGCACCCACTTATCTTTCCATTTATTTGCTTCATTTCATAGAAACTATGCTATTTCTTTTCGATTTGTGTAGTGTTTTCTGAAATTTTCTCGTCTATGGTACAATTGTTAGTCTTCATTTTCCTCTTATCGTATACAGTGAGGATGTTCACTGCTGACTGCTTTCTGTTTGTTTCAGCTTTCGGGCAGTCATCTTCTAGCCCATTTGGGTCACAATCAGGTTTCGGGCAGACAAGTAATAACCCATTTGCTCCAAAACCTTTTGGCAGTACAAATCCATTTGGTTCTCAATCAGGTGGTTCCTTTTTTGGTAGCACTTCCACTGGAGTGTTTGGAACCCCCCAATCTTCTTCACCTCTGGGGTCTACATCAGTTTTTGGTGCATCATCCTCACCTGCATTTGGAGCTTCTACTACTACTTTTGGCAGTTCATCACCAGCATTTGGGAGTAAGTATTTGTCTCTTCAAGCTTTATTACATAATTGTGTTATATATATATTTTTTTCAGAATGCAATCAATGCTTCGTCTCTACAAGCTTCCTTACATAATTGTATTTTAGATATCTTTTTTCAGAATGCATTCAATGCTTTATTGTATTCTATAGTATTGCTTACACCAAATGTGTTTATACCATTCATCATGATTCTGGGTTTACATCTCAGTGGCCCATGAGGTGGATAGTTAATGATCATTTATTATGCATGTGTCAATGACATTAGGGATGGCTCACCATTATCAGTTACCACCACTCACCCCCACAATTACCATCCTCAACAGTCGCAACCACCACCGCGACCACACTGCCAATTATTACAATCAACTATCATCGCTGTTAGACAACTACCAATCATCACTATCCGCCACCATTATATATAAGACAGCCACCATAATGATTCGCAACCATCATTTCCTATCACTATCATTCACCACCACCAACTATTTTTATCAACCACCACTTCCAGCCACAACTAACTCCTACCTCTAACACCTCCAATAGCCAACATCATCCTTCATCGACACCCACAACTACCACCGCTTGCCAGCACTACCAACCATCTTTTGATTTTTAAAAATATTTTATTGATTTAGCGTTAGATTGATTTGGTATTTCATTAAATTTTATATTAATTATTTTTAAATGATTTTGTAAAACAAACAAACTTAATTATTTAGCATTCAAGTCTTAATACAACGTTAGAAAATATAACAAACCCAGTATAAGATGTATGTAGCCTTACCCCTACCTTTAAGGTGTAGAGAAGTTGTTTTTACTCGAACCTCGTCAACCATCCTCCTTTATCGGGGCTTAAGATCATTAATGTAAGCGAGCTCACACAAGTGGAGTTATATTCAGATGTTGACAACAAAGTCTTTTTGTTTAGTGTATTCAGATTCTAACATCTCTGTCTTGATCAAAAACCAAATGTAAGTAGTAAGTACCAATGCCTGCAGATTCTATTCAAATGAATTTGTGTTGTTATTCTCTTACATGATTATTAATGATGTTTCCTATTTAGACCTTGTATCTGGAAATATTTTATTGATTACGGAGAAATATGCTGTTTCGAGCTTCAAAACATGGTAAATACTGGGCGTGCATGTCTACCCTCCTTCACCTGTAGACTTTGAATCAGGGGAGTATACAATGTGAATTTTAGTGCTAATATTTTTTCCTGAAAAAAGAATTTCATTTACTTGTTAGGGAGGTTATTAGTGCTAATGCAATTTTTATGTAGGAGGCATCTTTTCTTTCTTGATGGGAAGAGTGATCTCTATCTATTTTTTCTTTTTGCTTCGTTCATTGTAGTTCTTTCTTTGCATTTTTTTCTGTTATAGACTTCTAGTATAACAATGAATGCATGTTCTTTAATTTTCTGAGGTCAATGAAACCCCTTTACTAATATTTTTGTGATGTAAACCGTATACTATTTGCAATGTGCATTTCCCAGCATTTCCCCTTCACTAATATTTTAGTGGCGTTAACTGTATGTTGTTTACTGTGTGCATTTTCCTGCATTCTCCTTAGACTGGGATTCAGTTGACATTATTTAAGTAATTGGTGTAATTTTGTTTTAATTGTGTTATAGACTCAATGTGAGGGAACAGTATTTGTTTGTTCTTCAATTCTGAAAGTGTCTTGATTGTGAAGGTTCATCAGTATTCGGGCAAAAGCCAGCTTTTGGCGGCTTTGGTTCAAGCAGTGCTCAAACAAGTCCATTCGGCAGCTCGTTTCAACAATCACAGCCGGCATTTGGGAGTGGTCTATTCGGCTCATCTACACCTTTTGGTACTTCAAGTCAACCTGCATTTGGTACTCCGAGTACTCCAACATTTGGTTCATCAACGACCCCTGCTTTTGGTGCCCCAACGAGTACACCAGCTTTTGGTACATCAAGTACTCCAGCCTTTGGTTCTACACCTAATCCAACCTTCGGCAGTACAAGCAGCCCATTTGGTGTGACAAATCCTCCTGTTTTTGGATCTGGCACTCCGTCCTTTGGTACTACCACTGCTTCTGCCTTTGGTTCCACATCAACTCCTGCTTTTGGTACTCCGAGTGCTCCTTCGTTTAGTTTTGGATCCTCTCCTGCATTTGGCCAATCAACATCTGCTTTTGGCAGTAGCCCGTTTGGCACAACAACGTCAGCTTTTGGTGCTCAAAGTTCTGCCTTTGGTAAGTTGTTTTTATATTCATGCAAGACAGACTGATAGTTTTGTTATTCCCCGTCTCAGTTTATGTGATGCTTTTCCATTCTAGTCTGTTCTTAAGAATTACTATCTTTCTATATTTCGGAACGATAACTTTAAACTATCATTTTACTCTTAATGAGATGATCTTGTAGCCACACAAATATCTATGACTTATTCTTAACCACAAGTTTCAGAATTCTCTTTTTTCTTGATTTCCCTGCCTATCACCGCATAAATTTGGCTGGAGGGAGTATGATTTTTGATATTATTTGTTCTTTCTGTAACTTAAAGGGTTTGAAAATCCAAGTTAGTTTATCATATTATTCATCTCTGATACTTGGTCTTTTCATATGGTTTAGGAGCCCAAACTTCTGCATCATCTTTCGGAAACCCTAGTTTTGGACAATCTGCCGTTGGTGGTCAACGGGGCGGAACACGAGTTGCTGCTTACCAGGCAACACCTGATGCAGATAATTCCAGTGGTACCCAGCCTGCGAAACTAGAGTCTATTTCGGCCATGCCAGTTTACAAAGAAAAGAGCCATGAAGAACTTAGGTGGGAGGATTACCAGTTGGGAGACAAGGGTAAGTTTTAATGTGAATTATACTCTTGACATTTGTTGATCTTTAAGGTGTTGATAATCTGAACCTCACATTACAGGAGGTCCTGCTCCTGCGGGTCAGTCAACTGGTGGAATCAATTTTGGAAGCTCAGCCTTCGCATCATCATCAACTTCCCCATTTGGCCAATCATCTGCAAATCCATTTACGTCCTCTACATCTTCCAACCCTTTTGCCCCCAAACCGTCCACATTCAGTACTCCAAATTTTGGAGTCCCAACTACTCCGGCTTTTAATACCTCTGCCTTTCCAAGCTCAAATACATCTAATCCTTTTGGCTCTACATCCTCGACTTCCCCTTCCTTATTTGGATCAACTTCAGCTTTTGGACAAAATACATCTCCGACCCTCTTTGGATCGGCTAGTGCTTCGGGTTTTGGGTCATCAACATCAATTTTTGGCTCCTCGTCTGCTCAGAATACTGCCTCAGCATTTGGTCCTAGCTTAAGCTTTGGTAACACCCAATCATCACCGTTATTCCAATCAACTACCCCTTCATTCGGACAGACGAACTCGGCCTTTGGACAGACCACATCATCTTTTGCCCAGACTACACCAGCTTTTGGTCAATCCAATTTGTTTAGTACACCTTCTACTGGCTTTGGTAGTAATCTGTTTTCAAGTGCACCACTGCTAAATACAAGCAGTACAATGGGATTTGGCCAAACAACGGTAAGTTAATCATAAATTGTATTCTATGGATTTGTATGATGAACATGACTATCAGAGAAAATCGCAAGTTTTAGTCATCATCTTTGGCTGTTTGTCATCTTGGCTTAAGCTTCAGCAGTTAAGCTGTTACCTTTACAAGGTTAGCACCCCTTGGTGATTATTTTTTGGGTAGAGGTGCGAGTCGTGACCTGAAAGGCAGGGAGATGTGGGTAGTCACTTTCATGGTTAATGCAACACTGTGGTCACTTGTGAAAGAAAAAGGTTTCTGTTAGCAAATAGAACTTGGACGAGAGCATATGCTTGATTTTTGGTATTTAAGTAGGAAATAGAAGAATACGTCACCTCATAAATCGACAGGTATTAGAAGACCATTCTTATATGGTTGCAAGGGTGTTCAACGCCAGAAATTATCAAGACATTTGCAATCACGTCTGAGAAAGCAAACACTTAAATATTTATGCTTATATCTTCCATGCTCTACCATTAGGTTGTCGTTAATTCTCTCGAGGTTGACTTGCTTAGTGTATCTGTTTGATCAATTTTTTGTTTCCTTTTGCTTGCTCTAAAGTTATATCATTTGCTCTCTATGCTATATTGAGCTGCCCCCCCTCCTCTGCCTCTTATCTAGTTGTCTGCCTAATACACCCTTTTCTTTGGATTTGAAGCCCTCTCTATCAACTCCTTTTCAACTGACTCAGCCTTCTCAGAGTTCTGCTTTTGGGTTCAATAACTTTGGTCAGACACAAGGAGGTAATTGAAATGAGATATTTCCTTTTGTAGTTGGTGAGATTGGTGATGTAAGTACTAAATCTGTCTCTTGTTCTAATTTACAGCTGCTGCAAGTGGTTTTGGTGGCACTCCCAGCCTTTTCAGTCAGCCGTATGTAACAGCTCTTTAACTGATCCTTAAAATTTCTTTTTACAATGTAAGCACATGCATATGTAGCATTAGAGGAAGTTGTCATCTAGATTTGGTCTAACTTGCGAATATAATCTTGATGTCACTTACAGCCCCTTTTATCAGTTTACCTGTAGCATTACTTCCGTTTAGCCTGTACTGATCATGTTTGCCTCCAATTCTGGAATTATGCAGTAATTTCTTTTAATATTTGTCAGTTTCTTTCCATTGATCCCCTTCCCCAAAAGAAGAATGCAGTAAAAGGATTAAAGGGCAGCCTATTTCTTCAGATGACCCAATATGACCTTAAATAGAGTTTATGTTATCAAGATGGGGTATACATGAGCTATGTGATTTCATGAATAATGGACTGTCACGAGTATTGCCATAGGACATGTTCATTTCTTGTATATTTTGATCCTTCTGTTTCTGTTTTCCGTCCATATACTTCTCTTCTTTCATGATTATATGAACACCAGTAGCACTGTCAGAGGACATGTTCATTTCTTGAAGTTCATCTTGATCCTTTTATTCCAGTTTTTCGCCCATGCACTCCTCTTCTTTCATGATTGTTTGTATGGAACTGATAAACACCTGTTGCTACAGGCCAGCTATCCAAAGCTCTGTTGTCGCACAACCTTCAGTTGTTACTAATCCATTTGGAACTTTACCAGCGATGCCTCAGATGTCAATTGGTCGTACTGGCACTTCTTCTTCTATACAGTATGGGATTTCTAGTTTACCGGTAAGTGTGAATGACATGCCTTCTTTACTTTAAAGGGGTTGTGGAGAGTGGGGAAGAGGCTACCTTCCCTGCATTGCTTCTCTATGATATTCTTATTTTGGTTTGTGGATGGGGTCTGCTTTTTTTTTTTGTAGCTACTCCACTTTTTCTTCTTATTACTAACATAAACAACAGATACATGATTTGGTGCTCTTGCATGTTTTTCTCTTTATTGTTCACAGGTGGTTGACAAACCTGTTCCTGTCCGGATATCATCATTACTAACTTCTCGACACATTTCTCAAAGACGGGTTAGGTTGCCGGCAAGGAAATATCATCCTAAAACTGAGGGGACTAAGGTGAAATGATGTTCTATTTATATGAGACCTCTAAATCCTAAATGAATCCATGGATCGAGTTTTAAGTGCAACACATTGACTGACTTTATGTGACTTGTGTTCCTTTGTAGGTACCGTTCTTTAGTGATGATGATGAAACACCAAGCACACCTAAGGCAGATGCATTGTTTGTTCCCAGAGAGAATCCAAGAGCTTTAGTAATTCGTCCAGTGGACCAGTGGCCTTCGAGAGGTGGTGTGGAGAAAGTATCACCATCAAAGCACATGTCTATCCCAGCGCATGAGAATGGTAAGTTATGGATTGTGTTTTACTAACTACATGGTTCTAAAGCCAATAATAGTCCTCTCGTCGAAGACGTTAATGAATAATGATAGATACCGGCAGATGCCAGCGCCCATGCCACCTAGCCCAGCACCTGTCCCTCGGCACCTACCCCCATTGCCATGCCACCATAGTAGTTACCCAGTTTTCCTGCAAAATTATAGGGCAGTTACCTACCTGCCCTTAATCATATCCTTTAGATTGCAATAGCTCTACAGTTGAGGTTATGCTTGTGGTTGTCATTTGTGTTGATTTGACCAATAAACTGGTGCATTTTATCAGTCTTGATATTCTTAAGTAGGCATCTTTACTCTATAAGGAGTGTATCTGTAGCAAGAAAGATAGCTTTAGCGTGTGGGAAGTTGCCACACTCAACCAAAATTACACCCTAATACGCAGTAGATACATGATAGGGTCTTGATGTTTCTGTTCATTTTGAGTCATCCATACCACTCGACCGAAGTTGCACCCTAATATACCAGAGGCGTGTTATTTGATTTTAGATCACCGAGCATATTAGAAACATTATGCTTTATTATACATTGCAATTTTCTGATTTTCTGCACAGGGTTAAATTGTATGTTGCTTTGAACTGATAGGAACCCCAGTAACTTCTCCCCTTGGTGGTTGAAATAACTTTCTACATGAAAGAACTTGGAATTTGAACCGTGGATTGCATGACTCCTCTTTTTGTGAATATTGCTTTTTGATTATAGTTGAATATTGCACTTTAAGATTTTTGGATTTGCCTTCAATGAGTATAAAAAAAGCAGCTTTAAAAAGATACTCCTAGTCCCTCTGTCCCAATGTCTATCCCAAAAAGAGTGCCTCTTTCTATATTTAGTACGTTCTCCAACATTCTACAAAACAAGTTTGAATTCCACAAGATTTAGAGGACTACAAATTTTTAGTGCAAGGCCACGAGATTACAATGACTACAGATATCTTTAATGTAAGTCTACCATATTCATCCTTAATTTAAGACGACAATATTCTAAGGTCTTTCTTTGTTTCGTAAGTCTATGCCCAGTCAAACTAAGATACTTAAATTGGGATGGAGGGAGTATAATTTTTTTAGGCTCCAAAAATGTTCATCTTTGTAATGGATTTGATTCTCTTTAAATAATAGTAGGCACTTTCAGAAGTTTTGAAGTTCAATATTTTGTTATTTGATCATTTTATTTGGCTTGAGTACACCATGGTAGCCCCTCAAACTTGGCCTGGTTTGTCCGTTAGACTCAACTTGCCACTTTCTTCTGTTAGAAGTGCATAATTGAAGGCACTTCCTGAAGTTTTGAAGTGCGATATGTAGTTATTTCATCATTTTATTTGGGCTCAGTATACCTAATAGCCTCTTAAACTTGGCTCCATTTGTCAGCTAGCCACTAACTTTGCCACTTCCTCATGTTAGAAGTGCATCTCCTAAGTACCTCATTATGACGCGGCAATAAACATGAGTACATATTTTCTTAATAGTTGAGCCTAACCATTTGTTTCTTTGTCAGTCACCTTCTTTCCTTGGAAGAAGTCGCTGGATAAAAATAACAAGAATCCGACGGCTTGCTAGGGGATAGGAATCTGAAATGAAAGAGGAGGGCCGGAACCCCCAACTTAAACACACATAAAATAATGTCTTCTTGACCCGCAGTTGATAGCTCAATGGTGATGAAGAAAAATTGAATCAGATCCGGACGAATGAACTAGTGAATTGTGTCAACTTTCAATTCATTATAACTTGGGAAACAGGATGCAAAGGAGAACTTTAGGCCATGTAATCTATAAATGACCCTGGAGCTACCAAAATCAAAGATTCCTTTAACAAGCGACTATAGTGAGCAATCACACAACTCTGAGACTTCCGCACCCAAATTAACCAACAAATAGTACAATGCATTCAAAATATGCTAGTGTGCTAAATAGGGAAATCTATAAAACTATTAAACAAGGGATAAATTAGAAAAAATTTAAGCCTTGTTTGGCATTACCAAATGTGATTCTAATTTTGAATCATGTACGTCTTGCTTATAAGAATCTCAATTATACCTCCATCCTCGTCTTTTCCCGTTGTAGAATTTCAACGTTGCCTCTCTCTCTTCTAGAGCGTGTATGGTTTTTGTGGAGTTGGTGTTTCCCAAATTGTCTTTCATCTACTGTTATGTGTGTTTTTTTCACTCGTCTTTTGTCTTGGTATGACACACTCGATTTTGTGGACCTGTGTTTAGGAGACATTTTGGACCTTTTAACCTCTTATTTTTCTCAAGTAACAAATTATTTGTAGAACTGGAAAGAATGGTACCTTTTTTTGCTTGTGTTTGTCATTTCTCTAAGTAGTCTTTGTATGTACTATGTCGAGTCTTGTTTTCAGAACTATTTGTGTTGTATATTGTGGGTCTTGTTTTTGCTGAAGAATGCATTTCTTATTCAGGTAAAACTGCTGAAGTTGTTTGTGCTCCAGTTAACGAGGCCAGTGCAAAAGATAAAAACAGTAAGTACTTGTTGATCTTGTTTAAGTTTTTCAATAAGCAAAATTTTTTGTGAGTGTATCAATTTGTCATAAATAATTTTGGTTCTGAGAAAAAGGATGTGAACATTTTTTGTTTGAGTGCCAAGTTTATCAGTACCATATACTACAAACAAATTCAACTCAGTAATATAATCCTACTAACAATCTAGGATATTTAGTTCTCATCAACAATTAAACTGATTGAAAGGAAAGGGATAAGTAGAATGGGAGAACTCCTGAAACAGTCCCAGGGCTTTGGTTAAATGTGAGAGTGCAACACAAGATGTATGGATTAGGTACACGTCAGGAGTACTAACCTGCCGTGGATTGAAGTCAGGTATTTTAAGTGAAGAAAAGATGGGTATGAATTTATCACAACAAGCTTGGAACCCTGCGCCAATGGGCCCTTGAAGATTTCTAGGTCATTAAATAAAAATGAGAACTTCCCTCAGCTAGAGGTTCTAATTTAATAGCTGGAACATTAACAGTGAAAATGGCCTCTGTAACAGCTAGGAAACAAATTATCAGTCTCCTTGAGACCCGCCACGTATCTCTGCAATAATGGATGATAAGTATTACTTTTAAATCCCCCCTTCCCCCCATCCATTTTGGCTACATTTTTCTGATTATGGTAAGTATATTCTATATTAAGTTCCATTTTGTCCTGAGTTTCTAACAGCTCCTTCAAGATTAAAAGAATTTATCTCTAATCTTTGAGTCTAGAAGTTGACATCATGTAAACTATTAACTCCTTGCTGGGCAAGGCAGTAGATTTGCTTCCATGATCGGCACAAAGGATAGGCTACTTTCTCAAGCATAGGAGGATTGAGCTCTTGATTGAAACTCCCAGCATCTTTTACTTCTATCCTCCTTGGCTCTAGTCCACCTGGTTCAATTTTATATCATATTAATTGGCCTAATACCCTTTAAGACAATCTGCACTAAGAGAGTTTTGTATGTATGTATGATGGATTTTAGTAGTATTATCCCTATGTAGAATCTAATATTGAACATCTTGAGATCCCCTTGTAAAATAATGCATACTTACGACCCGAGATTTTTGAAGAGAACAATGAGGTGGGATGAGATAAAAACATTAGGTGTCTTTCCATCTGTCTAAGCTTTTGGTGAATAGAGTTAACTTTGATATTTGTTGCTGGTGGAAGGTAGATGGAATTAGTCAAGGTGCATCAAGTTGGCTCAGACACTATAGTTATCCCAAAAAGATAAGAGATCCTAAAAAGTGAGTTGTTAAACTCTTTGGGGTATAATACATTTGAAATATAATAATTGAGTTGGTCCAACTCCAACAGTTTTTAACTTCAAACATGCTGTCCTATTTTACCTATTAGACAAGCCTTTGATAACCAACCCCAAATAAGAAAAAGGAAAATGGAGAACTGGAACTAGCGCTTTGCTCTTTGCTGCTATCATGATAATAACTGTTAATTGAATACAAGTTAGAAGCTCTTGTTAATATGAGTGTTGCTTCTGCCTTACAATGTCGGTTACCTAGTTGTCACCAGAATCAAAACCAGTATGTGATGTCATTTGCTGTATTTTTTCCTGCAGAAGATCCGGTTGAGAATGGCCTTGATAAAGAGGGCATCGATAGTACCAAACTGAACCAGAAACCTAATGGTCTCCACGAAGGGCAACATCTCCGAAAAGGAGGAGGGTCTTCCATTACCCTTACTGGCCATCGAGCTGGTGAGGCAGCAATTGTTTATGAACATGGGGCAGACATTGAGGCTCTGATGCCAAAGCTCTGCCATTCCGATTATTACACAGAACCACGGATTCAGGAATTGGCAGCCAAAGAAAGAGCTGAACCTGGCTTCTGTCGCCGTGTGAAGGATTTTGTGGTTGGAAGACATGGGTACGGTAGCATCAAGTTCATAGGGGAAACAGATGTTCGTCGTCTTGATCTTGAGTCTCTTATCCAGTTTAACAATCGGGAGGTGATAGTCTATATGGATGAAAGTAAGAAACCTCCTGTTGGCCAAGGTCTTAACAAGCCTGCTGAGGTGACACTTCTCAACATAAAATGTTTCGATAAGAAGACTGGACAACAGTATACAGAGGGTCCTAGAATCGAGAAATATAAAGAAATGCTTAAGAGGAAGGCAGGAGATCAAGGTGCTGAATTCGTGTCATATGATCCCGTCAAAGGAGAATGGAAGTTCAAGGTGCAGCATTTCAGCAAATATTGGCTTCATGAAGACAACGAAGATGAATATAGCGAATATTTTGATGCCTAGCTGCAGCCGGCAAGAAGAAAGACTAGCTTAATTTCTGGTATACAGCTACTTCATGTAAAGAACCCATTAGCTCATTTGTGGAATATGGGTTGTGTAGTTCCCCTTTTCTTTTTTCAGTTTTTGTTGTGGATCGCGTTTTTTCCCCCGTTGTATTTGTTTGCTTTTTCTGGTCTTTTTATGTCATTACATCTGTTGTTGTTTAAAGAAGTGCAGTATTTTTCATTCGCAGATTTTGAATTGAGGAATCTACGCTCATCTTTTTATATGCTTAATATAGGTGTTATTGTGTTTGGATTAGGGCAAAACTGTTCACCTGGAATATAAATTGAGAATCTCTTTTAACCAGCTACACAGGCTGAGTGCAATGTGGTTGAACCTTAAAGAACACCTTGGCATATATTTTGACATATTTCTTTTTCTGGGCAAGTGCTTTGCAAGCAGTATGCAATGATCTAAATATACCTATATCATATTATATCATATTACATTACAAGTGGGAAGCTCTAAGATGTAAAATTGAATTACTATTTTATCTCTATACTAAATAAAAATGTTATATTCAATATTTGATTATTTTATTTTTGAAAAATATTGAGCAGTAATTTTTTTTTACTATTAATGAATTGAGAATATTTTGAACAATTATGAAGATTAAATAATTTAAATGTTAAAGAAAATGAAGAGACAAATATTAGTTAATGAGAACAAATAGGTATTAATATTTGCAGTTACCTTTACATTGCTAGAATCTTAAAATTGTAGATTTCAATACAATGAATCCCATAGTTAATATATTAATATATGTTATTTTCAATGATAAATAAATGAAAAGAAGCTAAAAAGACTAATTAATCATTTAAAGTGAGTATTATATAAAGCCAAGAATAGTTTTCATTTTCCTCAAGTCCCCTCTCCATTTTTATGGGCTTTAAAGAAAAATGTATCATTTTTCTGAGCAATTTTTTCTCAATCAATGCCAAAGTTAAAGGCTATTAAAATACGTTATGAACATTGTTGAATTTGTCCAAAAATTTCAGCTATGGATGTTGTTGGATTCGTCAAGTTTCTCAGTGAAGAATACATTCATGACACTTATAATTTAATTTCCTTGCTAGGGCTTAATATGTACAACGCACAATATTAATTTTACGGTAAAATATTTCTGTATGTTACTGATTTTTACACATATTTCATTAACGTAGCACATAACATTTCACTTATTCATTTAAATATTATAGTTGTATAGTTTTTTGAATTTTGAATCTTAGAAATAAAAACACCATATCCTATTATCAATTTTAAGAACATGTAATTTGTATTTTCTATTTTATAACACATACTATAGCTTAAAAATATTATTCATATACAATTTTCACAAAAATATTTTTATTTATATGACCACACGCGCGTGGCACGTACCCAGAAACTAGTATGCTAAAAATCTCAAACAAGGAGATGCCAAATTACAGTATATTTCTGGTTTTCAATACAAGATGTAAACTTCCAAGTACTACGAATCAGGAATTTTTAACCAAACTAAGACATTATATAAAACAATTTACCAAAGTAATACATTTTTCTAAAATTTTACAAAACTAGTATAAACGTATTTCACGGTAACGTTTTAGGGTATATTTTATTTTTTAAAAACTAACAGCATTAGGTTGATATACGTTACTGTAAGTAACATTTTACTTTTAAAACGTTATTTTCAGTAACGTTTTACTCCTAAAACGTTACTGTGAGTAACGTTTTAGGAGTAAAACGTTACTGTGAGTAACATATATCAATCTGACGCCATCAACTTTTAAAAAATAAAATATATCCTAAAACGTTACTGTGAAATACGTTTATACTAGTTTTGTAAAATTTCAGAAAAACATATTATTTTGATGAATGACTTTATATAATGGCTTAGTTTGGTTAAAACCTCTACGAATCAGCATTTTTCCCCACAATTTCGACAGGGACAACAGGTATAGAATCCCACCATTCTTTTATTCTCCGATTTACTCTCTCATTTTCCATGTATTTCCCAATCTTTGAAGTCTGTACAAAGATGCACAACGTCAAAGCCATAACGATGAACTTGAACGGAACCACAGCTAATATCACTGCAGCAACAACCATTGCCGCCATTACTAAATCTGCATGCTGTAACCACATTTCAAAAATTAGTAAACGATCCGTCATGATAATGTTCAGGCAAGAAAAAGGGGAAGAATTGTTGTGTGTTACCTTTGGAGCCTTTGAAACAAATATGGACCAGATTTTGAGTAATACTATGTTCATGCTTTGAATCAAGTCGTAGACATTTCTTAGTCCATGTTGAGCTGACACTATGTTTTCCATCGTCGTGTGATCAGATCCAGTGTAGATAACTATTTTACTTGTCTTATCTAGTTCATCCCTTCTTCGTCTTGTCCATATCATCGTTGCAACCGTTACCAATAAGAGAGCTGCTATTGCTTTGCCAATACACTCTCTGCATTCACAAACATTTTTTCAAGTTGTAGTTCATTTTGTTCAAATAATGTATGTAGGAATTAGTATACTTACGTATATATGACTACGAGTGTCGTCAAGACAAAAATGGAGGTGCATAGAGGTCGTTCCCATGTTAATACCTCTTGAATATAAGGCATTAACCTCCCGAGCTGTTTGATAAGACCCTGATTAGTACAGAAAAGAAAGACGGTGATGTTAGGATATTTCGGAACTGAAGGAATATTGATTGTATTGAAGTGTTAACCTAATAAGGGAATACATGGGAGATATATATAGGAGATATAGGAAGGAGTACTAATCCTAATAGGACTAGGATTAAGGAGATATAGGAAGGAGTACTATCTGTTATTAGGAACAATACAGCAGCATCGAGTATAAGCATACTATTGAGAAGACATCAATAAGTAAACAAACATGACTAAAACTTGGCCTCAACCGGCAAGTGAACACTCAAACTTTGAGTAAGTACATCTAGACAACTAAACTAGCCTCGCGCACATTGTCAGTTGAACACTCCCAACTTTCAAAATGATCAACCAGACACTTCAAAATTTAATGTGCCACGTCATCACACAGTGTGGATGAGTTAGGGTGTTACGTGTGTAGATGAACACTCTCGAAGTTGGAGTGCTTACTTGTTAGCTGAAGCCGAGTTTTAGTATCTGTATGTATTATGCTTATTAAAAACTCTTCAATTCAGATAAAGTGATACAGAGTTCTAACAAAGAGGGGAAGTCAAGCTTCCATTCTGGTTGTTTTTGCAATTTCTTACTTTTCTCGCCTTCCCTAGCTTCGTAAATCTATAGAAGATATGGTATGCATGCAATTACGTCGAATAACTCAGCAACACTTACCATAAGGACCTGGACACTATTCCCCACCCCTTCCCCTTTCAGCTCCTCAACAGTAGCTTTGGCCTTTTCAATCTCCTTTGCTTTCTCTCTCGCTTGATCGATAGCATTCCCCAATGATGAGACACTGTCGGTTTGTCCAGGGATACGGTTGCTATCATCGATTTCTTTGACCACTTCGGCTGGAACAGGCATCAGGGAGATATTCAGGGTTCTCAAGATCGAACTAGCACTACAAGGATGTCCAACGTCTACTTTCTTCAGACTCTCAGCAAGCTCTTCCAGTACATAATCTCCTTTTGGTAACTCGTCTAGCAAATCGAAAATCAAGAACTTCTTGGGAACTGGTGGAGAGATCCTAAGCATTTCTCTAGCTGCATGAAGCCTTATAATTCCTAGTATTGTCCTCGCGTGCATCTCCCATGATCCTGAAGGTGAATCAACCTTAAACTTCCGTAGGAACCGATGCAAAAGTATAATCTCCTTTATAAGAGCAAGCCAATGGTCGCGCCTTGTTGAGCTTGTCATTTCGGGAAATTCCAAGAGAACAGCTTCTTCCCTAAATTATACAATGCCAAAAGTACTCATACTAGTGAACAATATCGTGCTCAAACATGGTCCTTGAAGTCATATAAGAGTATAAATCGTAAAATTCCACATGAACATGGTATATTACAAGCAAAATTCATCCTTCAAACCAGCAATTCTTGAAGCCTTTTAAACTCGTCCTTTCTACTTTGCGCAATCTGTTATAGATATCTATTCTTCGGGGCAGAGTGGAATTCTCAAATGTGGAAAAGGATCCGATGAAATTCAAAAGAATTAAACAAGCTCATACTACTTGCGACATTAGTTAAGACTGTTTTATAAAGCAAGCGATAAATAATGCCAAAATACTTAAGTCCTTAAGGAGTAGTGGAAGCTGAGAGAATACTTACAATTCAGAAGAACTATAAACTATAGCCTTGTCAAAGAGCGGAGCACCCCACGGACCTGTAGCAGCAGGTTTGATACTCTGCTCGAAATCTTCCGAAAGATTGAGCTTAAGAGCGTCTTTATAAGAAATGACTCCGGATTCCTCGAAGTACAGGGCATAGTTTGTTAGTGTCAGCCTACCTAGAAACAGAAGTACCGTTATGTCGTTAACTATAATATCCTTAAAATACGAGAGGTCTCAGAACAATGAAAAACTATAAGGAAGGAAGAGTACCAGGCCAACTTGTCCCTCCAATATGGCGCACTATTCTTTGTGAACTTGCAGTTCCTTCTACGTGTATTATAAACTCGTCATCTCTCATTTCCACACCCGTTGGAGTTGCTTGTTTCTGTAAATGCTTTATGCACCTAAAGTCCAGTAGACACCGAAAATTGTCAACAAAAATGATGAGGCCTAGTGCAACATTTTTACTGAAGTCGGTGGCGGAGCTAGGATTATTAACAAAGGGGTTCAAAATCTGAAGAAGTAACCACACGAACTAACTGAAGGAGGTTCGACATCAACTATATATACATAACAAAATAAATTAACCATGTATAAATAGTATATTTTCCGCCAAAGGGGGTTCGCTGAATGTATACTGTCTCCGCCCCTGCGGACCCTGAAGTACACATTTGATCTCAAATTCCATTTTTGGAATCTAGAATTCATACTTGGCTTCTACAACATTATTATACTAGTCGATTTAATTTTGTCGTTGATTCTGAGTCCATTCTTGCATTATAGCTCCATGAGAAATAATCTTCCAACTAATAAGGGAAAAGCAAGAGTTTAGGATAATTACTTTATAGTCTCCTTCAAGAATATGTTATAAGCAGGAAAATGCAGACGATTTTCCGTAGGTGCTGTGAGAGTCTCGAAAGTACATCTTCCGTTAACAAAATCACCTACTAAATTTACGAGTGTCGCTAGCCACAAGAAAGCATGCTCTCCAACACCAGGTTTATGATCAACCTGCCAATCCAATCACTTTGATCAGTTATTTGGAGAGTAAAATTCAACGAAAGAAAACTAAAAATCTTCGAGCTTTCACCTACGTTATCATCATCATCTTAAGTCGTAACATAGTACTAATACGCGCATAAACAACTTGTCTGATTGAGTAACATAATGTAACAAAACACTGTACTTCTAACTCAAGGATTCAGATTCCTTACAAGGAACGGCAAGAGATCCGAGTAGAACAAAGGGATGTCATCTTGTTCTTTACTCATCTCAGCAACAACTTTTTTCTCTTCTTTTTCTTTCGCCAACGACTCCTGTATTATTTACGAAAAAAAAAATGTAAACTACAATGTACATATCATATAAGGAAACTAAAGCATGTAATCAATCTTCTAGTACAATTAACAAAATAAACTCGCGTTGATTCAACAAAACAAACGATGGTTGATTAAACTAAGTAGCATCAAAGACACGACGATTGTACATGAGAGAACATACTTCATGTGTCTCTTCTTCTGTTGAACTAGGCATTTCCCATGCCAACATCATATCAAACGTGAACCGGATAAAATCACCATTATCGATCATTTCTTGTAACTTACTACACATATAAGTGAGGGCCTTGGAGCAGCAAAACTCGACTAATTTCCTCGAATATCCCTCCATGTTAGGATCACATCCAGCCTCAAACTCATGCACTAATTCATCCACAGATGTGTCCAATTTCCTAACATGAAATGATCTATTAGTACTAATAACTTATTGCTAATGATTCACATTATAAATGAAAAATGTATTCACAATTTTTGTATGAAACTTTGTAGACTTTCAAAAACAGAGTTTATGACAAAACTTGAACAATTTACAAAATCCATAATACATGAAAACAACAGTTCAGTGCACAAAACATCCCACCTTGACCTCGACTCAGTACATATATATATATATGTATATATATATATATATATATATATATATACCTACGTAAAAATTACGAGGTATTTGTATAAAATTTAACATAGAGCACCCAATGAACAAATGATCTGACTAATCCATTGAGTGCTTAAGGCTCTTTTAGTGTTGCTGAGCCTGAGTTCGACAGAGCACCAAACCTTAAAATCCTAAATCCGCCACTGGGCGATATGAAATAGACAATTTGCTCTAATACTCCGCCGCTTTCAGAGTATCACAACCTTAAAATCCTAAATCTGCCTCTGGGCGATATGAAATAGACAATTTGCTCTAATACTCCGCCACTTTCAGAGCATCACAATCTTAAAATCCTTAATCCGCCTCTGGGCGATATAAAACAGACAATTTGCTCTGGTACTCCGTCACTTTCACAGCATCACAATCTTAAAATCCTAAATCCACCTCTGGGCAATATAAAATAGACAATTTGCTCTAATACTCCGCCACTTTCAGAGCACTACAACCTTAAAATCCTAAATCCGTCTCTGGACGATATAAAATAGACAATTTGCTCTAATATAAACATTAATGACAATTTTCGCGACTCAAACCATAATAAGAGTTACATCATAATCAAGCACCAAAAATAAATTTATTTAGCATCAACTATGGATGTTCATTTACATCATGAATATATATTTTCATTTGATAATTATTTTAGAATATTTGATAATTAACATAATTCAATTTTATTGTTATATAAAAAAGTTCAAATTTTATTTAGCAATTCAAGAATAAGAGAACTAACTTGGCACATCTGCAAATAACGTCGTTAGCAATAGTTGAAAGATGCTTCTTTTCCATATTATTAACTTCTATGGCTATTGAGTTTTAAAAGACTTTTTTTTTTTGGTTTAGAAATTTATTTTGTATTTTAATTTGTCTTTACACAACATCTCATTTTTTCCAAAAATTGAAAAAAATAATAATAAATCAAATGGATAAGAGAAAATAAGTGGAGATTATTATTGGTGACACGTGGTCAACATGCAAGGACCAAAACTCTACTCATCACGTTAAGATTTTGTGACCATTTTTCTTATTATATAAAAATAAAAGAAAACAAAACTTCCCTTGCTTTTATGTGGTGATGGAGTTAAAAATTTTATTAAAGATATTTGAAAATAAAAATATATGACTGTTAAAATAAATAGGAAAATATTATGCTATTTCGAGTTTGAATTTGAAATTTCTTCGTTCAAATAAACACACATTACTATTACATCAAAGACATAATCCAATTTTAAATTTCTATCCTTCAAATGTAGAAATATATAAATAATCAAACACATTATCCTGATTTTAGGTGAAAAGTATAAATCATTTTGTTATAAAAAGATATAAAAACAAATTAATAATAAAATTTTTTATTTTATTAACTTTTCCTATTATTATTTTTTGATAAATATTAATTATAGTACGTGCTTAGGCATGATCTTATATCAATAAGTATACAATTGTTAACATAAGATCAATGTGTAGCATAAAAAATGTTGACCAACGGGTCTTGTTTGAACTTAAATAAAATCAACGATATCCCTTCTGAACCAACACATACAAAAAAAAATAAAAATCCCCATTTTCTATTTCGAGTTTCGTTTGAACTTGAAAAAATAATATTTCACCCTTAAATTAACGCTCACAATTTAATAGGTCATCATAGTCACCCACGAAAAATTTAGGTTGAAAAACTGTGGCGCACATATAATATAAAATTTATGAACTATAAAACACACAAAAGAAAAAAAATTCTTATAAGTTTCGATCCTTGTTTGAAATCACAAAGATCTATGTGTGCCCCTCTGAACCAATGTGCATCATTTAATAGGTTGTCATGGATGATCACAAAAATTTTCATTCAGAAAAACGTCGAACGCACATATCATACAAAATGAATGGACTATATAACATTGGAAAAATTCATATTTGTCGTTCTAGACCTCATTTAAACTCAAAATAGCCTACATTTGCCTCTCCTAACCAATGCATGACATTTAATAGACCGCTATGAACACCATGAAAAAACAAATTCATCGAAAGAGTCATCAGACGCACATATCACACAAAATTTGTTGACTATACTACACTATAAAACGAAAAAAATCCATATTTTCTGTTTTTCCGAATTCATTCGAACTCGAAAAAACCTATATTTGCCCTTTTTAACCTTCGCGCGATATTTAATAATTTTTCATGGACTCCCAAAAAAATAATTCGCCATAAAAACCTCATGGGACACATATTACTCGTAAGTTCTGGACTATAACACACAAAACACATCATTTTATTTTTAAACACTTTTAGAATAATTTGATAGTTTACATAACAATTGATTTATTAAAAAAGTTTTCAAAATTATAATCAATAAGAGAGATTAAAATATTTGTATGGTTATGTAACATACAATAATTTATATATATGTATATATATTTTATTTCTGTTACACGGAAGACAACAAGAAGTATTGAAAAAAAGAAAAACTAATTATGAGATTACAATTTATCATAATATAACATCTTTTATAGAATGTATGAGAGTAAAATTTATAAAAAAAATAATAATAAACAACGAATATAAAACTTTTGAATATAGAACATAGTAAACGGTATAGTTATTATCTATAGGACACTATATAAGATATGATTGTTGTCTTTATTGTTTTTATTGATGACAAATAATTATATAAATTTTAAAATTACTAGACCAACTATGAATGAAATATAAATGCAGATAAAAAAACTCCTGATATGTTGAGTCTTCAAGATCAGGAGGGAGGGGTTTCTGTTTTTCACTTTTTATCATATACTAGTTTATATTATGTGCACAAACATACTAAAATGTGATTATTTTATTAATTTTAAAAATAAATAATGTTAATTATTGTTGAGCAATAAAAGTAAATGTATAATAATATATGGTATTTTAATTTTATATATTAATATTTGATGTGAATATGATTTCATTCTAAATTATGTAAAAAAGATCTTATATAACCTGCGTTGAATTGATATTTATGATGGTTAATTAAATTTTAAATTCATAGAGTAAATTACTAACTAATACAAATTTAGATTGTTTAAAATATTAGTCTCAAGTAATTTAACAACAACTTACATTTTTGCATATTGATTTAGACAACTACTATTTTTGTAAATAATAAAGTGAGAATGGAGACCTAAGAAAGAGTATTAGAAGTTCAATACTTGAACTATTGTCATGTCTCGTGTTGATTCATTATTTTTGTTGTGATATATTTCGTGCTATAAATGAATTTTACATGCTTGAATTATATAAATAACACATCACAATGTCTGATTAACAATATTTTCTCTGTCTTTGAATTTTCTCTTTCGAATTCGTAATAATTAATCGAAGGTGTCCATCACAATTAGTAATACCATCAAAGAAAACAAAGAGTAAAATGATAATTTTCTATTATTTGTGAAAAATAAATCATTCGCTTAATGAATAAAGTGGATCGAGGTTAGTCTTTCAAAAGTATAGTCAAATAAGGTTTACCTAATAATTTTTGTTTCTTAATGCTTTAGACTTCCAAGGATTATAAATTTTCCTTAGCCTTCAAACACTTGTGCTTTGTGTTCACCTCTCCTTTTCCTTTAATTTTCTTCTTCCTTTGCTTTTTTGCATATCTTTCTTTTTAAAATTATCTTTTTATTTTTATTTTTTTGTGATCTAAAAAGAGATGGGGCTTAGTGCATGATTAAGCATATATAGTTCACAAATTAAGCTTTTTCTCAAGTTACTACAAAAGGATATGACATAATCTAGAGTCATAAATATTTCACTATTTTGAGACATTATTGAATGTTACTATTTGGCTAAATGAATCATGATAGTTAAGATGTCTATTTCCTATATTTCATTTCATGACCCAATCTTTTGAATGATTGAATTTTGTTCCTATTAATAATATATCCCATCATTAGAACAAAGGGTCACAAGAGGGGGCGGAGCCAGAATAAATTTTAATTGAATTTTACACAAAAAAATATTATATTACGTAAATAAGAAAATAACAAATATATAATTTGACACACACATACATATATATATGAAAGATATTAAATTTCTTTTGTTATATAAAAATAAAACTGAATTTCTGACTCCGTACTGACCAATAAGATTTGTTCTATCTCCCAATAGATACACAATTTGAGGGACCTCATGAAGGTTGTATAGATTCATGTAACTTATGTTCATTCATTCTCTATGTGTTTTTATTTTGAGGGTTCATTCTCAATTGTTATATGTGGAGGGGATTTGTTATTTGCTCAAGTTGTTGAAGGATCTCATTCTTTGGACATTAATTCTTATATACCCCAATTGTATTTGTAGGGTACACATTGACACTTAAATATTGAAGTCTAGATACACATAATTTAATGTCATATTAAAATAATACTTCATCCACTCCCAAATATATTCAATCATAAATTGAATTTATTTCAAATATTAATATTTGACTATTAAAAAGTCTAGTAGTATTAATTACCTTTTTGATTATTATTTTTAAAATCTAATTACTCAAATTAATGAAATGTTGATTAAGTAAGACATTACACATAATTTAATGTCATATTAAAATAATACTTCATCCACTCCCAAATATATTCAGCCATAATCATAAATTGAATTTATTTCAAATACTAATATTTGACTATTAAAAAGTCAAGTAGTATTAATTACCTTTTTGATTATTTTTTTAAAAATCTAATTACTCAAATTAGTGAAATGTTGATTAAGTAAAACATTTTAAAAGGAGATAAATGGTAGTTTAAAGTTGAAAGTTGTCTTTCCAAATAAATCTTTTAATTTTACATAAATATTTGCAAATAACATTGATGTTCGAAATCAGTATTCGACACAAACAAGCATGAAATATTAGTTATTTACTATCAAATAAATTCGTATAACATCTTAAATTCATAAGGTAGAGGGTAAAGTTCGTATACATCCTATTTTCTTCAGATTCATTTGTGAAATTATACGAATATGTCAAGGTCGTTGGTTGCTCAACCTATTTAACAATGCAATTCAATTTTCTTCAAAACCACTAAATACTATTTAAATAGAGGAATTACTTGTAAGAACACTAACTAAGTACAAAAAACAAAGATAATTGATATGGAAATCAAGGTTTATAATAAATAGGTTTTCAAACATATTAACTATCTGTTACATATTATAGGGATAATAATATAAAATTGAGTATATTTTTTTATAATTAAAGTATAATGATAAGTAGGTCAAATTAAAGAGGCCAAGATGTTTGAAATTGAGGAAATCCTCCATACCCTTCTCCAACAACATTTTTCCCCATTCCTTGAGCTGCTGCATACCCATTTGTTCCCTACCAATTTAATTCTTAATGTCAAATTTATGGAAAATAAAACTAAAAATCAATTTGACATCGGATCAGTCAAATCTCTTTATAACAATCTTCCTCTATCGATAAAGAATGGGACAATATATATATATATATATATAAACAAATGATGTTATAGGAAGTTTTTATTGTATAATATATGCACTCATCAAATTAAATAAAGTAGGAGAGTTTGTGATGCACATCAAATATGATATAAATGCCTCATATATCAACTATTAATGAGAATATCGAGATTTGTGATGAGATTGATATAATTTTTCTATACTTAATTAAGTAGATGTTCGAGGTTTGAGCTTTAAAAATAGAGAAAATCCTTATAAGGAGCGTTCTATTTTAATGAATCGTACTCAACACAAATTTAAATTAATTGAGGCTCAGAAATAGACCAATATCGATTTTGAAATAGAAAATACTAAATTTGTTTTTTTTTAGAGATTTTTCTTTTTTTAAAAAAAATGGATATAGATCAATTTGTGACGAAAACAAAACTTTTCATTTAAAAATATTTTTATTTTGAGATGACGATGATTTAGCATAGAAGAAAATGAGAACTAATGAAACTATATAGAGAAGCTAGCATAACATACCTACTTCAACGATAATGATAAATCATATTAAAAAAATATATATACCATTGAGCATAAAAGAGGATTTTCCAAATTAAAAATTGGTGTTTTTTATTTTCTCAATTTTGGGATTTGGCTCTTTCCAATATATATCTTTATAAAAAGTGAAAGCACTTTAAACTAAAAATAAAAAAATAAAAAAATAAAAAAAAATAATACCTGCATTGAGTCCATATCATCCATCTCTGATGAATTGAAATCATAAAACAAACTTGCTGCTGATAGTTTCATTGAAAGAAACTTAAAAAAAATTAAAAAGGATAAAAAAATCCTCTATTAGAGAATATTTTGATTGAATTTATTAAATATATTGTTCTAATTTTTGCACTATGAAAATAAGAACATAATATATAAATTTATACATGTATATATATATATATACTTACATCAATTTGATTTTGCAATGACCGGACATAATTGATTATTACATCTAACATCACTGCCATTCCCATAGTCTGCATTATAAAATTAATGATTTAACGAACGTAAGAGATTATGTTATTCAGACTCTATAAAATTTTTATCGTATTCATATTATATCTTCTAAAAATTTGCATTATTTTTAAAGAATGGAGCATGCGTCTATTGATCTTTTTTAAGAGTCTGAATGATATAGCTAATAAGAAATCTTTTTCTTTAATATAAATATAAATTAACAAAAATCAAACAAGAAGATTTTAATTGTTTAAAATTATATATGTTATATATTACATATAAAGCATATAATAAATATTACCTTATAACATCCAGGAACAAGTTCTTGCAAGCATCTGAGTTTTTCATTTATTTTCTCCCTTCGAAGCTATATATTCACAAACAAGAAAATAAATTACTAAATATTGTATAATTTAATAAGTCTTTTTTATTCATAGAATATGTTAATGATGAATACATGAGATGAGTCGATAAATACAGTCAGACCTCTCTAAAATAATATCATCTGTCTTGATTCTTTCATTGATGTAGCGAAATATTATTATAACAAACATATAATATAACATACCATGAAAAATAGGAAATTAACATGATTGTTACCGTGAGATATTTGTTATAAAAAATGACTGTTATTGAAAAGTCTGATCGTAGTATAAATTGAACTTGATTAAAGAATTCTTACTCTTTCAGCCAAACTATGACTATCAGTAGCTTGGCCTCTCTTTGCTCTAACATGTACAACTTCTCTTGGTTTCTCAACTTCTTTTTGATTGTTCCTTTTTCTCTTTCTCCCTTCACTTGTATTCTATATATAACAAAGAAATTAAATCATAGTAAACAAAACAAAAATAAAATAAAAATAATCGAACTACATCTTAATATTCAGATGTACATTCAAATTTAGATATCTAGATCTTAATGCACATCTTAATATATATTCAGACGTGTGTTAAGATGATGTACATTCAAATTCATATATCTAGATCTTAATGCACATCTTAATATATATTCAGACGTGTCTTAAGATGATGTACATTCAAATTCAGATATTTAGATCTTAATGCACATCTTAATATATATTCAGACGTGTGTTAAGATGATGTACATTCAAATTCAGATATCTAGATCTTAATGCACATCTTAATATATATATTCAGACGTGTGTTAAGATTCAGACATATTAATCATAATAAAAACAAACATAATTTGTATTTATGATCACCTTGCTAGTATTTCCAGAGACTAGAGGATGAGGAGTTGGAATATTAATGTTATTATTACTACTATTCAACATGGATTCTGATTCTGGAATTGAGCTAGTACATCCATAACTTGGACCTCCCAAAGTAAAAAATTGAGCAGCAGCAACCGCGACGGCGGGATCATAAACATCATGGCTAATATTATTCATATGATGATCATTATGAAAATTAGACATGATGTTGAGTTCATGTTGATGATGATTAGAGAAGTTTTGATCATTTGATGACAAAGACAAAAAACCATGTTGTTGATGAATATTATTTGAGGTGAAATTTTGATCATTTTCAAGTTGTTGGCTTATGCTATTTAGAAGTTCCATATTTGAATTCATCAAAATAGAGGAATTATTGTTACAAGTAGAATTCAAAGCATGAAAATCTAGAGGAGTAGAAGAAGAAGAATCACCCATGAAAAATTTGGTAGATTTTTTTTAATATGATAGGATTAGGTAATGTAAGAGAACAAATGTATGGGTACTATAGTTTCTATGGTGGGGTTTTAATATATACTATTCCATACGTCTCATTTCACATCTTCCGAGCCGGAGTCAGAATTTATGAATTTCGAACTTTAATCTTTTAAAATAATTGAGTCATAAGTTGATATTCTAACTATGCCACATTAGTATAATATTAATATAGGTCATATATACAAGTCATGTCATTAAAGATAAAATTATGAATTAAATAATTAAATAGTTTTTAAAGTACTAAAATGTACTTCAATCGTCTCAATTTATACTGATATTTGATTTGACATAAAAAGAAATATATTGAAATATCAAAGTTATATCGGAATTGAAAAGAAAAGTGTATCACATTTAAGTAGGAGAAAAGAAATAATTGATTTTACAAGGCAATAAGGCAAGCAATTTAATGTATATTTTGATGATTTGAGAAAATAGAATATATATTATTGGGTAAATATTAAAAGGAGGTTTGTGGATGTAATCTCTTGATGGGTCCACTTCAATTTGATATATCAAGTAAATGGGACCATAACTTAACTTTGATTGAGTATGATCCAAATTGAGAATATCATTCAAGTCTTTTAATTGTTTGGCATTGAGTTGTTGGAAATGACAAGAGTGTACATTCCCATTGACCACTTTTAATCTTTCTTATAAAAAAATTTAGACCTCGTACTTGTAAATAATAGATGATTTTTTTTTAAGATTTCATGTCTGGTGTTTAGAATTTATATCGAAATTTCGGCTTTTGAAGGTGACGCTTTCAAAAGAAATTTTTCTATTCAGAGCTCGAACCGAGAATTATAATTAAGAATGAAATAGTCTTACTACTTTACCCTGACTCATTCATAGTTCATTAAAGATTTGATAAAGATAATGATAGTACTACTCTTGATAATCACTATTTCCTTTTGTTTGAAAAAAAAGAAAAAGAAAGAGATTAATTATTTTAATTTTTGAATTATTATTGTTAATGTTGGTTAGTGTTGTACCTCCTCTATTATCATAAAGTAATGTACTAAATCAAATTTTAATTGGTTAATATCACATATTGTTTTCTTTTTATATGATGTGGAATGATCCTTGAGTGAAATATAATTAATCCACTAAATAATTTGTGAAATGGACAATATCGTTATGGTAAAGATTGTAACGTCAAGGGAATATTAATTATTGCAAGACATGGATATAGAGGTCATAAGTATATACAATAAAAATTAATTTTCGATGGAATGAAAAATAAATATAATCATAAAGTACGATCCTAATCGAACAATGGTATAATCATAATCATAAAGTACAATCCTAATCGAACGTTATAATTCTCTCTAACACTATGAAAATCCTGAGAAGAAAATTCCATAAAAATATGTAAAATGTCCTATACCTTTGAGTGCTCACTTAAATAAACTCATTTTCAAAGTTAAATCAAACTTAAAATATAGTTTATAAAAATATAACAAAGACTAATTACTCACCCTAACAATTAAAATTCATATATTTGTCTCACGCTTATTATTTAAACAATCCTTCAAGACCCTTCTTTCATTCTCAAAACGTTATCGATCTTAAATTATATACAAATACTTTTAAAAAAATATTTTTTGTAAAAAAGCATTTTCTTCCTACCAAACATAAACGATACTGACAAGTGTAATACTAACTCCACAAGTGACAAATGACAACTATATATATCTACATTAAAAATAAATAGTTGATATATCACAATTATTATTATTATTATTATTTTCATCATATTCCTCAAGTGTGTCATTTTCAAGTCCTAATATTTCTAGGATTTTTCAAAAAAGTATCTCTCTTTTTTAGCTACTTTATTAACAAATTTTCCAAAAGTAACAATTAGGATGTATGAAAGTTACACTTACAAATGTAGATGAAAAAAACAAGAAAAAGAAGTAGACAATCAAAGATTTTCCATTTTAGTCATTTTTGTACAATTAAAACTTAGACTAGTATTGTACAATTACTTCATCTCCTAAAGCATGATGAACCATACCATGTATATATAGGACCACAAACAAGTCACAAAGTCCTAGACATGGAAACATGGCAAAATTTATATATATCGTACTACATAAAAATGATTTTTAGCAGTAATTAATTAATAACAATAGGTTAATTGTCACTGAAAACATATTTTTAGTAGTGACATTTAGCACTCGCGGTAAACGTCCTTAAAGTCTATAGCGACACTATATCCAATGACAATTAACTAATGTCGCGCCGGTAAAAGCTTTATCGCTCTTTGTTATTGTGTATATTTATTGCTGCTAAAAGTTATTTGTGTTATAGCAATGTTTTAATAAGCAAGGGTGCGAGATAAAGCATTTTATACAATACGAAACGAAGTGTAAACCCCTAAGCTTAAGCTCCATGAATCTACAATGCGTATAATATCTCATATATATATATATTCAATTTTATAATTTTATTACTGTACAAATAATTCAAAGTAATATTTTCAAATGTAACGGTACAAAAATTGATAACAACTTAGATAATCTTTAAAATGAAATTATATCATATATTTCATTGTGGATCTCCATATTTACTAGCTATTTCCACTCTTATTTAATATTTGCAGTAATTAATTTTTATGTTTTTCAAGGAAGAAGAATGATTAAAAAGAATGTTAAGCATGAATGACAAAAAATAAATAAAGTTGCCTTAAGAATATATTATCTAATTTTTTTTTATGTCACTTTCTCTGAGAGTTGTCTTTCTTCTATATATTTAATTAAGAAAAAATCACTACAATAAGATAAAATAAAATATAAACGTCATCACACCAACAATAAACAACATGATTCATTGAAAAAAAATTATATTATTAGAATAACAAAAATCAATGACTCAATGACAATTAACTAATACCGATAAAGGCTCTTTATTAATGTATATATACTAAGTTAATCGACTTTAATTAGCTAATAACCTCCTTTAACTTATCACAACTAACTGTCTAATTAACTAAGACAACTAATTACAATTAAATTATGTGATCCACTAGACCCCACTTCTATAATTAATCAAGTGCGACATAGATTTTACTATTAAATATGTCATATCGAGTAATGAAAGAGTATATATATCATAACTTTAAGAGAAAAAAGGTCACAAAATCAACTTAATTTGGCTCAAAATAGCGCATATATATCTTAATACGCGCTCACCTTATAATTAATCAAGTGCGACATAGATTTTACGATTAATTATGTTATGTCAAGTAATGAAAGAGTACATATATCAATATGTCATAACTTTAAGAGAAAAGGGACATAAAATCAATATGATTTGGATCAAAATAGTGTATATATGTCTTAACACACGCGATCCTACGATCAATCAAGTGCGAATAAATTTACTATTAAATGTCATATCAAGTAATAAAAGAGTACATTTATCGTAACTTTAAAAGAAAAAAGTCACAAAATCAATTCAATTTGACTCAAAATAGCGTATATACGTCTTAATAGGCATCCTATAATTAATGTACTAGATAGTTTGTAATCTCAACTGGCTTTGCTAATTGCTACTAATTTTGTAACTAATCAATTAATTCACTGAAAAATATAAATAGAATAGAAAAATCTAAGCAATTTGTAATATTCACTTGTGTATATAAAAAAAAAAGACCTAGCTAGAAAACAATTTGTATATTCACATGTATAGCAAGTTTAGTACCAAATGTGATCATTTGTAATTTTTGTTCTTTATAGACTATAATCTGTTTTTATTTTGTATATAGGTAGTTCTTTTTTTTTATACATCCACAACAACGTATTAGAAGGTAATAGTTTCTTTATACATGAATCTTAACATGTAATAGTAGATTAATTATCATCTTAATTTATTACTTATTAGGTTATGTATCAATGTTTATCATTAGAATTTACATATAACTCATGATTGTACATACATATTTTATATGATTAGTGCTTGATCAAATTCTTTAGAAGATTAAGAGTTTATTTAAATTGGATTGTTATGACTTAAAAATAAGTGCTTATAATTTTTTTTTTATTTTACTCAAATACTACGAAACTAATTAAAAACTATTTTGACATGATTAAGTCAATTCAAACAAACATCAAAAGTACTTATTTAAAAATGCTTATTTTAAAAAGTTAAATGTTTGACCAAACTTTTGAGAGACGATAAATATCTTTAGATATATACTTATTTGAAAACATTTTTGAAAATATACACATAGAAACACTTTTTTAAAGCTTGGTCAAATATTAATTAATGTTCAAAAATGCTTTTTGAATTGATTATTGTTATAATTACTATTATTTAATTAGTATGCATTTGAACTTCCAAAGTTAGCTATAGAAAAATGTAGATACATATAATATAGTACCACTTTCTTCTAGTGGAAAGTTTTAATATTCACATTCATACCTACCTAAAGCTTTGTTTGGCTATATTGAATTGGAATTCCAAAAGCTAGGATATGGGATAAAGATTCATATCATTTATGAAGCAATCTTTATCATAACTAGACCTTTCATTTCTCTAATATATATATATATATATATATATATATATATATATATATAATTTTCTTCATTTTTTTTTCAAATAATAATTTATTTTTTGTCTATCTACAAAGGACTTAATAAAGTGGCACATTCTCAAGTCTCTATCCAATTGAGATTGAAACAGATTGCACTAATTTCAATTTTCAATTATGTTTTCTCTTGTAAATTAAATTATTGCAGGCAGTGGAGAATATATATATATATATATATATATATATATATATATATATATATATATATATATATATATATATATATATATATATAGAACAGAGGACAGAAATCACATATTTTTACGGTAAAATTATTATTTGTTCCTTATAAATTTATAATTACAGAAATCTCTCAAACTGATACAATAATATAAACGCTGATATATTAATCTGATGCGCGAGATATATTAATCATTAAGTAAGATACATTACATTTTATACATGATACATTAATATGATATACACTTTATACTTGATACACTAATCTGATGTACGGGATACATTAATTTAATGCACTAATACATTAATTTGGTGCGCTGATACATTAATCTGATGCGTGAAAATGAAAGATTTTGGAGATTTGTAAAACTAATAAGGGATATTCCAATAAAATTTCATTTTTGAACAAAAAATATTTTTTGAGTTATTTCATCTATTACATGATCGGAACAAGGGAAGATACATGTCACACTACGATAAAAACTATGGTTAAAACAAAAAAAGAAGTAAAGAAAAATACTAAATCTCAATTTTAAATTTTAAGTATGATATTCTTGCATTTTCTTGAATTATTTTATGGTCAAATTTCTTTATAGTGATAGTTCTAAATTCTTTCTTTTTAAGGCTATTTATAAATCTTACATGAACATTTAAAGAAAAAAAAAAGGAAATTTTGTACTTTTTGTCACTCAAATATTGTTTTTTAAAAAAATTTTTGTGTATAGCTAAGCACTTTTAGCCTTCAATCAATTTAAAAGGGAACTTTAAATATTTATATGACAATATTATTCAACCTATTTTTATAACTTTTTTTTAATTATTTTTTAAATCTGAACTCTAACCTAAAAATGAATAATATATATATTTATATTGAAATAATTTATACTTATCAAGTTTTATAACGTAAGAGATCATATACTTGTCAAGTTTTATAACGTAGAGATCATATACTTATCAAGTTTTATATATGTACAGGGATCGAGCTTACATATTTCAACAAATTAAAAATTATTTTAATTTAATTATATATCATAAAAAAATTTAAATCAAAATTCACCTTTTATATATATATATATATATATATATATATATATATATATATATATATATATATATATATATATATATATATGTGTGTGTGTGTGTGTGTGTGTGTACAGGGATCGAGCGTACATATTTCAACAAATTAAAAATTATTTTAATTTAATTATATATCATAAAAAAATTTAAATCAAAATTCACTTTTTATATATATATATATATATATATATATATATATATATATATATATATATATCAAAAATCATAAATATTCATTAAGGAAATCTAGGACATCTGAATAAATAAATTCCTTTCTTCATTTTGGGAATTTAACTTTGCTTTTCCTTTTGTCCTTTGTTTTGGTGTATGTACGTACAAGTAATAAATAAAGGATTTTATGATAATTATTTAATGATAATAATATAATTTTCGTTATATTTTACTTGACGATAAATAATATAATATAAATTATTATAATCAACGAATATAAATGTTTCTAATACTTTAACGTTTTTGGATACAATAATATTAATTCAATTAATACTAAATATTTTTATAATAATAAAATCTATTATCGCTAAAAAAAATTATTATCACTAAATGCCGTTTACTTAGGAATCTCAAAGTAACTACATCCCCATAATTAATAATTGCTATTATAGGTAAAGACTTTTTTTCTCTTTTAACTTATTTTCTTCTTTGTTTAAGGAAATCGATACATTTTCTTTGAAATCAATATAAAAAACGAGTTAATTGATTTAATACGACAAAAATGAACCATTACTATAATTAGTATCACAACTTTATTTATTCAAAAGAAATATCTCTATTGCCTAACTTAAAGAATTAAAAGTATGATTTTGGTGTCATTAATTCACCAATTCTTTTATTTTCTCAATTTATCTTGAAATTCTCTACCAACTTTGGTTTTTACAGTATAGATTGATTTATAGATGATCACTCAAAATAATTTCTTATTGAATAAAATTGATCTTAAAAAAGATATAAATATTTGAGATAATATTTATTAATTGAGTGATTATTCTGAAATTTCATCACATGTGTTGTAAGGCATGATTCCTACAAATAAACTAAAATTTCAAGGCCTAATCATGAAAAATATTATCATTTAGATTAATAAATTTCCTTATTTTGAAAAAGTGTGTTACATTGAAAGGCTTGCATGGTTTCCCAACTTAAATTGCTTTTGTATAATGTTTATCTATATTTGGATATGATTAATTTAGAGATTTCATTTCAATCACTCTAGGCCTAGCATTAGGTAGTTTTTGATAATAGTAACTTAAGAATTTCATAAAAATTAATGTTGGTCTTTTGATTAATGTAAAAAAAAATAAGAAGGGAAAACATCCACTACAATAATATAATTGTCCTTGTATATCGCGGTAATAATATAACATGATTATTTATAGTTAACACTCTATATAAATATAGCTAAACGATTTAGGGATTCTGGATACAATGACAATAAATCAATTTGTTGCTAAATTTATTTGTGATAATAAATATTGTCGATTAAAGAAAATATGTCGTGATTCCCACCCTGTTATGATATCTCTTCAGAGATTACAAGGTTTCAAAGTATATAAATTTGTATTTATGTTAACCACTTAATATATATAATTAACTTATCAAAACCGAATCAATTTCTTTTGTTCTAGAATAGTCTTAAATTCAAAATTTTAACTCCGACAAATCACTAAAATAATCATAATCCAATTTTTATAGAGAAGCAAAACCTTAAAACTATATTGAAGCGCGATGTAAAGAAGTTCACCCAATTAACCGCAAAACATTTAGGGAAAATGGTCTGATATATCCCTCAACTTCATCATTTGGAGCTGATATACCCTTCGTTATGATAGTGGCTCATATATGCCCTTACCGTCATACAAACGGCTCACATATACCCTGCCGTTACAAAATGGCTCAAATATACCTTTCATTTAACGGAAGTTAAAAAAATTAGTTTTAAATTTATATTTATTACTTTTAATTTTTTTAAAAAAATTATATAGGGGTATATATGATTTTTCTATCAAAGTTCAAGGTATATATATATTTTTTTAATACATAAATTATTTTTTGACGTCTTTTATTATAATTAGTTGAGTTTCTTATTCTTATTTTGTTTTATTCTTTCATTCCTTTGTTTAAAGAAAAACTATTTTTTTGTCTATATTGTAATTTGATTTTTGTATTCGAAGAAAAAAAATTGATCATCTACAATAAGTTTTACAAGAATATTAGTGAAACATAAATAAATTTGATTTATCAAAATAATAATTCTAAATTAGTCATTGAAACAAAAAAAAAGTCAAAAAAATATGTTTGACGAGGATTAAATTTACTCATATGGGATTATATATTGTAGAAAAAAATAATAAAAAGTTAGATTAAAATTATCTTTTTTTCATTTCCGTTAGAGGAAAAGGGTATATGTGAGTCATTTGTTTATAAGTAGGGATATATATGAGCCACTTTCATAACAAGGGGTATATCAGCTCCCAATGACAAAGTTGACAGGGTATATCAGACCCTTTTCCCAAACATTTATAATCACCATCGATGTATACATAGTGTATACCAAATGTATAACATATATACCCATCAGTTATTTACATAGTTAACGGAAATTACATCAATTGAATTTGTCAAAAAAAGTTTAAATTACTTTTTAATTGTAAACTTTATGTATAATGTAAGAATCTCTAGATTAAAAGGTCATTACAAATTTACAACTAATATATGTCCCTTTAAGTGGATACTGAATGGGCTTAGACACAATTAAGAGATAATTACAGTACAAAGTCTTTTGGGCTTCTACCCAATTTGGCCCAACTCTCAGCGCGATCACACCCAAGTCTAATCACAGTTCAAATATTTGGAGACTTACATTATAAAAATGTAGACTATTTACGGGCAACTTTCACATATAGTAAATAAAAAATTTATATTTGCATGTTATAGCAAAGTTTGCATAATTGCGCTCCATAGCAAACATAGAAACTATATAATTCGCTATACATATACAGTTGAAGCAAATTGTATAAAACGAAGTGTATAAATCAAGAAAGAGAAAGACACTTAGGCAGAGAACTGTATAAAAATGAAGTGTATAAAATGAATTGTATTATTATAAGTGTATAGAATGATTATATAGAATTTGAAAGTTGTATAAAACGAGAAAGAGAGAAAGGCAAAAGAAACTGAACAGGGGGGTATTTTTATTGTATAATTATAAGTGTATAGGACGAAATATATGTACTTGCATATGTATATATAATTTTCTCACGCTTTATACAAACAGAAACGAAATTTATACATTTCGCTTCTATTTGTATAAGTGCGAAAGGCGAGGGTGGCGAGCGAGATTTGGGAGAGTGGTGAGCGAGATCTGGAAGAGGGGAGAGAGGGGAACAAATATAAATGTATTTATATAATTTTCTCTACTTTATACAATTAGAAACAATTTTTATACACTTGTGTTTGTATAAAAAGTGAGGAAGCGAGCGAGAGACTGGAGGAGACTGGCGAGCGAGATATTTGGGAGAGAGGCGCCTGACAATTTTTTCGCAAATGTTTGCTATGGAGCACAATTAAATCAAACCCTAGCTACTCTATTTATTTTAGGTTATTAATTTGCTATTATATATAATTTTTCAAATATTTATTTAAATCGACAAATAAAAAAGTAATGTGATATAATAAATAGTAAAGAGAGAGTCCCACATATAACAAAAACTAAATTGGTCAAAGTTCTCAAATATTAATTGCAATTTTTAATTCAGTAATTTCTTTAGAAAATTTAATCTCTCCTTAATATTCCTTTATTTAATACTTAGGATAACTCAACATTTAATATTATTTACCTCAGCCAACAAAATAATTGACTAAATATTTTACAACTTGTTATATATAGATCCAATCAATATCAATTTTCATTTCATACTTTTATAAAATGAAGGCAAATTATTTCTCCATTGTTGTTATCTTCTCATTGTTCTTCATCTATGGTAATCTTAACTTCTTTTTTTTTTTTTGCAAATTCTCTAGCTTAATTAATAGTTTTAGATTTTTCAAGTTAACGAACATATTTTATTTATTTATTTTCAGCCCTGTAATGAATAAATATTAAATTTTTTTATATGTACACTTAAGAGTACAATTTTCTTAAATTTTATTTCTTTTTTACTAGATTTTTGATTTTTTTTTCTTCATTTCATTTTCGAATTATTCGTTTAGTTTATATATGATTATTAATGAAAATTGATATATTGTGCAGGGTGTTGTGCAACCAAATTATTTATAAGGAATAATTGTCCTCACAAAATTTGGCCAGCTACACAAAGTGGGGCAGGTCAAGGAGCGGCGATTCCAACAGGATTTCGATTAGCTTCAAGAGGAACAAAAAAATTCGATCTACCAAATTCATGGTCAGGAAGAATATGGGCAAGACATCTCTGCTCTTTTTCTGATCAAAATTTCACTTGTCTTAGCGGAGATTGCAAGAGCGGCTCAATAGAATGTAATGGCGCGGGTGCTACTCCACCAGCAACCCTAGTACAATTCACAATAGCAAATTCGTCTAATGAAAATGACTATTACTCTGTTAGCATTGTCGATGGCTTCAATTTACCCGTCTCTGTTACACCTATAAATAGACCTGATTGCGGGATAGCAGATTGTCTTGTGAATCTTAAAGACGTGCATTGTGGAGATCAAGTTGATTTAGAGGTACGAGATCAAAATGAGACAGTAATCGGGTGCAAAAGCGGATGCTCAGCGTTTAATCGTGATGAGTTGTGTTGTACTGGTGAGTATAGCTCTCCCCAGACTTGCAAGCCATCTATTTACTCTTTAACACTCAAAAAATTGTGTGATAAAGCTATTACTTATCCCTATGATGATGAAACTTTATTTACATGTAATGGAGGAGCCAACTACAAAATTACCTTTTGTCCATGGGGACAAGAGTTGCCAGTTTAAAAAATATAGGTGGTCTAAAGTCAAAATTTATTAATATAAAGTTTATTCAATATTTATTTCATTGTTTCTTAAAATGTGTGGTTGTACAGAATGGAAGATGAGACCCTAGATAAGGCTTAAGTACACATCTTTTTAAGCGAATCAATTTGTTACGATCCAAACGTTGAGGTTGTGATGACACCTCGAGAACCTCAAAATGGTGTGGAAGTCGAAAGAATTAACACATACGAGACTTTCAAAGGGAAATCAGGCCACGATCGATAAGAAACAATAAAGTTTTCAAAATAAAAGGCATCTAATTCATTTCTAAATTCTGAAATATATATCAAGTTTTCGAAAGGAAATTAAAAATTGTAAATAATAGATGGAGACCAATGACGATCTGTCTCACCCCTACTTCTATTATCTATCGAGGGTAAACTAAAGCAAACATAACATCTTGCTTTAGTAAACCTTGACTGGAGTTGGATCAATATGAAGTCGTAGTGTTGAACAAAAAATCAAAAGAGAAATTTGTTGGGATATATTTGATTTTGAATTTACATTCAAGATCATATGATATTTTGATGATTAAACATTGTACGAGCTACAATCTATGTATAATGATAATAAAGAATAAATAGTGATATTCAAGAACTAAGTAATTATATATAGCGATTTCAAATAGTGGTTGGTCTAAGATTTTTATCAATCAACGTCAAAATATAAGAAGTAAACCTATCAAAGGGAGTCTAAATATGTTTAATATAAAAAGATTTCATCATATAACTTTCCGGTTGAATATACTTGTAGAAGAAATTGAGATTTAAGATTAAAGATGAAATTTTGTGCAAATCTCTTAAATAAACAACAATTTGAAATAAAATAAAATAAAATTGAGGTCTCAAATCATATGGTGAAGCACCAACTTGTTTAGTAATTTATAAGTATTTATAAACTAATTGCCATAAATATTTATAAACTTTAAATCTTAAATTTAACTAACGAGAGATGACCAGATAAGTAGACTCGCAAGTTGCAAATGACTTGTTGAAAGGATGCAAAGGGCAAGGAAAGGGACAAAGCTATTGTATCTAGCACATAAAAGAAATAAGAATGATGACCAGTATATCATAAATGACAAAATTATTGAGAATATTCTAAGCTTGACGCAGATTATTGGTTTCAGTCCCGAATTATTGACAATTTTTAAAATATTTATTATTTAACTAAATAAATTTTAATACGTCCCAATATTTTGATAGAAATAAAAGTGGTAAAAAAATAAATAAGAGAAAGTAGGGGAAGCCCCACCATTTTTGCAAGCATATTTACGTATTTACAAGTCAACTTTTAGAAATTTCATGATTTTCTTGGTTTTTTTTTGGAGCACCAAAAATAATTTTTGACATACAATCCCACCATTTTTTCATGTATATTTTCGCATTTACAAGGCAACTTTTAGATATATGCAACTTTCTTGTTTATTCGTGTGTATTAGCCTCTGGATCTGGCATCTCCGAGCGCCCAAACAAATTTTCTGAAAAAAAATTGTAAATACATCTGTAATAAGTTGGGAAGCGTTGCTCAATCACAAAAAAAAAATTGTTAAAGTGGACAAACAATTTTTGTGGGTCAATTGCAATTTTGTGTTTGGTTTCTTATGAATATCACGTTTAATCAAGGTGTTTAAGTGAAATATATAAACTAGTTTAAAAAGCTATCTATATACTACACTTAATTTCTTAGTAGATTCATTATTTTTATGTTAGTCTAGTCAATGAAGCCTCTCGATGATTTTGACAATGACAACATTATATATTTTTAATTATAATTGGGTCACACTCACCGTAGACTTTATCATTGACTCATTCCTCTAGCAAAAATTAATTTTGCCACTTTCTACCCCACACGTTTATTTTTGTGTGTATAATGATAAATTAATAGCAAAGTCAACTTCAGACTTTGACCTAAGTGTTTAATATTATTTATGAGTATATATTTATAACCAAGTTTTTGTTAATATCATTTAGCCACGAAAATGAATCAACAAAAAAGTAGTAGTACTTGTTTGATTCCAATAACTCCCGAAATTATTCGATGGAGTTACGACGTTTTTCTAAGTTTCAGAGGTGAAGATGTACGTAAAACTTTTGTTGATCATCTCTACGTTGCACTCCAACAAAAAGGGATCAACACATTCAAAGATGACGATAAGTTAGAGAAAGGTGATTCTATTTCACCAGGACTTGCGAGAGCAATTGAAGAATCGCCCATAGCTTTGATTATTTTCTCAAAGAACTATGCTAATTCGTCGTGGTGTTTGTATGAAGTAGTGAAGATCATGGAATGTAAGAAGGTGAAAAAACAAATTGTTATTCCGATTTTCTACGATGTAGATCCATCAACGGTAAGAAAACAAAAATCGAGCTTTGAAGAAGCATTTAACAAGTATGAAGATTGTATCAAGGTGCAAAAATGGAGAGGAGCACTAGAGGAAGCAGCTAATTTATCTGGTTGGGATTTGCCTAATACTTCCAATGCGTAAGTATTTATCAAAATCAATTTGTACGCAATTCAATTATTTCTTTTTAATAATTACTACTTTTGACGCGTGTAAATATCGAATAATATATGAAGGAAAATATGTTTTTATCAATGCATAATTCAATTATTTCTTGAATACTTGCTACTTAACACATGTTTGAATATCAAATAACTTACTCCAAGAGTGTGTTTGGTATGTATGAAGAAAAAATAATTTTGACCAATTCGTACATAATTCAATTTTTTCTTTGAATACTTTCTACTATCTATGCAAATATCAACCGTTTAGTTGTTTTCAGATTCATTTAAAGAATTTTTTTTTAAAAAAATAAAATTAATGGAACTAATGAGCTGAATCTGAATAATTACGATTCAGAATAAAAATCAAACGTACTTAATGAGCTGAATTTGAGTGATTAAGATTCAGTTCATTAAATGCAAACAAATGAGGTCTTAGCTCACGAGGAATTTCCCCCTTTAAATTGGGATTTGGGGGTAGGGAAACGAGGAGGAATTACGATATGAGGAATAAAGTTTAGGTATCTAATTAACTGAGCTACTAAAATGAGGGATATTTTTATTTTGTTTTTCAAAGTTTAGGATGTATTTCTATTTGAATTATTCTAACCCCTTAACTCTTAAGTCCTTAACCGTAATTAGCTAGGCTAAAAGTTACCAAATTGCAGGGAAAAAGTAGTCCAAATATATGTTCAAACTTTCACATATTCCTACCACAATAAAAACATCGTGGCCTAACAGTCAATGAAGCGGATGAAATTTCGGATTCAGAGATAAAAACATTGTTAACTGGCTCAAATACCACGGTTATACTAAAATTAGTGACTAAAGCATGCAAAATAAAATCATTGATATTTTTTTTTGTCATGCAGGCATGAAGCTATAGTGATAAAGCAAATTGTGGAAGATATAATGGCTAGATTGTGTGATCAGAGACACACGAAAAACGCTGAAAATCTTGTTGGAATCGAGTCACGTATGCACAAAGTGTATAAAATGCTTGGCATGGGGTCTGGTGGAGTTCGTTTTGTTGGAATATTTGGAATGAGCGGAGTTGGGAAGACAACTCTAGCTAGAGTCATTTATGAGAATATTCGGAGTCATTTTGAAGGTTCGTGTTTTCTTCATGAAGTTAAAGATCGTTCTGCAAAACAAGGCGTAGAGCATTTGCAAGCCATACTTCTTTCTGAGATACTTGTCATGAAAGATGTAAACATCAACAATTTATACGAAGGAGTCAATATGCAGATACAAAGATTACAGCACAAAAAGGTTCTTCTTGTTCTTGATGATGTTGATCACGTAGATCAGTTAGATGTTTTAGCGAGGAAACGTGAATGGTTTGGTCATGGAAGTAGAGTTATCATAACAACTAAAGATAAGCACTTGCTTGTTGAACATGAGGTAGAAAAGATATACAGAATGACAACGTTAGATGAATACGAAAGTCTGCAGCTCTTTAAGCTATATGCCTTTAAGAAAAACCGTCTTATGGATGAATTTAAGGATGTTTCAGCTCAAATTATAAGGCATTGTGATGGACTCCCGTTGGCTCTGAAAGTCCTCGGAAGTTTCTTGTATGGAAGAGATTTGGATGAATGGACGAGTGAAGTGGAACGATTGGAACAAATCCCAGAAGATGAAATTGTGAAGAAACTCGAATTAAGTTTCAATGGACTAAACAGAATTGAACAAAAGATATTACTAGATATTGTGTGTTTCTATATAGGAAAGAAGAAAGAATCAGTTACAAGAATATTAGAGAGTTTTAACTTCAGTCCTGTTATTGGCATAAAAGTTCTAATGGAGAAATCTCTGATTACTGTTTCACAAGGTCGAATTCTGGTGCATCAATTGATACAAGAGATGTGTTGGTATATTATCCGTCAAGAAGCTTCCGATGATCCAACAAGATATAGTAGGTTGTGGTTACCTGATCATATTTCTCATGTACTTACTGGAGATTTGGTAAGTATTTGCACAAAGCCACAAATGATCATTTCTAATTAGTTAGCTTTTGAACATTTTTATAAATATCCAATCTTTTCGTACAGGGCACTGAAAAGATTGAAGGAATATCACTGAACTTGGCTTTTGCAGAAGAAGTGAATGTCAGCAGCGCGGCATTCACACAAATGAGCAGACTAAGGTTTCTCAGTATCCAGAACAAAAATGTTCATCGGGGCCCTGATTTCCTTCCTGGTGAGTTGAGGTGGTTCAATTGGCACGCGTATCCATCAAGAAGTCTGCCTGTTAGTTTTCAGGGCGAAAAGCTTGTTGGTTTAAAGTTGAAAGATAGTCGAATCATACAACTCTGGCAAGGCTCCAAGGTTATGTATTGTTCCTTTTTCTAACATTTCACATAACGATGGAGTATTCGTCAGAATTAAACTAAACTTATTGCATTATGAGTTATGACAGGTTCTAGGAAAATTGAAATACATCAACCTTAGTGAGTCGCGGAAGCTAGTAAGGACCCCGGATTTTTCAGGTATCCCTAATCTTGAAAGGCTGGTTCTTGAAGGATGTGTAAATTTGGTAGAAATCAATTTTTCTGTTAGAGATCTCAGAAGGCTAGTCTTGTTGAATCTGAAGAACTGTAGCAATTTAAAGACCCTACCGAAGATCATTCAATTGGAAAGTCTTAAGGTTTTGATTCTATCAGGCTGCTTAAAGCTCAAAAAGTTGTCGGAAATAAAAGAAGAAATGAATCGTTTGTCACAAGTGTACTTGGAAGGAACTGGTTTGAGAGAACTACCCGAATCAATTGACAAATTTTCAGGAGTAAAATTGATAAATCTAAGTAACTGCAAGTATCTTGAGAATCTTCCAAGCAGTATTTTTAAATTGAAGTCTCTAAGAACACTGGATCTATCAAGATGTTCAAGACTCGAAAAATTATCAGATGATTTGGGACTTTTAGACGGTTTAGAGGAGCTCCATTATGATGACACAGCCATCCGAACAATGCCTTCCTCTATCTCTCAGCTAAAGAACCTTAAGCACTTATCTCTCCGGGGATGTAAAAATGCTTTGGGTTTACAAGTATGGAGTTCACTCTTTTTGTCGCGGCTATTTAGGAAAGACCACAACTCTATCGGTCTGGTTTTTCCTAATTTATCAGGTCTTTTCTCATTGACAAAGCTGGACATAAGTGACTGCAATATTTCAGACGGAGGAATCCTATCTAATCTTGGGTTCTTGCCATCTTTGGAGGAAGTGAATCTCGGGAAGAATAACATTGTTGATATTCCATCAGCAAGCATCAATGGTCTAACTCGACTTAAAGTTGTTGAATTGGTTGGTTGTAAGAGGCTCGAGATTTTTCTAGAGCTTCCTTCAAGTATAGAAGAGGTGTATGCCGATGAATGTACATCACTGAGGAGTACTGGCATTGATCAATTAACCAAATATCCAATGTTGTCTCGAGTTTCACTTACTCAATGTCACCAACTTGTCAAAAATGAACCTGATGTTGCTATTATTGATTCATTGTGGAATCACATGCTCAAGGTAAGTAAATAGCTCTTTATATATGTACACGTTCGTTAACTCAAGAATCTATAACATATTTTACATGATATAGGGACTATCGATGGTGGATGATGAATTCAGTATATGTATCCCTGGATCTGAAGTTCCTGACTGGTTTATGTACAAGAACTTGGGTCCTTCATTATCAGTGAAGCTACCTAAAAATTGGTACACAAACAAATTCATGGGCTTTGCTCTTTGTGTTGTTTTTGACAGTTTTAAGGAACCTTCCTGTATGAATAATGCTTACCTTAAAAAAATCCCGGGATTTCTGGTCATGTTTAAGCTCGTAAGGCACGATGGAAAGACTGGGGTGTTTTTTAAAAGTATTGGCTCAGTAGGAAGTGAGGAATGTCCTGATTCAGGGCACACTCTACTGGCCTATACATCATTTGATAATTTTTGGTCAATGTATGAGAAACATGTTTGCAATCCTAACGACTGGATTCAAATCGAGGTTTGTGAGACTGATGCAAATGTTGCAATCAAAGGTTGGGGGATGCATCTTCTGTACGAGAACGATATTATAAATGATGAGTTGATGATACAAAATGCCACCTCTCAAAATGGAAAGATGGGCTTGTTTCATGTAATATTTGATGGATCAAAGTATGTGAAAAGGAAACGACACGGACATAAATCGTTTTCTAGGCTGCCACCAGATGATGAACCGGCTGGATATGTCAATTCATATGGAGAAACAAGTAATGAAGATTTTGATGAAACATTATTTGGGAGAGGAATTACTGCGATTATAGAAGCTCAACAAACAGTTACTATAATGAATGCCTGAATCAACCTTTAATTGGATGATGAGACCATCAGCACATCTTTTGAGTATGTAATTGTTTGAGTCATGTGACATTCTCTTTTTTAGTTAATCGGGGAAAAAACGTATTTCTGTATTTTTGTAGTACTTTGAGGATCTATAGCTGCACAAATATTTATGATTTAGTTTAAATAAAAAATATTAAAAGACCTACCTAAGTTACATAGATTGATAATTTTGTGCTCATTTAAATGTCTTCCCTGGAGACCAAGAAAATAGTTGTACCTAGCCAAAAAAAGAAAAAGAAGAAGAGAATACTATAACAAATGAACTCAAAAAAGAAGTCTACAATAGAAGCTATTTTCTGTAAAATGTAGTAGAATTTTTATACTAAAGGTCTTTTCGTTGTCATATCAGCAAAATTTGTACTATCATCCTTTTCGAACTTCACTCTGGCTAAGTTTCCATGAAATTCTACAGGATTATACTGCACCCTTTTCGAACTTCAATCCCTCTGGGGAATTGAAGCTCATACACACTCTTTGATGTCCTTCACTATCAAAATATGATTATTGCTTTCACGTACAACTACTAGTAAGTTACCAAAAAATAATACTACTATAGTAAGTAAGTACCCATGTTTTTCACCACCAAAGCGTAAGGAACCATCAAACAACTTGAGAATTTTGGCGTGTTGCATACTGAAAAATAGGTTCTTTTACCTGTAGATAGAAAAGAAAACGGGAACAGAAGAATAATTATAAATATTTCCCAAATACTTCATTTCAGCTAGCCAGGATTCTTAACTAAGATTTTCTGGAAAGACTGATGGATGTCATACCATGCTTGCTTTCCTACGACGTTTGTCCTGACTGGACCTGCTACAGACAATTTCGTACTCATCAGGTTGGTTTGGTTTTCCATTAATTCTTCCATTCTCCTTGCCAGGAATAAAACTCTCCCGAGAAGCTACAGGCTGCACAAACATAATATATAGTTATTTGTTACTTACTGTAGTCTGTTAGGTGATCAACTAATTAATTACTGCAGATTATTGAGGTAATCCACAAATAAACCAACCTCAGCTTTGCTTGATGGTGTGTTTTCATGCTCCTTTCTCTTGGAGACAGTCTGATCACTCATGACAGATCCATTCCGGTATGCATCAGCTTTTCCTCTAGTACGTGTGAGATCTGATCCAATAGAGTGGAGAGCACCACAAGTGGATAGATCTCTAAAGTTGTTGGCTAGTAGACATTAAGTAATATCAGATTTTGTGGTCTAATTTTATGATTAAGTATCAAAGTAACTTGACCAAATGTTATCAAAATTCAGATAGTTAGAACTTAGAATCATACCTGATTCATGCATGTCGACATCCTGACCATTTATCGTAATTAAAGATAAGAGTTAGAATAGTAGAAGTGAAGAAACTGTTTAACATATATTTAATTCAAGACTATTACCATATTGTCTTTTGCTAAGACCTTCTTAACTTCAGCCAGCTTTTCTTCAGTTAGGTCAGACTGGATAACACGCTTCCCTGCAACGACAAAATCAGTCCATCATTGGCTAATTGGTACTATTAGTCTTTCTGCTCCACACAAAGCAGGAAATATGGTTTGCCAGAGGCCAGAGAGTACCTAGTCTGCGGTAGCTCTTAGCCTCAACGAATCCATCTTGTGTCATTTTATCAATGAGCTTCTTCACCACAGTTTGGTTGGCTTCTCCTTCTAGTTTACGTTGGAGCTTGGCAACACTTACATAGTTCATTGGAAGAGCATGATACAAAGCCTGAAACAAGGGACTGTTCAGTTATCTTAACAAAGACAGTCTCTTGAATATAAAGGAGGAAGGGAGAAGGGGCAGTAGAAACTAAGAGCTGTATAATCACTTCATATGTACTACTGAATGTGAAGGAGAAGTCACGAGGTAAAGCACTTGAGTGACTCACAATCCCTGGTAGAGAACGAGGAAATGTAGGTGGGCAAAATCTACAAGACATATGTAATCCACATACAGCTAATAGATATGAACCAAATTAACTGAAGAGGATGGATAGATGACACGTAGATACTTTTAAGCTCAATTCAGAGGATATTAATCAGGTTTCACCTTCATGTACATGTAATCTTCACCCTTGCCACGCCGAGATCCGTTGCCATTTTGATTTTGTTGGCCCTCTATTTCTTCTTTCACAACATCAAACTCATAGTCGAATTTCTGCATTTGAGGAATATGATTGTAGGTGATGGAAAAGGATATATTATGATTCAAGAGAGTAAACATGTAAACAATAATGAATTAAGGAAAACAATAAGAAACCTTTTGCTTATTAATGATGTAAGTGTCTGTGCCAGCACTTGAAAGAATTCCTTCTTTAACAAGCTTTTCTGAGATATCTAAAATAAAAAAACAATAAAAAAAGCAGATGAAGATACTTTGGACAGCTTAAAAACAGAAAGAATACATCATCTGATTATTTTTTGGCACAAAAACTTTGAGAATTGGTACTAGGGTATGATATCACTGCTCTCCTCTAGAGAAGTTCAGGTTGAGAACACCATCATCTGGTTAAAGGGTCATTTCATTACCTTCAACCAAGGCCTGCAATCAGGATGCGATGTTAGGTGTAGTAACGGCTAGTAAATGATGGATAGCAAAACCAGCAGAAGTATCTTACCACTGAGATGTCTGGGAAATTTGAGAGAACGTCTGTCATTTCAACTCTGTCAAGGTGATATGTGTTGATCCAGTCCTTAACCCGGCTGAATTGTTGTTCATCTTCATTAGGATCTTGAGTATCATCTGAAAAACCAATAAACCTATTAGAGTTCTTGATAACCTGGTTCAGCAAGAAAGTCGATAGTATTTGCTGCAAATAGAAGTACCTTCATCCTGAACATCTTGCTTATCTGTGAGAAAAAAGAACTTGTCTTTATAAATTGATGACATTAAAAAATAATGACAGAATGAACGCATGAACATCGTAGAGTAGAGCAATGTACAATACCAACTGGTGCAACTATATATTGATCTTCGTCAGAGTCACTGAGCTGAAATTGATGGATATTTAACAAAGTCAGTGCATGAACACACTTAAAAAGGATAGCAAACAAAGTCAAGCTTTGTAAAAATAATTGGGGCAAGGGGAACCAATATTTCACCTCACTATCAGATGCACTGTCATCTTTCTCGACAGAATCAGCTCCCAAGCTCATAACATCATCTTGATTGCCATCATTCTCATCCTCACAAGGATCAAGCACGCTCTTAACCTGTGGAAGAAAGATATCAGTGTGAACTCATTGACTACTGAAAAGGAAACTAGTTATATTCATTTCCTGTCTTCGGCCCACACCTTCAGAGCCAACACGAAATGCTTGCTGTTGACATTTCCAACCTCCAATTTCAGAGGATTTTTCATCCATGGATTTAGAGCCTCCTCGTCAGTGCAGCCTCTAAAGAAAGGAGGTTCATAATCAGCAGGCTGCACAACCAGCAATTCTGTTACAAAAGATTAATTTGACTAAAATATGACAAGCTGGGTGATTTTTGAAGAGAAATGATATTAAAAAGGTGAAGTGGATACAAGTAAAGCTTGGAAAATTCTATGAAATGCATTTGATATGACTAAGCAGTGTTTTCAGTGCATGAGTAGCCCAAGAACCATTTATCGGCACAACTACAGGAATCAATTTGGGGCTCAAACTCAAAAATTAACGTAAGCTACAAAATTACAGAAGTGAGATGACTTCTAAGGAGAAAACTTATTTTCTGAATGTCAAAAAGGGATGATTACAATTGCAGCTTCTTAAAGGCAATGTGCTTACAGATGCCAATATATAATTTGCATGCTACAATATATGGAAGTTTAACATTGCCCCAAAACTCAAACATTGAGAGGCAAGCTAAAAGAGGAAAAGGGAAATAAAAAGAAAAACAGAACAAGCAAAATTGAGAAAAGGGCATACCGTGATATCATCATGATAAAGAAGCTTCATCAGTATAGTTCGCTGAGAAAAAACCAAGATAAACAAACCTTAGCAACCAGATGATAGGAGACAATTGTCAACATTAATGAACAAAGAAGCGATGCTTTTTAGGAACATTAGAAAGTTTTACCTCTTCTGGCATCTTATCAAGAGTTCTCATCAACTGAATCAGTGTACGAACCATTTTACAAGCAGAACTCCTGAAATATACTTCCCTCTCAACTCAAAAGGTTCATGTAATCCAAAAAACAACCAGCATGAGACTGATAAAGTAAAAAATCCTTAGACCAATAGTTACCTCATCTGATTGGGTGTTATTTCAGTGTTTGAGTTACACTTGAATGTTCCCCCTTTCTTCATCCCAATACGATTGACATTCATTGACACTTCTTCAGAGTCGGAACTTGAATAACTGAAAGAGACTGCAAGTAGACAACTAAGTGTATAAGCTATTGTCACAAGCCAGACTACTGAAAGTATCAGCTCTTCTTTTAGCAATTTCTTTGTCTCAGGCAACACAGATATGGTCTAGATAGTAATCTAGTCAGTTTCAGATGTGATTAGCCAGTGTAATTATGATACTAAAATCAAATTGAAGTCATCACTGAACCAACTTATCTTGGCTCTTCTTACATGCATATTCCTCAATCATTGGTCCATCAACTGCTTCGCACACACAGAACAGAAGTGTTTTCAGATATTTCTTCTGTAATGCATCATAAACACCTACGAACACAGAAGAAAGTAGCGTTAAGGAAAGTGGCGGTAAGAAATGACAAGGAAGAATATAACTGTAAGGCTTAGTTTGAAAACTAGCAAAAAATCAACATACCTTTTTCCATCCAATCAATGAGTCTACGTGACTCTGCATCCATTGGCATTAGCTTCTTGATCTTCATCTCTGCTTGTGATATAAGTATCCAGTAAATTAATTTGAAATACTGAAACAGAAGATATTACAAAAAACAAAAAAATAATTGAGAAAGGTTACCTAAGGCTGGAACAGATTTATCACTGAAATATTTCTCAGGAAAGAGGCCTCTGATGTAACTAATGTTGAATATAGCAATACGCAGAAGGTTCCTTGTCTGTTTTTGAAAACCATGGAGAAAAAAGTGAATCCAGATAATTAGCTTGTAACACTTAATAACTGCATAAACAAGTTTCTATTTCCTGACAAACAACTTCAGCGATAGTAAACTGGAAAGTTTACAAAGTGACAGACAAAATATCCAGCTGTTCATTTGATTGTAACTAAACATCATGAGTTATTTCAGTAACTGGGATACGATAGCATTCAAAGAAGATAACGTCAGAAGCACCCAATTCATGGAGACTATGCAAATCGAGAAAACGGAAGAACTTAAACACCTTATACTTATTAGCTTCTTAGATCAGGTTCATTGATCTAGAACATATCCTACACATCTCGTTTTTAAAATACATAAAAACAGATTCACTCAACTATATAGAGCAAAAACACAAATCAACTATCCAGAGAAACAAGCAACATGAGTCAATCGGAAGTCAACATCTACAACCAGAGATTATACATGTACATTTGCCTCATACATCAGTTAAACGAAATAAAACTCAACATAGAAGAGGTTACAAGAGCCAGAAAACTCTAAAGAATGAACTCAAAATACACACACAAAACTACGTAAATCACAACTGAGTATAAAAGAATCATTGATTAGGCTCCAGATTCGACTCACATGCAGTCAATAACCATAAAAATCGAAGTATCTAAAACATCAGAAAGTGATAAGAGACAAAACTACACAACTCTCAAACAGTTCAACATAACGTGTTTCATACAAGCACTTTGTGCTATCAACGTTCACAAACTAAGTGCTATCAACGTTCACAAACTCGTCAAAAACGTAAAAAAACTGATCGACGCTAAATTGAACAGAGCAAAAAACACAGCTCTAGTAACGTAATCAAAAAGCAAATATGAGATCCATTATTTACCAGAAGGAGCGAATCCTGCTCAGTAATCTCCGATTCCTTCAGCTTCTGTGCCACAACCTGAAAAAAACAGAGAATGAACGTGAGAGTTAAGCAATAGGTGAAGTACAACAAGTTATTGAACGAATTCAAAGAGCGAGTTGAGAAGGAAAAAGCTGTTGCTCACCATTGTTGACAGAGAGAAACGAGATTCAAGCGATTTAGAGAAATTTGAAGAGAACAATGCTTTTCAGAAAGCTTTTGCTCAGCAAATGAAGAAGATGGCGGGGAGTACAGTGAGAGTGAGTTTATATAGTCGGAGAAAAGTGACCACGCTTGAATGGGAATTAACTATGGTTAACTGAGTAATGCGGAGTGCGTGATCCAGTGGCTTGTTGAGTAATTTTGGAGAAAGGCAGGGGTTTTTAGTCAGTAAGATGTGTTGCTAATGTTTTCACGTTTAAGCCTCCCTAATTATACTTGAACCAATTTGCTTAAGTTGTAATTTTGTTTCATCAACTTTTTTTAAGCTATAATTTTAATTATTTGATAGTGAGCTAAGCTCATGGATCACAAGAATTGCAAATTTTTGAATCAACCTTTGCAATCATTTATTATAAACAGATGCGTAATCAAAATTTAGAGAAAATCAGTGCAGTATTACGAAATAATGAATCTAACATATAAATTTAATTGATTTTATCATTTGAACTCGTTAAATATTAAAATTATAGGTTCAAACTTAGTTCTTATATATGTGAGAAGGTATTAACTAATGAATGAAAGAGACAAAATAGATATAAGATTAGAAATTTATATCACTACCTAGAGAGAGGTGCACTCAATCATGATCGCATTGTATAATGTTTTGAATGTGGTTCACATATCTTGAATTAAGTATTTTAAAGAAATCATAATATTATTTTACATGACTCAAGAAGAAAGTATAGATTGACGTAAATTTAGTGACCCCCTATAAATACGCCCTTGATTATAAAATATGAGCAATAAATTTGATATAAAACAAGAAGATAAATATCATGATATTTAGCAAATTTCAAATAAATTTATGTATATTTTGTTTGATATTAAGTAACATTTCAAATAATTGAGTGTTACGTGAATAATGTAGGTAATTTTTTCTAGTTCTAAATCTATCATAATAAAATAAATTATTAAAATTTAAATTACAGTATGAAGTTTTAAAATGTCAAACTAAACTTTAGACTAAACAAATAAATTTTGAGACTGTCAAGTCAACTTCAAATTTATATATTAATATATAAAGTAGGCTTATTTAAGTAATATATGTTAATTTTAAAATAACTAAACTTATAAAAATTTATATATCACTTAAATAGCGATTTGCGGTCCACAATGGACTCAAGGCCCAATCATAGTCTTCAAGATAAGAGAATATATCCTTGAAGAAACTCTTTTCAATTTTTGTCCAAACAAAAAGAAATTTAAAAGACGATGATAATAATAATAATAATAGCAAAATTAGTATAATTTCACTAATCATGTCTGAAAAAAATAGAATTTATGAAAATTTTATCACTATTTCGTAAAGATAGAGAAATTATTTTCGAAAAACATCGACTCAAATATAACTATATAAGATATAAACAAAAAAATATAGCAATCACAAAAAAATAATGTAAAATCCACCGCAAGAGACTAGGAAGCGATAAAATAATATATTAATATAGTAATTGAAATACAACAAACAACCAATTAAGATAGATTATTGAAAAAAAAGTTTTTACAAAAGCTATTTTTGAAAAACTGAAAATAAACATGTCCATAAGGTTTATAATGAATTTACACGTTGAAAACCTTTTATTTTTTTTTCAAAAAAAAAAAGATTTGAAAAGGTTTTTCAAATGAACTTTTCAACACTTCTCTTTCTAAAAAAAATGCATATAAAACTATAATAACTATCCATTTTGATGTTTAAGTACTTTATCTTTTTATATTTTGGTAGGAAATATTAGTAAAAATAATATTTATTATAGTTCATGTATTGGCGTTACTCTTTTACGAAAGACTAAATAATGCATTTGCGTAAATATTGACTTATTAAATTCTTTTTAAAATTAAAAAAACATTGTAAATTAGCTCTATAATAATTTTCAAGTTTATTGGTTAAAAGATTTGTATCAAACTCTTTTTCGTTATATTTTAAATAAATGTCATTTGTCTTGTTTATTAAATTCTTAAAGGTTTAGATTATATAAACTTAAACAAGTATATTGACCATGACCACAATTAGATGGATAAGTTTTGATTTGAAATGCACAATCTAACTTTGGTGACCAAAATATAATTTCCCAATATTATTCCCCAAAAATCATAGAGTTTTTTCCATTTATCCACTTATTTGTGATTGTTAAATTAATATAATTTATTTTTTAATCTTTTCAAAAAGTATATAGGACTAATGAGTAATAATCCAAATATGCACTTGGAAAAAATAAGGAGAGTTAGGTTGAAACTTGAATGTATCAATAATCTTTTAAATTCATCATTTAATTTTATTTGCATTTTTGAACTATAACAATATAGAATAAAAATTTATATATGAGACTTTGATTATTCAATTTTTTAAAAAAATAAATAAATAACGTGAGCTGTGAAATACTTATTAAGTAAAAAATTGTCTTCCTTATTTTCACTTTTGGTATTACATTTCTGTAGATATGATGTTATTTTTTATGTTGCATCCGCATCGACACGATGTGAATGTAGATCTACTATTCATACTCGATGGTCAACCAACTTTGTATTTTGAGAGAAAATTGACGGAGAAATTCAGGATTTTAATAATTAAAACAAAAGCTAAAATATGAAAAAAATGAAATTACATTATATATAGAAATTTTATGTCACTATATTTTCTTTTTTCCCTTTCCAGTTTCTCCTCTTGATCGATATTTTTCTCCTTAAAAATTTTCACATAATATATCATAATTTAAATTTTCTTACTGAATTCTCGTACTCCTATCCATACCTAGACTTGTATACATACCTTGCTCCATATCCCTGAATTTACAATTTTAAATCACAATTGATCCAACCTCTAGATCTACACATGCATCAGGAACCCAAACCCGCATCGACACTACTTGAGGAAAAAAATTACTCTCATACTCACTCCATTCCTATAAAGCATTTCCATATCACTAATCATCAAACCTTCTCAATTAAAAGGGAAGGTATCCTGCGAAGGGGTTGGGACAAATACTCTACCGCATAGTGAAGTGGATCTAAGACTAGTAAAATAAAGATCATGTACAATAACAATTCTATATTTGATGCAAAATCTTTTTTAAAATATATTCCAATCTCCATGATACTGACCTTTAGAGTCGTTTGGTTGGAAACTAGTTATTTCAATATTAACTATCATGCAACTTATTCAACCCTGTATATGAGATAACTTATGTCATCACTATAATATAAATAATGAAATGTTATCCCAAACATGTCAACCAAACAAGACCATAAACTTTTACCCCAGACTATTATTTTTTTATCTCAAAACTATATATTTTTAATCTCACACCAAACAAGCCCTTAAGGTATTAGCTTTTACAATTTGGTTAGTGTGACTTAAAACTGACACCTCCAGAGAAATAGTAGCAGCAGATTCAAAAATCAACTCACAGAAAAACAAACAGAATGTGTGACAACTTGAACATGTTACATAAGTCTCTTGTATCTCATATACACACCAGCCTGACTAATTCAAATTCGCGCCATGAAAATAACATTCTACGATAATTTATTCATTCCTCAAACTTGAAACTTGACTAGCTAAAATAACATAGGAAATGCAAGAGGACTGCATTCCGAAAATGAACAACCTACTTACGAAGGACAATATGTACTTACAGCCTCTACGATAAGCAAGTGAATAGTTGCAAATCAGATGAGCAAATGCACATACAGATACAAACATAGCTGCAACATATACTAGCAATTCAACAGAGTAAATAATTCACTTGAAAACACTAAATTGAATCTCAAAAGTGTGCAAAACTGCACACAAACTATATATTAAAAACTTGTTCCAATGAACATAAACAGAGAAAGATTAACAAATCTTTCATTAAAACAGAATTAACATCCTCCTCACAGAGCAACTAATTAAACTTTCTCCCTATTTTACACCCCCATTTCAGTTTACCTGAACAAAATCAATGGTATCACATCAGATTTCCAACTACGCTACTCGATAATCAGTCCACAAATGTATCGTCTTTTTCATCAGAAAATCGCGCTATCACCTTCCCATCTGCAGAGATTATAACCAAATCATGATTATTCACCATTAAATTAGCTTACAAAGTTCAGTGATGAATGTTTTGTGTTTACCTTAACAACAATCTATTGATCATCAGGCACTTTGTACATATCAGCTGTTATTTCTGTCAACCATAAACCTGGAAATACCATCTGCAAAAGGGATCAATGGAACAGTAAAATGATCAAAATCTAAAATTAGCAACGAAAATTTGATCTTTAATTGATTCTGATTAGCAATAATCAAGAGATTAGAAGAGAAAAAAATGGCTTACATCTAAATTCTTTTGAACCAATCTAGGTCGTTTCTTGGGACGACGAGGGGGTCGATGTCCGGCCATGGCCATGAAATCTTCATCGATTTCTCGTCGGGAAAGAGGAACGGAAAACTTGACCTTTTGTTTCTTCTCGCCGACTGAAGCAGCTCCGGCAGATGGAGCATTTGTTCTGTTAGTATCAATCTTTAACCCACCTTTCGATCCACCACCATTTCCACCGGCAACAGCACCGGCGCCGGCGACGAATCCATTAGGCTCCTTACAAGCAGCTCGGCGAGTCCTTAAGTTCCATGGACGAGATAAGTCAGCAGCAGCGTCAGATACAGCTCCAGTCATAGTTGTCGCCGGTGCCGGCGACGGCGACGGAAACTTCTTGGGTTGTTCATCCATACCTTCTTTGAAGATTGTTTCTTTCATCTTATCAGCTTCTGTTAAGAGATCAAACATCAGTTTCTCTCTCACAGCTCCGATTCCGTCACCATCATCCTCTTTTCCCGGCGACCTGAATTTCCGGGTAAACCGATCGTTTGATCCACGCCGGTTCACCATTTCAATCTCCATCTCCATCCTACGTCCGATCGACTCAGACCCATTTGACCTCCGATGAACAGAAGAGATTTCTCCATTAGATTCCACCTTCGCACACCTCAAATGCCTCTGGTTCCCCCACTTCAACCCATAAGGTAAGGTAAAATTGTGCAGAGGTTTCGATCTTTCTGGTCCCATAGTCATCAAACACTCAATCCAAATGTCCAAACAAACCCAAAATCCCAAAATTTCTCCCCTCGTTAAACAAACACAGACCAGAAAATGACTCAAATTTCCTTCCTTTTTCACTTTAATTTCAAGATTTTGTGAAGAAAAACTTGAGAGAAGAAGAACTGAAAAAGGGGTTTCATAAAATTGTTAATCTTTCAGAGCTTTTTGCCATTTTTCTTCACATTTATGTTGGATTAGTTTACGTATAGAGTGTATATATATATATGAGGTAGCCAGAGAGAGAAGGGGCGGTTTTAACGTTTGGGTTCAGAACAGAGTAGGTGCTAAAGGGTGCACGGTGGATTGAGGGTTCCTCAAAACATATTTCATTTTTTATCTTAATAATAATAATAATATCTTATTTCTCACCAATTTATTTTTTATAAAACTTTTTTTTTAATGAATTGTTGTGGAATTTTTGTGACTAGTAGGGTAGAAAATAATTTTTTGAAATAAAATTTGTGTATCACGAGATTCATTTTTGGAATTTTATTTTACGGGTTCAAACTCGTGATCTTTAACGGTCATATGCTTAAATTTGAAGAAATATATTTTCTATTAATATTTAAGATATATGCACAAACGGTCACATATTTGGATTTGAGGTAAAGAGCTAGATTGTAATACAAAGTTAGTTCTCTTTCTTGACGAAATTATAAGAGGGCATATATGTAATTTCAATTAAGGTCAATTGATTCGATACATTCAGTAAATATGTTGACCGAAGAATTTATATAATACGCACTAGCAATCACATATTTGATTTTTTTTTGTAAGCAGTGAAAAATTATCATAATAGCCGAATAATTATACCCAACGAAGCACTTTAGATATTTAAGTCATTTCATCCGCTCTAATGTTGGGGATATAGTAAGAGTTAACTGAAAATGGAGGAAGATGAAAGTAATAATCGGAAAAGAGTCTCTTATGCTTTAGTAAAAGACATTTCTCCCTCATTGATGGGGGAAGAAAAAATTAAAGTGTTTAAATAGAGAAGCACTTCTACTAGTTATTAAGAAGATTGGAAAGAGGGACATCCCCTCGCGCCGTTGCCACGAGGAGGATATATTTCAATTCAAACCTCAAATATTAAAGCTGAATAATTTTCTTAATGGGATACTGTGCATTCAGTGGGCTCAATTCTGTTTCCTTTCTATTTCATACGACTGTTACAGATTCTGATATGTTTTCTGTTAATTAATTTTTGGTCTTCACTTGCGTGATTTAAACTTGAAATTTATTGTGTTTGGAAAATTTGTAATTAGTAGTATTGATTTAGAAGACATATTGCATAAGATTTAATTTTATATGTTTGAACAAAACAGAATCACTAGTTACAATAGTATAGAATCAAGCATTTGTAGTCATTGTCTACCTTTGACCCATCGTAAAAATTGTGCGCCTCATTCTATCGTACTCTATTCAAAAATAAGTGTAGCGGAGATTCAACTTTATTTTCTCATATAAACAGTAAATATGATCATATGTTTGTATATAAAGTCTGATCATTTTCTTATTAATCAACAATTCTTTTATATTGCTAAGTCAGACAATAAATCTGTCTATAACTAATTATCATAAAATAGTCGTTGCTCAACTTTGTATTCTTAAGCTTTAATCAACATTGTTACTGGACTCAATTCATAAATAATCCGAGATTGATCAAAAATCTATCAATAGGATTTAGGTTATATGTAGTTGTGCAGTAACAATAACATATTTAAAATTGAAGATAAAAAACTCCGTTGTTATACAATAATGACTCATGCTAATTAGTGATCTAAAATCAAATGTAAATCAGAGGCCTAACTTTTCATTATTTTTTTTATTTCCAAAATTCAAATCTTTCTTTTTAAGAAAAAAACTTATTTTTTCTAAAATATATTTTAATCTTATGGTCTTAAACATATCATGTGCAAATTAAATTTAAAATTGATCCAAAAAAATAAATATTTTTTAATATTTCGAAACAAACTAAAAGAGACGAATAAATTTTAAAATATAGTATATTCCTTTTTTGTTAAAAAACCTTATAATAATTTTGTTATTATTAAAAGATTGAATTCATCAAATTTTGACACCTAAAACATATGCCTATTTTTTAAAAGTATTAAATCATTTCGATTTTATACAAAGTCGCTTCTCTTTTTGAGAAAATTATAAGATGGCATAGATTTGATTTCGATGAAATAAGTGATAATAATTTATTGATTTATATTGTTATTAGATCAACCCATAAATCTAAGAAAATGTTGTCCTTAGAAACTAGATAATAAAAAAACAATTATATATTTAAATTTGAAAGCTCAAAAGCTCGCAATAGCATGTTATACGTCCAATACTTAAAATTAAATGAAATATAATAGACTATAATAAATTATTTTTAATTCATTTATTACCAGATTACACTTAATATAAAGTTTATTATTGTAATGACTTAATCCAAAATTACACCAACCTCAAGGTCTGTATTACTGGATCTTAGAATAGAGCAATGAGTAATATTGATATTTTCAAAGATAGTATTTTTTTTTTATCTTTCTTATTTTAAAAAATATTTAAATCATCATTTACAATTTTACCCTTGAATGTATCATTTTTTCGGGTTCATTTAAGGAAAAAATACATGAATTGGTACATTTTGATAAATAATTACTGATTTTAGCAATACTTTTTATTTATTATCATTTATAGCAATATTATGTTAATGTGCAATATGTATTAAAAATGAACTATGTATGCAATATATATGAATTATTTATGAATAATACTTGTTTTTTTAAAATATATTATGTTTGTTTGGTAAAAAATTGACATATTGAATTATAAGTGTATTAAAATGTGTGATAAATGAATTATCTATCATTAAAATTTATATTATATGTAAATAAAAAGTTATTTTTTTTCTAGTTTAAATTAAATTTGTATTATAAATAAATTAAAAGTGATCAAGTAAAAAAGAAATAATAAATAATTTTTTATTATAATATATTTATGTTAGTTTCCCTCGTTTAATATATAAAGGATGTATATTGTTAGAGTTTTGACCAATTTTATTTGAGCTAATTCATATATATTTTTAAAATTTGATTAGAACAGTCAATATGTTTAATGGGCTTAGACCAGATTGATGTCTATATTATATTTAAATGTTTTTGAGATACTAAATTTTTATTTAATTACTTATTGAACATTAAATAACATTAAATGATAAATTTAGTTATTTACAAAAAAAAATTCTTCATACCGGAAACACCCAAAATTTGTTACATATATAAAGAGAGGAGAAATGGAAAAAATAAAAGAAAACTATGTGGATCTCTTATTTAGGATGATTATTTTTCTTTCCTATAGAAACCCAAAATTTATTATAGTTATAGTATTATTTTTATACAGATAATTTTGATAATTTATCTATATTTATTGGTTATATCAAAATTTTATTTCAATTAATTAAGTTTATGCCTACTCAAATTTGTGTATTATATAAAATCGAACGAATGGAGTAATAAGAGAATCGTTCATATGAAAATAAAATAATTGAGAATTGATATTGAACATATTACAACAAGATACTAAAAGAAATTACAAAAAATTATGCTCGAATGGTAAATATTCAATTCCTAGCGAAGGGTTTTAATATTTTTTTTTCCATTGAAGTTTGTGCACCATATGATCCATACGAAGAAAAATGTTCTTTATCAAGAATCCTTTATATCCATCCACATCTCAAACACGAATCAGTTGAATATGATATACTCTAACACCGATTTGATCTAAAATTTTCACAAAGATTCAAAATATAAATGCAATTTTTTACGAAAAATTTATATGAACTCCTCGATTCTATCTGACTGAGTTACGTGGGAGAAATATAGGCAAACAGAAAGAACACTACACACTGCACTTTCAGAAAGACAATGCCCAGAGAAAATTTTGTCTTTGTTATCAAGAAAAGAAGAAAGCAAAAGCAGCCAACTTACTTGACAAATATATATAAAAAAAAAAAGATCAAAATGTAACTGTGAACAATTAATTCAGTGCAATCCAATAACATCAACAACTATGTTATAAACTTAAATAAAACACAAAAAATTAGAATAAATAACAAAATTGCATATATTTCTTTTTTCTGTTGTACAAGAAATTCAATAATTTCATCAAATTTCAAAACTATAGTTGTTCCATCATAATAAAATTTACCATACAAATCACAAAAAAATTCATCGTTTCTTCAAATCTACTGATCTTCAGGCACTTTGTATAAGTCAGCTGTAATTTCCGTTAACCATAACCCCGGAAATAGCGTCTGCAAAAAATACTATCAATTAAATAGCATATTTAGAGTAATTTTACGAGTGAATCAAGAAATGTTGTTGAAACATGTATAATCATAATTTAATTCAAAATTAATTGTTATCGACTATACGAAACTTACGTCCAAATTTTTTTGAACCAATCTAGCTCGTTTTTTGGGTCTACGAGGGGGTCGATGTCCGATCATCGCCGTGAAATCTTCTTCGATCTCTTTTCGCGACAGGGAAACGGAATATTTCACCCTCTGTTTCTTCTCGCCGCTACAAGAAGCTCCGGCGATCACTCCACCGGGAAATTCACTTCGAAATCTTGAAGATTTGTTATTCTCCGTCTTTAATGGTGGCAAACAGTTCATTTCCTTCGATCCACCACTTCCGCCAGCTCCGGCGCCGGCGAGTACACCGTTCGGTTCGTTACAAGCCGCACGCCGAGTCCTCAAGCTCCATGGTCTGGATAAGTCGCCGACGGCGGCTGCATCAGATACATCTACCTTCACATTCATCGTCGTCGTCGCCGGCGCCGGCGACGGAGAATCTAATCCTTCCCTTAAAATCGCGTCTTTCATCTTATCAGTTTCCGTTTGAAGATCAATCATCAGTTTCTCTCTAACAGCTTCAATTCCCTCACCACTATCTCCGTTCACCGATCTAAATTTCGTCCGGTGCCGTTCCACCACCCCTGTTTCCCTCCGCCGTCCGATCAATTCCGACCTTGACATTTCTTCATCGGAATCCTCCTTAACGCACCTTAAAAACTTCTGATTCCCCCACTTCAACCCACATGGCAAAGAAAAATTATGTAAAGGCTTCGATCTTTCAGGTCCCATCGCCATATAAACACCTTCAAATCTTCAATATCAGTTTAAAAACCATCAAAATCAAAACACCCACAAGCTCAAAAAAACAAATCTCTCTTCCTTTTTCTCTTATAATTCTCTACTCTGCTCAACAACAAAGCAAATGGGGTTCATATTCTTCAAAAAAAAATTCAAGATTTGAACTTTTTTCTTCTTTATGTGTTGTGTTTAGTTGAGTTAACGATGAAATCGCCGGGAATATAAAGTATATATACATATATATTATATATATATATCGGTCACCAGAGAAGAAAGAGGGAGAGAGAAGAGGCGATTTTAACGTTCAGGTTCTGAAAAATTGTAGGTGTTAAAGTGCACGGTGGAGTGACGTCTGCAATTTTATATTTTGAGGGTTACCCATAGTACGACGTCGTTTATATATTTTTTTTTGTTTTTTTCGACTCGGTGGAGTTATTAATTTCATCCCCGAACTATTGATAGCTTTAGAAATATTCTTTTACTTACTAACTGAACTTATATATACCCTGATTATATATTTACAAAATTGCTGGAATACACGTCATATATTACTCTTATTTCGAATATCCTCTTTTATTTCGAAAGACCTCTAAAATCTCTTATTTCTTTTGTGTATCCGAGTTACATATTTATGTACTTGAGCCAGTATTTAAAGTATCTAAGCTACATATTATGTATCTGGTTTATCTTATAACGTATACGAGCTAGTTTTTAATGTATCGGAGCTACATATTATCTATCCGAGCTAGTTTTAATGTATTTGAGCCACATATAATGTATGCGGTTTATGTTATAATGTGTTCGAAATACTCTTTAACGTATCCGAGTTATATATTAATTTATCCGATTTGTGTTATTTTTTAAGGGATTAATGTAATTACAAACTAAAGAGGGATAAATTGTAATTTTATATTAAAACGATGTAATTTTTGTAAAATCTACTATTAAATTACCGCGAAATTTAAAAAGTTTCAATACTTTCGTTCAACATTTTTTTAAGAATACGATGATCCTATAATAGTTTGAAAGACCACTTGTTTTGTGTCAATGATAAATCAGGTGTGTATTAATATTTAGTTAGACAAATAAATAATATTTTTATAATTATCTATAATTTAAAAATGAAATTATTAATTACATCAAATTCAATAGTGTTTTTAATATTTTTTACTTCTATTTTTTTTATTGGCAAACTTGTAATCTTTGTTTTGCCGAATTGTTGTCCCACTAGGCTTATATATGCACCTAAATAAATGTTTTTTTAAAAAAACTATCGATAATTTAAAAATGAAATATATAATTTACGTTAAATTTATGGATATTTTTGATATTTTTCTTTCTTTAAGGCAAATTTGGCAAATTTTTAATCTTTATTTTGCCAAATTGCAATCCCACTAGGCTATACACGAATTCTTTTTTCTTTGGATTTTCTGAAATTTGTATTTTTGATCGATCGATGATAACAAAATATTCATTTTGATCCTTGAAAAATTAGAGAAAATGATTCTTTGACATATGGGAGTTATGATTTCTTAATTATATCATTGATAACCTTACACATATATAATTATTCAAAAGAAACTTTAATCAATTTCCTTGATTAATCAATCATCACAAAAATATATTTCTATTAAATAGATAGAGTAAAATGTCTAAATAATTTTATATTTTTATATGAATTTATATATAATTACACTTCAATCAATATTCTATATTTTAAACTTTTTAAAAATGCATATCAAACATTATAATATCAAATTTGTAAAATCAAAAATATTTTTTTTAATGTGATATTCGATATCTATCGTACCATGTCCACTTCTAATATTCTGATACATGAATATTGCAATGGATCATAATTCATAGCTAATGAGACACATGTCTAAACTACTCAATTTAATATATGCCGTATTAATTCACATCTTTTTTTTAATTAAATCATTAAAAGAAGGTTATATTAAAGTTTTGATTAGTTAGTGTAAATATTAGTTATGGAGATTTTGTAATACATATTAAATTAATCTGTTTATTATTTGTAGTTTATTTCAGAGATAAACAGAGTAGATTGTGTTGATATGATTACTTTAGTGATTAATGAAAAGTTACTTAATTATCAAAAAAAATAAAAATATTATAACAATTGTTACATTAAAATAGTCAAGTGTATGATATGAAAGAGGATTTATCATTTTCTAAATTAAATTACTTCAAATTTAAACAAGCAATTGCATATTTATATAATCGATCAAATCACATGGCAATTAAAAATCATGCGATTAGTGAATACAAATTATAAATAATATGATTTTGAAAGGTCAAACTTTAATATTTTATGAAACTATTTTGAGAGTTGCATGTCATAAGAGAGTAAATTGGACCTCTAAAAGCCAATATATTAAGCATAAAGTACAAAAACTCCAACAATTTGAGTGTTAATGACATCTTATCCAAAAAGTTCTATAAACTATTTGTATTTTTCCGAATTCGCGAATACATTATTTCTTGTCCCTAATACATAGCAAATGATATGTAAGTTATGTATCAGATACATAACTGTAAATCAAAATATTCATACCAATTTAGATTTAAAATAATTGAGTATGTATTAACTATAATATTCATACCAAATATATTGTACACAAACACAATTGTAATGCATATTATAGAAGTGGATTGATGTATCGGAATTCTTTATATTAACAGAGAAGGAAAATGAGATTTTTATAATCAATTCAAATGATAAAGATTATATAATTTTAAGTCATGTAATTACATATTTTTCTCATATATTAATATATAAAAGATGAACATCATGAATTATGAGATATTAAAATATTTATGGAGTTATACAAAATTAAACTATTAGTAAAGTCACTTCAAGTTAGTTTTGTATTAATGAAGTGACTCAATTTTTTGATAAATATTTATGTAGTATGGATGCTAAAGATCGACTTTAGCATTGATTTAAAACAAAATCAGCTTATTTTTTAAAAATGTTTTTTTTTTCTAACAAAACTTTATTAATTAATATTATATAGTTGAATAATTTTTTAAAATATTTATTCAGAGCTAACGAACTAACACATGGAAGCGACATTTTATTTAGAAACAAGTCATGTAAAAATTAGTTGCATGTGAACTAACGGTACAAAAATTATTAATGAAAGATTAATAATTTGAAATGGTTATTAATCGTACATTTAATCTACTACAATAATATTATTTAAACTTTTTGTCTGAAACTGTTTTAAAAAAATACACTATATATTACGATCATACCCTTAGCTTATTCTATTTACCTTATGTTTAAATAACTAAAATAAAGTACCACATGCACGTTTCAAAAATTGAAATTGAATTATCAGAAATAATAAATGTGGAAAGTTTAGTACTTCTTGATCAAAGTTAGAATCAGAAATTAAAATCTAATTACCAAGTAAAACATAAAGTCATCGTAATTAGATTTTAATTTCAGAACCTAATTTTGATCAAGTTATGTATTGGCGAGAGGAGAGTTATGTCTCCGAGAAGAAAATTTGATTTTCTTTTAAATGATAGAAATTTTCAAATAGTAATAATAAAATAAGATATGTTTTTAGATAATTCTTTTTTAAAAATATGAATTAAACCTAAATTCTTTAATCATTATTTAATAATGAGGTGATTGTTCCTTAGACACGATTTCTTCAACAGATTGCTTACCCAAAATGAAAACGACTTATAAAGTTTAGAATGTTTGAACATTGAAGATAAAGAAAGTTAGAAAAACCTAATCCCTAGCCTCTTCTCTTATAATAATAAAATAATAATTAACTACTAAATAAAATAAAATATGTCCGTAAATATTTATTTCTATAATTTAACGTGATGGTGATGGTTGTGAGGGTGAAGTTAAGTGATGTTAGTAGTTGGTGGTATTAATGGTTGTGACCGAAGAATGTGAATGGTGTTTGATAACGCGTTTGTGATAGCTGATACTAGATAATTATGATGGTCGAGGTGGGTGATAGTAGAAACATAAGACCGCAATGGCGATAGATAACTAGTAATAGTGGTGCAGGTGGTAGTGAGAATGATGTTGGTGGTGGTCTTGGATATAATTATAATGATGGATGTGATAGGTATAGCAGCTAGCTACTATCTGTATGTTGATAGTGATCGTTATATTATGATTATGAAGAAAGAGATGGTTGGTGATCACATTTGACGGTTGATGACGCTAATGTTGGTCGATAATGGTGGTGGTAATGGATAGAATTAGGTATGTTGAAGGTGAATAAATATAGTAACGACTAACCATAAAGATTGACAACTGTGATGATTAGTAATGATCGTGGTTAACGACGATAATAATAGTAATGATAGATATTGACCAACAATCCAATACAAAAAACAATTGAAAAAGTATAATTTGTACTAAACAAATATTATTTGTATAAGAAACACTACGTAACATTGTCTTATGAATATTTATGTTAGCATTTGTTAGAATATAATTCTTTTTAAAATCATAATATCTCTCTCTCTATATATATATATATCCACCCAAAACCTATTAAGCTGGGCCGGTCATTTTAAAGCAAGTGGTTATTGTGGGCCGGCCCAATCCAAATCGTTAAATTTTCAAAATGGAAAACTTATATATCATATTAAAAAGATATTATCATTTATAACATTAATATTTTTTTTACTTGATCTTTTTATATATTTATAATACAATTTAATTCATAACAAAGAAATAATTTATTATTCATTCACATATAGTACAAATTTTATTGATGGATAATACATTTATTACGTATTTTGATACACTTATAACGATGTATCAATTTCTTACCAAACAAACATAATATATTTAAAAAACACTTATAATACATATATATTTTATTTTATTTGGTTCCGACATTTATCTTAAAAAGAGGGATGCATATATATTACATATATAATTCACTTTTAATACATATTACAGATTTAATATAATGTTGTTATATATTACTATAAATAATAGTAATAAATAAAAAATATCACTAAAATCGGTAATTATTGATCTATAATGATAGTTCTAATTAAAATAACTAAAGTATATTGGTAATTAGAAGAAAATATTTTTTATTTTTTTTGGAAATATACTATTCTAGGAAAACATAATTAAATTGCAATTAATTTGGGATCTGAAACGAATCTCTTGCAGAATAAAGCAATAGAAAACTTTGATTAGAAGGTAACACAACTGTATTTAATTGTTCTGTTCCATGTATTAAACATAACCAATTAATAATTAATAATAGCAGACTAAGGAATATCGAAATTTCTTTTAATTTTATATTATATTTTACCCATTTAGTATATATATATATATATATATATATATATATATATATATATATATATATATATATATATATATATATATATATATATATATATATATATATATTCTTGTTTGGAATTTGATTAATCAGCTACTATAAAAGTAATTGTCGGGGTTTTCTCAATCGGAGAAGCCTAAATCTGTGTCAGAGATTTCCATTGTATAGACTCAGTTGAAAAGGAAGTGTTCTCTAATAACAAATATTTTTCATACATTTAAATTCAAAATCTCTTATTAAAGGCAAAATAATTCTATCAATTTGGCGACAACTCTCATATTCCTTAATTTGAAAATCGAAATTATTACATATTACGGAATCAAAATTTCTTCTAATTTTATATTCAATTTTCTTTGTTATAATCAGATATTCGTATTTAGAATCCGATTAATTTGGATTGGTATTGTTGAAGCCCATTTGAAAAGAAAGTATTTTATCACAACATAATCTTTTCATAGCTTAAATATGAAACCTCTAATTAAAATGAACGAGATTCTATCTTTTCCACTGCAACTCTATTAATCCTGACTTGAAAAATTGAAATGAATAATTTTTTAAAAATTTTACATTATGTTCGATATTCAGATTTGCAATCTGATTAATGTGAATTGGTATTGCGTAAGACTCATTATGAAGAAAAAAATTCTCTAACAATATATTTTCTTTCATATGCTCGTACCCCAAAACCTCTAACTAAAGACAAATAAAATTTATTATTCTCACTTACAACTGTTATTGATCAAAATTTGAAAATCAAAACATCAGACTAAGAAATAGAAATTTTTGTTGAACTTTATACTTCTTTTATATGATATCTTTATATTTTAGTCTGTTTCAAAAAGATTATCATATTACTATAATTTGAATAATTTAACTTTAAAATACCTCGTTTACTCTTAATAAGATAATTTTCACTATATAAATATTTTGATCCTTTTGGCTATAAATTTTTTTTTTTTTTTTTTAAATAACGTATCAAATTAAACGATATCTTATAAAATGACACCAGATTTGAAACTAAGAGAGAACCGCTCTTTAACGGCTACTTCACTATAATAAAATCCAAATTGACACCGACCATAAACCTTTTTCCAGCCTAGCTTTCCCAATATTTTCACATTCTTCAAAAAAAAAAGAAGAGAACTTTACAAAATTAGTCCTTTATTTTTAAGGGTAATGTCCTTTTAGCTCTCTACAAAACGTGAAAAGTAAATAATTAATCATCTATTTTCTAATAACAATGATTTAAAAATGGGAAAAGTAAAAAATTAATCATATATTCTCAAACGTGAAAAGTAAATTTTGATTCATCTTATCGATTTCTTAAACGTGAAAAGTAAATTTTGATTCATCCTATTGATTGATCAACATAATACTAAAATATACAACACAAAAGACTGCATCAAACAATAAATACTAAATAACATAAATTATATTATACCTTAAAAACTTACATATCAAATTCTAAAAACCATTAACCAATTTTAAAAAATAGTACAAAAACAACAAAAAATTATATCTCTAAATATAACATCTTGCTAATTTCTGTCAAATCTAATCGTACATAGTTCAAATCTAATCGTATATTACTTCTCGTCTCAATTTATGTGACTTAATTTTTTTAGTCAATATCACAAAGAATGACACATTTTTATATTGAGTAACAATTTAACTATATATCCTTATTGAAATGACTTACAACCACACATATTTTTATCATTTATTTTGAACTACAAATTTTAAAAAATTTCATTTATTTTTTAAACTTCGTGTCGAATCAAACTATCTCGACGGGGAGAAAGTAATACATAAAAGGACTAAAATTAAAGGGACTATTTTAAACCAAACCTCAAACATAAAGGACCATTTTTGTTATCTACCTTCTTGAATAAAAAAACACTATTTTTTCCACCAACTCTACACAGTACCCAAAAAAAAAAACTACAAATAAATTTCATAACTTGAAACATTCTTCAAAAATTCAAAATTGAGAGTCACTTGAGTGAGATTTCATCTCAAGTTTCTCTCACATTTTTGAACTTATAAAAAATGCCCAAAAAAATTTCCCCTGTTTTTCAGAAAGTGACAAATCTACTAAACATGTCAATTTTCTTAGCAAAAATGAGAAAACCTCTGAAAAAAGTGAAGAAATTTAGTCTTCTGAAGCATTATAGTTATGGGTATATTCAAGAATACCAGTTTTCTCCTTCGAATACATCATTGATTCATTACTATAATAGAAAAAAATCATTCAGAAAACAGAGGAGTTACAGAGATATATGCTCTGTTTTCTTTATTTCGAGATGTTTGGGAATGGCGAAATGCGAAGGAGAAGAGAAAAAGAGAAGGTACCCAGTGTTGGAGTTGGAGAGATTAGGTTCCATGGAAGAATTTGCAGATTTTCATGGCGATGATGATGATGACGACGATGATGATGATTCGGTTGATGAGAGAGCTGAGAAGTTTATTGAAAGGTTTTATGAAGAAATTAAATTGCAAAGACAAGAATCATTTTTGGAGAAGTTTAATGCAATGGTTGAGAATTGATGAGAGCTCGATGCTGAATTAGAATTTTAAGTTTACGAGCTTTGGGGGAAAACGATTATTAGGTTTTTAAATGGATTTTTCAACAAAACGTAAAGCTATTAAATTCTGTTGAACCTTTAGCTCGCTAGCTCAAGAATCATAATGAGTTTTCGTTTTTAAAAAAAATTTAAATTATATTTATCTTTTTTGATGGTTTTATAATTTTTTTTAAAAGAAATTTTATTTTTGGTGTTTGGGTTTGGGTTGGATTGTGATGATATTATTTATATTTGATTTATTGTGCTCCACATTGGTTTTAAAGGCTGTGGAGATATTGTTGTTTATTTATTTATATTTATATTTGTAATGTTGTTGCTGTTTAATAAGTTTGTTAGCTTGTTGTATCAAAATATGTAAATTGAAATGGATTACTTTCTCATTTTATAGTTTGCTCACAAATATTTGAAATAACCATAAGAACATTATTGTAAAATAATGTAGAAAATAGTTCGTTTGATTGTTGGTTAGAACGAGAGTTATTTTGTATATTAATTAAAATAAGAACATGACTATTTATTTTAATTTGTCATATTTTAATTACCAAACTATTCCTATTAAATGATATTTAGTATCAAATCTCAAAAATAATTTGAAAAAAGTGTATTTAGTACTTAGAATAAAAATGGAAAAAAATATAACTGTCTGATATATCATAAGTGAATGACCTTTTCCATGATCTCCACACCTCTGTCATCTTTCATGGTTAATATCATGTTTATGATCTTTTGTATATTTGTATGCAATACTAAAAATAGAGACATAAAAGTTCATATTGTACACACTCGAAATATAAAAAACAGAGGCATAAAAATTCACAAAAAGTTGATTTTTTTCTTTTTGTAAGAATCACCATTGAAATATTACAACTTCCCAATGCCAACCAAAAAAAAAGGAACATGTCCATAGACTAAAATTACAACACCTTCTGAATTCTATAATCTTATATGGATTGACAGCTGAAGATCAATACATCACAAGAATCATGCATACAAACACCAAAAACACCACCTATATATATATATTCCAAACGTCACTTCCCTAAAGACAAAATGAATCTGGGAAAAGCACAAACTAACAAATAGAACAAAGAATATATGAAGGGACTTGTTCCGGCAGCGCAATACCTGCCCCCTTGGCGTTTGATAGCAATGCAAGAACTCTTAAGATTTGGGATAAAGTATAGAACTTAGATGATCGTCGACTTTTCAGTTCTTTTTGTCCGATCCTTTAAGGTTAAGGTTGAACCATCTTTTCTTTGATGACTTGTCTTTGGAGTCTGAGCTTCCATCTTCCCCTGGACTATCGGTTTTATAATCTTCGCCAGGGACTTTACTGCTACTTCCATTACTGAAATGCCCGCTTCCACTGCCACTTAGATTAGCAATTGACCTTGAAACTGTGAATGAAGAGTGTATACTGTCTCTTTGTTTCAGCATCTCATCGACCTTTACAAACAGCAGTATTTAATCAGTGCAAAGGAACAATCACGTAATAGAAGGAACAAAGCAAAGTAGCGCCTAAGCAATCAAGAGATGCATTAATGATGGCTCTAAATTCTAATTAACTATTCCCGAGTCACTAATTTTTTTCATGAGAAATAAACTTGAAGGACTTCGAGGGGAATTAACATCTCAATACGAGCACATTTAAGAAAATGATATTTAGACCATGAGACTAGCAGCAGAAACATACAGACAGCTTCTCTTGGCTGTATCTGTTGGTTACTTCCTGGAAGTGTGCCAATGCCTGTTAACATCACATGGAAAGTAGTACAATGAGCACATCTGAAACAACCTATCACCGATGATAAATATTGTCCAGAAGCAAACCTTTCTATATTCGATTTCAAACTGCCGAAGCTCATTTCTCTTCCTCAAAATCTGAGCCTCGATTTCCTTGAGCTTTACAGTAGTATCCTCATATGACTTGGCACAAAGAGCCTCAATAATATAAGTAGCTGGCTTAAAGAAATTATCTCCTGCAGAATTCAGATCAAAATTCATCCTTGAAGATTAAGTATTGGACTATCAATCGGGAATCAGAAGGTGTTTTGCAGCAACAAAAAACAAGTATTCAGCAATATAAGTAGCTCCAACCATAAACAGCGAATATGTGAGTGCCAGCTTTTAGTTCTGAGACCTCACAAGGTTGAAGGCCCTCCAGTTTCTTAAAGAAAGCAGCTTCAGGGTCCTTAGCCATTGCTAACTACAATATTTCAAATAATTTATTAGTTCTGACAACACTGCATTAATGGACTTGACCAATTGGTTGATATTCACATACCGCATTTACAGTTGAATCCATTCTGTACACCTGAAAGTGCAGGAAATACATTCCTGCTGACGTTACTTTACCTGTTTTCTCACTATCTTCCTGTATAGTGTATACAATGACAACTCATCAGGTTCATTAAAAAGATTTTGATCAAGTCAATTACCTGGTTAGAATAAACTAGACATGCATAACATGTCCCTTTAAAATACAATACACTTTTATTAAGAAAATTTTGATCAGTCAATCACCTGGTTAAAATAAACTAGACATGCACAACAGGTCCATTTAAAATACAATACACTTGCTCACAAATCAAAGTGTGTTCAGAACTAACAGTCAAAAAGAAATACTCGAAAGATAACTGAGAAACACAGTTTGCAGGCAAATTTAATGTAGTACGAGCATGTTGAGCTTATATATCTGAAGATAGAGAATAAGAAGTCCAGTATCTGCTCTGTACAAGTGAGTTCACTTGAATATATAAGCCTCACAGCTGATGCAGATTGCAGACCATGAAGAGCTTCAAAATCAGCGAACATCAAGAATGAGGTCTAGTTTTCCAAAGCAGTTATTTCATACTGTCAATTCAATACTTTAGTGAACTGAGATCTTACAAACATCAGCCTCATCTACTACACTGGCTCCTGACCATAACTTTCTACGCCCGCAAATAAGGATGACTCATGAGCCATATGGCTAGAAACTTAGATAATCAAATAAACTCCGTTCATGCTTCCTTTATTTATTTTTTCCGTATATATTTGTCTGAGATGAATTTAAATTGAGAAATATGGTCAGAAAGAATTCGTATAGCAATATAGCAAACCCTACTTGTTTGATTGAGATTTAGGGGTCATTTGTTATTACTAAGATTCAAATGTCTGAATCTGGATACACACTAAGATGTTGTCTGAATACGGATAGTGGATACACATCTAAATATTAAGATGTTATCTCCAAACTGAATACTGAATGACTATATATATATATATATAATCTATTAATTTAATTCTCAAAAAATGCTAATTTGAACTATAGTTTACAGAACCTAAAATGTTAAAAGAATACAAATCTCTCCAAAATCTTTCATCTTTGTTATCACCCAACCACTCCCCTTCCACCACTAATCCTAAATACCCTGCATCTCTTCCTCAAATCCACCCCACCAAACAACTTAAGTTCATCCTTCCTTTAAACTGAAAAGCCCTCCTGTTCACTCCCTCCCAGCGTCCCTACTACCTAACCAACCTCACCATTTCTAGGACTCCTTTATGACAGAAAATGCCTAATCGCACTTAACCATGACAGAGTGGAGCTCCAACCCATTTCAGAAACACCCTGATGCTTTCGCTCATACTTCCTCAGTACACCTGATGACCCAACTACTTCCTCCCTCTTTGATTGGTTCTATATTTTTGAATTCAACCACAACAAACAATTGAACGTTTCCATTGGTGGCCAACTTCACCAGAAATAGCTGCCAGAGCAAGAATTGGCGTTGCCAGTTCCTCAGAAGATTCCGGCAAATGCAAGAGACATGAAGGGTTTTTTTATTTCGTCGAGATGTGAAGTTCTTCGCATATAGAAATATGGGCATGAATTTTGCTAAGAAAAAAGTGAAATTTTAAGATCTTCATGGTGTTAAGAGTTGATTACAAAACTGATTCATCCAGACCTATTTGAATCCATTTAGGATATTTTAAAACACAACAAAAAACCACTTAATGGACTGAAATCTAAACCATTAAAATTCAAACCCCTAATAAGTGCAAACAAAGGGCGTAGTAGTAGTTGTTAGCTGTTAGGTTGGTCACAAAAAAAAAAATTGCAAACCAAGACTAAGCTTTAAAACAAAAAAAAAAGGAATCTCAAGACTAAGCTTTAAATCCCAGGAAAAACTCATTAAATCCATAGAGATACATCAAGATAAGCGCTTAACAAAACAGGACTTAAAGTTGCAATTCAAGAACAGTACTTCATTAGAATTTAAGGAGAGTTATTTTCTAATTCATTCTTTTTTTTTTCTTGAGAATTTGTAACATCTTTTCTGATTTGTTTTTTTTTTCTTTTAAGAAAAGAATAGGTGCCTCTTTCCTCAACACATAGGTTACTAATCCAGCAACAATCCGAGAGAAAGTTGTGTCTGTACATGCTCGAAATGTCTCCCAAAATAGATTATGGAATGAAGAGTACACATTTCTTAATTTGGTTTTATTTCCAAAATAAATGTTTTTAATAGAAGCTTGATGAAAGCAACTACCTGGCCACCTCAAATCACTAAGAACTCTACATCAATTAAAAATATCTTGAATTCATAATGGAACCAAAAACAGTAAAACGCAGTACCTGCAAAGCCAGTCCATAACCTCCATTTGCATCTTGTTCAAAATACAGTAGCTGAAATTATATAAAAATTTAGTTTTAACATTTTAAGTCATGGAAAGGTAGAAAACACAAAAAACATGAGATATATCGGCACTGCTTACGAAGTATAAAAGTAGGATGAATAACTACCATAAAAATTCTATTGATCGTGAGTGTACCTTAAACTTGCTTTGAGCTGCTGAAGTAACTCTAACTACAAGCCCTGCCTCCGCTTGTTCATTGCTAATCGTTACACCGAAAAAATGGGCACTTTGCTTTTCAACCTGCAGCAAAACCAAGCTAAAACCTTAATACAGCTGATGTGGTTTATCCTGCTAATTGAAAGAGTAAATCAAATGCTACCTTTCCACTAAGAGACGTCCCGATTGGAAGAGGGCGGATTGTGACAGTTCCATTCAAAGCTTCTTCAAGAACATTAGCAGACACAGTCGTTTTGATGGGAACACCCAACTTGCTATAAGAGAGAAAAGGAAATTCAAACACCAATAATCTACTCGAAAAACAAAGTTTAGTATGATGATTACCTGAACAATGCTGCAAACATTGTGTTGACAGTTCCAAGATTAGACAAATCAATTTCCATATCGGTTCCTTCAGCATCAATAGCCTTAGAATTTTCAAGATCAAATGTCAGAGAAAGACTAATAGTACATGCTCGTGAGCAGTTATCTAGGAACTATAATCAGTTAAAAGCTGCCACAAGTATTAGTCAATTGGGAGTCTATCTAATAAATAAACCATGCCCATCATACCTGATTACATTAGATACCGACAATTTGGATAAAGTTGAAAAACGCATAAAAAAGAAACTATCCATGTACCACACTACCACTAGAGAGAGTATATGTATACGCGTCTCATTGTGTGAGCAACCACCTTCTAAAATACATGCATACATAAAGAAGTCATTGCAAAAAGAACACCAACACAAGAATCCAGCTACTGTAATATTTCATTATGGCAGATAACCAATGTCATCAAACTTATTAGCTTGAGTCCATCTTTGACCTTCTCAAATTCTTCCACTGAGTTTTCCTATAGCCCCCCAACCCATCCACACCAACAGACAGAACAAAAAGAAGATTTGTTCAGCTCCAAAAAGTCAAGACCAAACATTTGCTCCACTTCTTTTATATGAAAAAATATGATACAATAACTATACCTCAATCCCAAAGTTATTGGGGTTAACTAAAACTAAGAGCTCTCTAATACTAAAAGTTCTCTAAATCTCAAACTTATCTCTATACTGGCATACAAATCTCTAACCAAACTAAAGTTTCTGACAAACGCCAGACTTAATGTGACAGACTAACAATGACTAAGCCTTAATTCAATTAGAGGATTTGTTTTTGACAAGGTAAAAGATTAATTAGTGGTACTTTTTTCTTCAATTGTATTTTGTTCTTTAGCTACTTCTCATTGATCATGAGAGCGTATAGGTCATTTAAGATTCCTAATCCATACATGATACAACTCAAAGACTCCTAATCTAATTCCATAACATACAACTACGGCAACTACATTTAAATCCCAATAGGACAATGCTATATAGAATCACATTCAAACATATTTCCTATTGCAAGGTATGTAGTTTAAACAAAAAAAATAGAATATGTGGTCCAAAATTCTAAAGTAGTTGCAATATATACGTGAAATGCATGTACTTGGGACTTGTCTATAGATTACAGGGAAGCAACTTAGTAATTTTGACTTCTCATTAAATGATTTTGATACAATGGACATTTAGTGTTTATCATATTTGATTTCTTGAATGGCCCACAAGGTTTTCTGTCAAACATAGAACAACAGATACCCATTTTTATTTTTGTTTGAGACAGTTAAAAAAATCCATAAATACAGTAGCTCAAGACATAAGTAAAAGGCACATACTTAAAGTCATTAATCTAGTAGTAACACATTGCATGAAAATTATGTAATTGACAATGTATGTGGACAAAGTACCTCAAAACCTGCCATATCATATTGCCTCCTTTTTTCTGGATCAGATAGAACACCATAGGAATATGCAACCTCTTTGAAGAGTTCTGAAGCTTCAGGATTGTTAGCATTCTTGTCGGGATGATACCTGCCAATAATTTAGATTGTGTATGGCTATTGATAAGAGATTTTTCCTTCTAAAGTAACTAATGTATAAGAGACAATCAAATCAAGAAATTTCCTTCACACCACCTCAACCTTCAAACTACTAGCTTCAATTCTTGATAGCTAATAATGAGTTCCATACTAAAGCTAACCGTATCCTCAAAATGCTTGATATGTCTAACTAAATACATAGCAAAGCAATACGCCACATTTCAATTTATATGCGCCACATATAAGAACATAATGCACAATTCTCACAACAATAACTCAACTACGCAATCAACTACACCTCATAAGTAACCACACTTAAGTACATACATGAAACACTACGAGAGCTATAGTATAACTTCAATCAATCAATCAACTAAGCCTCCATCCAAAACTAATCTAAATCCCCTACGTACTCATTCCAATCCATTCAAGTCCAATTCACAGCTCAATTTTGAGTCTGTAACATTCCATCACCAAATAATTTGTCCAAACAGATGAACCCCAATTAAACCAACCACATTAACCATAAAGCAAAACCCTTTCGAGTAACATGAGGATGACTTACTTGAGTGCAAGCTTTCTATAAGCACTTTTAATCTCTTGATCAGATGAATCCCTTGCTACAGACAATACCTCATATGGGTCTCTCCTTACAGCTGGAGCTGATGACCCCTCCATTTTCGAACCAGCCATAAGCAAAATTTCTTCCTCCCCTAATTCTAGAACCTTCTCTTTTTTTTCCAAACTACTTGCTGTGTATCATCTAAATAGCTTTCTTGTCTGCAAATAGACAGGCAGAGGAAACTTATACAGACACAAAACAATTAAAAAAACCAGTCTTTTTGTGAAAAGTCACAAAATCCATCAAAGTTTGAGAACAAATTGAGGGGAATTATGCAGATTTTTCACGGAATTCAAAGAATTGGATCGACTTTTCATCTTCTTGAGATTACTGCTAACAAAAAATGGAAAAATTAGCTGGAAATTGGACCAAGAGATCTAACAAAAGGATTATGAATTGATTATTGATGTTGGAAAAGGGAGAAAATTAGGGTTTTGATGAAATTTACAGGATGTCAAAAGGAGAGCGCTAAAGCTTAAAAGACACATTTTTGATTTGCTTCTAAATTCGAAAAGTCAATTAACAAAAGGGTATTTTGGGAAAGAAATTGAATTTTATACAAATATATAAGGGTTAATTTTGAACAAATATATCACGGATGTGGTGCATTGGATAAGCTGCTTCTACATATGAAAAAAAAATAGTCTCAAAACTAAAGATCTCCGAGCTTCTAAAAGAAGTTTTTTCCTTAAAAGCTTTAATAATAGCAAAAGCGGTGGGAACGGGCTTCCCAAGAAGCTAGTTGAGGCCTCTCTTTCATCCATCATTCATGTGTTTCGGTGGACTCGTTCGGATAAGGGGAAACTCCAGAGGATGCTTTTAAATAAGATTCATCAAGTGCAAAGAGCAATGCCCCCTACTTTGTACCCATTTTGATTAGTCGAGCCATCACAATCAAGTTTCCATGCCCTCCTCTCCTTACGATGATCAAGCGGTTTTGAACTCTTCTTTTGTGATAGTTAATTCCTCGTCCAGAAAGTAATCCTTAAACTCATGTATCCCTTGATAGGTGCAAGGTGTTATGCTACCACCCTTCCTTTTTGGTTATAAATATGATGACGAATTCAGAATATGAAAAAATCTTTAATAGAAAATGCTTCCCAAAATGAATATATGAAATAGCTAACTTGAGCTTATTTTCTATAGTTCGTGAATTATTCGTACCTAAAAAGGGGTTATGAAGAGAGTAAAATGTACTTAAATCATATATGAAATAAGCTAATTTTAACTTATTTTATGTATTATAAGGTAACTTTTGCCTTAGAAGAGAGATAGAGAGACGTTTTTCGATATATTCTTGAATGAAAGAACACAAAAATTTTAAAACTCAAATTTTAGTCTTTGAACGATGTGAAAGGATCAAATTTATCCTTTCATAGACAAGAGGCTATAGAGAACATGAATTAGGGTAAGACTTCAATTAGATAGTTGACTGATGTTTGATTTATTCTTCTTTATTATTAGTTGTACTACTAGTTATAGCATTACTCCTTTAATTTTGTTATCATTTATGAACGTTTAAACTTCTTTAGTAGTGAAATAGTGGTGTGACCTTTCATGAAATTTATTACTATTTCGTCCACTTTTAATTATCGTAGTTTCCTTTTTAGAGTTAAATTATAAAAGTTTTGACTAATATTGCATATTGTATTTCTTCATCATATTGATATGCAAAAATTTGCAACTTAAAATATTTTCGTATATTTTTTAAATATCTAAATTTTTTGTTAAAAATATATAATTAATGTAATTTTAACTTAAAAAATTAATTTGATTAACTTTTGAAAAATGCAAATCCGACAAATAAAAATAGACGAAAGAAATAGTAAAACAGTCAAGGTGCACGTAAGTCGGCCAAAAACCACAATTATACCAAAGTTTCTCCCTCAAGTCGTCGAAGTTGAAAATTCTAAGTCAAGCAGCATCTTAGAAGGTGTAGAAAAAGAGCTAAGTAGAGAAAATAAGCACAAAATGACAGATCATCTAATAAATTTTGAATGTATCTGCTTCTTTCATTACATTATTAGTTTTGAATATTATTATTATTATTATTATTATAGTAAGAGATTTGAGTATGTTATCATTAAATTCTTTGTCAATTCTCTTGATCTTCTGTATGTTTGCTTCAGTTGTAGCGCGGAATCAAATTCAAAATAGTAGTAGTTGTATCGATGAATTCGAATGTGGAAATATTGACAATGTGAGATTTCCATTTTCTTTATCATCACAACCTGATTGTGGATTGTACACTATAGATTGTGATGTTATTCCAAATCCAACTATTCGTATCGGAGAAAATGTTTATAGTGTTCTGAGACCAGGCCACTCTGGTGGTTTTCGAGTTTTAGATCATAAACTTGACTACTTGTTGGCGAGAAATAGTTGTGGAACTTTTGATAAAGGTATATCGTTTCCAAATTCTCCTTCTATCTCGTTTAGAATCAATGAACGAAATATTACCTTGTTCAGATGCAACAACAGTTTAGAGATCAACAAGAACATGAGTCATCATTATTTTCGCGAATATCTGAGTTATACTAAATGTAGTGGTTTTAATATATACTACAAGTATCCTAACAGAGGAAGGGAAGATTCCTCTGATACATCAGAAGAAGATATTCCTGATAACTGTTCTTCGATTCGATTGCCAATTAGATGGAACACTTCACAGTTAAATGATCAGAATAGTGGTTTGTTTGATCTTTTAACTGCGAAATTTGTGATTCAGTGGAGTCTGTCTGGTGATTGTAGTAAATGTTACTATCAAGGAGGTCGATGTTTAACCGATAGCAGCAATACATTTCATTGCTCCAGAGGTAATATTTTTTACCTAATCATATACAGTGCTCTCATATTTGTTCAATTCTATTTCGAAATAGTTGCTTCTAGTTTTTGTACTCCAGCTTCGAAAGTGCACATCTACACACCTCAATTGGACACTCCAACTCGTCCCTAGTGTGTCTCGTGGATGGATACCTGATCCTGACATGGCATATAAATTTTGGAGACGAGTTGAGGTGTCTAGATGTGCGTACTCAAAGTTGGAGTGCTTACTTGAGTATCTCTTTTAGACCTTTAAGGTAGAGGGTTATAGATAGTGGAGCGTTGTCTTATACAGTGCAGCATCTGTTAGCACAAATTTTACACTCACTTCCTTGTGCAACACAAATATTTATATATCTAACATTTTTCGTGATTTCCTTTGGCAGCAGCAGAAAGAAAGTCGAAACGAACTCTAGTTGCAGGTAACTATCTATAGCTACAAATGTGTAACCGTTGCATAAAAACGCGTACACACACAGATAAAGAGTACCATCTTCACGAGAACGTTATTATGCTGATAAATATTGTATCCTGCAAAACTAGTGCAGCTTCAAAAATTGACAACTATCTTCCGATTTGTGTCTTGACAGCAGTTGTTACTTCTTCTATTGGAGGAATCGCAATGCTAGTTCTCCTATTCCTCTACTTAAGAAAAAAATGCTCCTTCATTTTCTGGATGAGAAAAGGAGAGGATTATCGAAATGTAAAAGACTTTTTGAAGAACCATGGACCACTCGCGCTAAGGAAGTACAGTTATTCTGAAGTTAAAAAGATGACCGAGTATTATAAAAATAAACTTGGTCAAGGAGGCTATGGTTCTGTGTATAAAGGAAAGTTGCATACCGGGAGTCTCGTGGCAGTCAAGGTCTTGAAAGAATCGAAGGGCGGGGGAGAAGAGTTTATCAATGAGGTAGCAAGTATCAGTAGGACTTCTCATATTAATATTGTATCACTTGTGGGATTTTGTTTTGAAGGTCAACACAGAGCTCTCATCTATGATTACATGTCCAATGGATCCCTTGAGAAGTTCATTTACGATGCAAAATGTGGTACAAATCGTCAACTAGGATGGCATACATTGTACGATATTTCACTTGGCATTGCTAGAGGATTGGAGTATCTGCATCGCGGTTGCAATACTAGAATCCTGCATTTCGATATAAAGCCTCATAACATTCTTCTTGATGAAGACTTTTGTCCAAAAATATCCGATTTTGGCCTTGCAAAACTATGTAACAATAATGAAAGCGTTGTGTCTTTATTGGGCGCGAGAGGGACTATTGGCTATATTGCACCAGAAATTGTGTGTAAAAACATTGGAGGAGTTTCTCACAAGTCAGATGTGTACAGCTATGGTGTGATGGTCCTCGAGATGGTTGGAGGAAGGAAAAATGTTGACGAGGTTGTTGATTGTACTAGTGAAATATACTTCCCACACTGGATTTACAAACAAATTGAACAGAAGAAAGAGCTTGGATTAACTGGTATTGTGGAGGAAGAGGATAAGAAACTTGCAGAAAAGATGATACTGGTGAGCCTGTGGTGCATCCAAACCGATCCGTCCAGCAGGCCTTCTATCAGTATGGTCATAGAGATGTTACAAGGTGAACTCGAATCTCTGCAAATGCCTCCGAAGCCTTTCTTGTATTCTTCTTCAGTGTCAGACAGTGACATGCCTACAACCACCTACATGATATCAAGACTCGAAAGATCAAGTTTGATGATCTAGACTTGTCAAATTATGTCTGTATTATTTTGAATTAATTAAGATATCATATAAACTACATTTGGCAAATTAGTTCGTTGTTACTAAAATTATAAATCACTCTGAAGTGAATAGCACTTTGATATATGCGTTTTACCAGTCGATCAACTGTGGTTAGTCTTGTAGTGAACTGATGTCCAGCACCTCACCCTTGCTGCAGTTCTGTTCAATACAGACTTTTAGTGTTACCAAACGCGTAGATAAGCCAAGCCGTGCTTAAAAGCTTAGTCGGGATTGGCTTGAATAAAAGCATAATGATAAGACAATGGACTAGTAGTTTCAATAGCAAGTCTTATAATTCAGACAAGGCCAGGAAGTGACTTTGCTGCATTTTCATGAAATGTGATCAACTACTGTTCCTTTGGGAATGTACTCGTAAGCAACGAGGAATTCATCATGCATCCATAAACGTAATTATACATGATCAAAGACAAGTTAACCAAAAAACATGAAGTTGAAAGGAATCATTCGAGACATTGACCAGGCCACGAATGAAGCAGAAGTAAATATTTCCCACTGCTGTAGAGAAGCCAACGAAATAACTGACTTCTTAGCTAAACATGTCTCTTCGAGTGGAAGTAGTACTTTCTATTATTCTTTTCATCAATTCACTAAAGAGGTGAAGGGACTTTCTACTAGATAAGTGACAACGATCCCTAGCATAACGAGAAGATACAACAGTTGAACCATTGTATTTTGCTTGTAGTATGAAAGTCTTATGTCATTTTAGCCTTTCTGTAGATTTAGTTTGTCCTCGTTATTCTATATCAGAGGCTAGTTCCATGTCCCCCTTTGCTTTCGTTAACTTTTTGGATGTTTATAGACGTGATAGGGGTCAAGCCTAATACCACACACCGTTAAGGTGATGACTTGAACTAAAAAAAAAGATATCTCTATTTTTAACACATCTCTGGATACAATTAGGTAGTGAACTCATAAACAATTAGAGAGCGAAAAAGAATGAGAAGAGAGTGAAGCATTAATATCGAAGAAATTTCACCCGCTAATACTAACTGTGGTAGAGCAACTAAACCACTTATCATTCACAGAATTCGTCGAAACAGGTAATTTAGATTTCATCAATTGTGCATCATCATTTTCTGATTCAGGGTCCTGTGGGACTTCTACATTATCAACGACGTTAATCTCTTCTTTCTTCTGGTTTTCAAACTCGCCACTCTGAATTGCCTTTAGAATTTCCAACACTTCATCCATCGTTGGTCTCATTTCCTTCTCGAGTTGGAGACATTGAAAAGCTAGCTCTGCAACTGAAGTAGTCATTCTCCTAACTTCAGCATTGGACTCGTAACCAAGAGATGGATCGATCAACTCCTCGAATGCACATTTCAAAATCTTGCTTACTGCAAAGTTAGCCAAACTAATTTCATCTCTATCCCTTCTTATATCCACAGCAAGGAGCGATGATATGAGTTCAATAAGGACAACTCCAAAGCTATACACATCACTTTTACTTGTTAGCTGATAGCAAGCATGATAATCCGGATCAACATATCCTGGCGTCCCCTGTGGAGCCGTTGATATATGAGTCACATCGTTTGGAAAAAGCCGCGAAAGCCCAAAATCTGCAACTTTGACACAGAAATTGTTGTCAAGTAGAATGTTACAAGTCTTGACATCGCGGTGTATTATGTCAGAAGCATGGAGATAAGCTAAAGCACTAGCAGTTTCTATGGCAATCTTCATGCGTATAGGCCATATAAGGGCTCCGTTCTTTGCTTTATCGCCATGGAGATGATCAGCAACTGTTCCATTCGGGATGTACTCATAAACCAGGAGGAGTTCACGACTATGCCTTGACGTGCAACCATAGAGCATAACAAGATTCTGATGCCTTAAACGAGTAAGTATTTCAATCTCATTCTTAAATTGCACCATCCTCTTGGAACTTTGCTCATATAAGCGTTTAACTGCAACTTCTCGTCCATCACGAAGCTTACCTAATAAAAGAAGTACATTGTTAGCTTCTGAATCATGTTACCAAACCATAGCATTCTTAATACAGTAATGCAAAACTCTGCCTAATGCTTTTCCAAATATGATTCGAAATGTCATGACTTGATTTACGTGGCTTATTACCATAGTATACAGTTCCAAAACCTCCGTCTCCAAGCTCTTGGGAGGGATCAAAGTTACTGGTGGCTTCTTCGAGAGTAGAGTAGGAGAAGACGGGGACCCCAAAGTACTTGCTATCCCCTTCATGATCTTTTCTTGAAGGATCAGAAAATGTATTTCTTGCGAAAGAGTGAGAATGACCGCCTTTTCCTTTCTTGAAACGCCAGATAACAATACCGAGACAGATTAAAAAGGTCGACCCAATCACCACAGGTAAGACTGAAGCAAATGCAGAGAAACTAATCAGAATTTGTTCGAAAAATGACTACAGAAAAGTAGATAGAATTCAACGAAAGCTGGCATTTCAAATTAAGGAACATGTGATAATATGAAAAGGATTTGAAGTTATAGATTGTTACCTACAATTAGAACTCGTCTCGACTTTCTTGTTACTGCAACACAACAAAATCACGAAAAAGTTTAGATAATTGTTGCACGCGGAGGAGGAACTGAGAGTTAAGTATGACAAGTTTATGCTGCTATACTAAATTCATAACAACATCAACATAAAGAAGCTACAGACATAAATTCTGCAGGCGATTTGTCCCCGGTTACTCAATTGAAACAAGCAGAATAATACATAAACAAATACTCAAACTTGGCCTCAACTGACAAGCACTCCAACTTTGAGTATGCACATCTAGACACCTCAACTCGTCTTCAAAATTTATATGCCATGTCAGCATCACACTAGGGACGAGTTGGAGTGTCCGATTGAGGTGTGTAGATGTGCACTCTCGAAGCTGGAGTACAAAAACTAGAAGCAACTATTTCGAAATAGAATTGAACAAATATCAGAGCATTGTATATGATTAGGTAAAAAATATTACCTCTGGAGCAATGAAATCTATTGCTGCTATCGGTTAAACATCGACCTCCTTGATAGTAACATTTACTACAATCATCAGACAGACTCCACTGAATCACAAAATTCGCAGTTAAAAGATCAAACAAACCACTTTTCTGATCATTTAACTGTGAAGTGTTCCATCGAATTGGCAATCGAATCGGAGAACAGTTATCAGGAATATCTTCTTCTGATGTATCAGAGGAATCTTCCCTTCCTCTGTTAGGATACTTGTAGTATACATTAAAACCACTACATTTAGTATAACTCAGATATTCGCGAAAATAATGATGACTCATGTTCTTGTTGATCTCTAAACTGTTGTTGCATCTGAACAAGGTAATATTTCGTTCATTGATTCTAAACGAGATAGAAGGAGAATTTGGAAACGATATAGCTTTATCAAAAGTTTCACAATTATTTCTCGCCAACAAGTAGTCAAGTGTACGATCTAAAACTCGAAAACCACCAGAGTGGCCTGGTCTCAGAACACTATAAACATTTTCTCCGATACGAATAGTTGGATTTGGAATAACATCACAATCTATAGTATACAATCCACAATCAGGTTGTGATGATAAGGAAAATGGAAACCTCACATTGTCAATATTTCCACATTTGAATTCATCGATACAACTACGATTATTTTGAATTTGATTCTGGGCTACAACTGAAGCAAACATCACCATTTGATACCAAATAAAGAGAATTGACAAAGAATTTAATGATACCATACTCAAAAAAAAAAAAAATATACTATAATTTTTTTTTCCTAGTGCATTTATTTATGTATAGTTATTTTTTTGTGCACCACATATTTGTATGTGTATTTATCCGTTTAACACGTTAGTTGACTTGGAATTTTGAACTGTTATGACTACTTTTAGAAAGAATCAAAAAGGAGGGCTGAAAAATTAAAAGGCATCTCTGACTTTTGTGTATATTAATTTGACTAGACATTTTTATGACTTTTCAATATTTTGTATTGACATTATTCTAAAAAAAAATTTGCAAAAGTCTATTAGCCATCTCTTGTTATGTGTTTTGGAAGAGAAAAAGGAGTATCACTATTGAGTTTGTCTTCTCTCTTGAAGTCAATAGAGAGAGATAGAGATGAGGGGAAGTTTTGATAAATATACGTGTCTATCGTCGAAATTGTTGTTACGATATAGAATATACATGTCTATTATCGAAATTGTTGTTATGATATCGAATTTTGAAAGGATATTTTGCTTTTGCATTATTAATAGTGTATTTTCAAGATATATATGCATTCATGTAGACATCATAAAGATTGCATAATTATAAATAGTAACGTATTTATGTGGACATGTATATACCTTTGAAATACACTATTAAATAATACAGGCGTAAGATATTTTTCATAAAGTTTGGTATCATAACAATAATTTTGGTTAAAGTTGAAATATTTTTCTGACTTTTTTCCGTAGATTAATTATATATAACAATGACTCGTGTATATTCTTATTGTTATATAGATGATGTTGAATTATCATTTTCGTCTAACGTAAATTAAGATATTGAGTTTTTTTGTTTTAAAAAAAATTGTGTTGGTATATGTATTTGATTATTTTTATTAGATAGTAATAAAGTTTGAATAATATTTATCACTACATATGTCATTGTTATTAATTTAATATCACAAAATTCAAAGTTTTTTTTTCTAATAAGACACTTATAAGGACTCATTTGGCTATACACCCAAAATCCTGTTTTTACTTTATAATTTTTTTTCTTTTCAAATTTATCCTAAATTTTATCTTTTTATAAAATAACCTCATTTAAATCGTTTTTTCATGTTTTAATAATGTTTTATGTATTTTTTGAAATACATAAATTTCAATTCTAAATATTATTACAAAAAGTATAACCCTAACATAATTTTAATTTCAACTTCAATTTTGATTAATTCAAATAATTAAAGGTTTTTTTAAAAAAATTTATTTTTATGACCAAACAGGGGTTACAATCTTGTGATACTAGTAAGAGTCTTCCACAAATAGGTATGATTTAAATTCTCATTATTTCCCTCTCTTGTTCTTGTGTTTGAATTAAAAATATTAAAAATAAACATTTTTTATCGACAGATGAAGCAATCAGTTAGATTGTGATAAAATAAAATGTGTATTACTGTAATTTTTTTTAAAATAATTATGATTATTTATGAAATTTAGCCTAAATTTCTCAAGTGGTTGTTTTGTGCCCCACCATTAAGTTGTGTTTGTTTGTCAATTTATGATCATCAAAGTTGGGAAATAATGGAAAGATGAGTAGATAATATACAAAGACCAAAAGTTCTTGGTTTATATTCATATAAATAATATATAATCTTAGTGTTATAATCCCAATGGGTGGAACAAACAAGGCACATAATGTAGACAAGTTAAAAAAGATGGATTATATTAAACAAAAATAGATCATAATCTATATTTTATACCGTTCAAAAATGGATTGAATGATAATAGATTGTTTGGATATCGATCAAATATAAAAATGAGAAAATATAATCACCAGTACATAAATTCTAGGATAAATTATATAACATTTAATTGATTTTATTCCACATAAATAATTTTATATTTTTTTTTTTTTTACTTAAAACGGAGGAATTTTATTTATAATAATCAAAGGATCATTCATACAAAAAGGTCTTTACAGTCTGACTATGTTAGTTTTATTTTTGCATGTGTATGGATAGATAGTCATCTTCTTTAATTTGTGTTTGTTTCTCCCTTTGTATTTAATATGATATCAGAGTTATACTAACAAGAATTATATAAAACCTAGATCACGTGATTATGGTCGGAGACAACGACAAAGGGATCGATGTGACAGAGAATGCAAATCAAAGGAGGACGATTTCATCGTACGATATTGTACATGTATCAAATTATAATCGTGATAATACAAGTCTAAGTGAAAGGTAAAATTTATGAGGATTGAGCTAGGTCTATGAGGACCACGTTGTGACTTGTAAGCAAGGACATATGAAAATTCTCTCAAGTATTGAATAATTATATTCTTCGTGTTTCTCACTCGTTCAAATTAGCAGAATTTATATATATTATTTTATACACAATAAAAGATGATAATTAATATATAAATAATTATATATATATATATATATATATATATATATATATATATGTATAATTATTTATATATTACACTTACCTTTTATAATTCACTTCTCTTTTTAAAGATTAAAATAAAAGAAATTAAATGAATATCAGTATGAAAAAAAAAAATTAAACTTAGATCAACATTTTCATTTGAAATTGATATTAACTAAAAATTATAGGATAAATTCGGAAACCTGCCTTCAGCCCTCAAGTGTTGTACTATCTTACTAACCTCCTTCGCGATTTATGATATTACACTTATCTTTTATAAATCGAAGATTAGATAATTTTTATCTTCATTTTCCATCTACAATAGAGTGGGAATAGAATATATTCAAAATAATATTATACAAAAAAATAGTAAAACTTCCAGAAAATAAAAAATTACTTGAAAGAGAGTCTTCAGTGAGGTCCACCAACAAGGTGAGCCAGGATTTTGCATCCAATGACTTTGAAGATGGACCAACTTGAATTTTCTACCATCAAAAAAATTTGTTAAATTTAAAGAAATAATATATAAATATATTTTTTAAATTAGAGTTATCTGATATATATGTTTTTAGTTTTAAATGTACATATATGCATCCTACTGATATATTACATGACAATAAACATTATATACAGTATTCTATGTAAAATTATCCTACGTATATTATATGTGTATTCAATATCTATTTAATATCACTCATTGAATCAGCTTATCGGGAAAATGAATTTTTATTCAAATTTTGAGAAACTTCTTAATTTTTGCATATGAAAATACTAGTATTATTTTTTTTCTTGATAATTCAATATAAAAATATCTATAGAAATAGAAAACATATTTACTAAAATTTCTCTTATTGAAAAATATAATTTCTAAGTAGAAAAATAGTGTTTTTTTTTAGCATGGGATAGTTGGGAGTTGAATTTCACTAGACTTTTTTAACTCCTCAATAGATATGGTGTCCATATAATACAATCAACTTGATACTAGACAAGTATGAATATGATGTTAGGTTTTGACAATTTTTGCACTAATTTTTTTGTTTTTTGGTCATAATTGATTTATTTTTTGAAAAAAGAAAAATACAATATTTTCTTAGGTGACTATTTCGTTTTCTCGTTTAGGAGGAGAATTTGTAAAAAAAAATATTATCAATAAATATAAACATTAATAAAAAGTGTTAAAGTTTTTATCATTAGTTGAGTGTTATTATATTCAATGTCGCTAAAGGCTTTAAAGACATATACAAAAAGTGTTAATCGCAGATAAAAATTCATATTATTTAGAGGCAATTAAGTTATTGCCGTTAGTTCATATTTTTGATATAATATTCATGACTAAGTCAATGTTCGTCTAAAAGAAAATAATAAGTAGTATTATTAGTAAATAAAAATTTAAATTTCTACTTATACATATACAAAGTCAAAAAATACATAAATGTAAACTAAAACTAAATAAAAAAGCATACTTATATATAATGCCTAAAATCTATATCAAAATTTGATGTTATCTGTCTCATATTAAAGGTGAAAATTAAAAAATTTGATTACTATTATTTTAAACCATAGGAACTAAGAATTTATAAGATTGACCTAAAGAACAAAAAGAAATTTATTGAATGTTCAAGCTTTTTGGTCCTGCACATGTTTTAATGTTTTAAAGTTTGACTTTTGTATTAATTATTTTTTTCCTGGTCAAAATAGTATATTAAAAGATTGTCAAATGGGCAAACAAACATTTCAAAATAAATAATTTATCAATTTCAAAGACTATATAATAGAAAAAAATAACCTTAATTGACCAAGTCAATATTGTTGTCAAAGTGAATCCTCAAACTCAAAACAGTGTTTAAAGGCAATTTTAAAACTTCGTTACATATATATTTTGTTATGTCAACGAACAAAAAATTTCACGATTAATAAAGATAACATTTTATGACTCGAAATTTATATTTCACCGTATGTTAAATAATAAATTATCACTGGTTTACACTGCACAAATATGTGTCACATGCACATATATAATTTATCTAGTTAGGTAATTTTTAATATCAACTTATTTTGATTATTTTTTTTAGGAAAATACGTTTGAAATTAAACAAAATTTAAAAGGACTTTTGTAGTGTGATTTCAATTTGTGTACCAAACTTTCCAAAAGTACTTTTAAATGTTGAATTAAGAATAATAAGAAAGTTTAGACCAATAAATTCCAATGGTACTATTAAATTTAAATTCATAAATTATATTTTAATTCAAAGATATATCAGTCTCAATAAATATTACTATATGCTAATATAATTTAATTAATAATATAAGTTAAATATGTATATGGTTTTCCATATAATGTTCGATATCCCAAGGTCAATAATTATCTAAATCATTTTACATCTAATGACCAAACAAATTTACTTTTTCATAAAACTAATTGAAAGTATTTAATACTCAAACCAAAAAATTTCAGTATTTTCTATCAACTCTTGCACTTTATTTTTTGACTAATAAAATTTTCATTAATTATTCATTAATTTTATGTTGGTCTCAATAATAAAAAAAATTTTATGTTAGTCTCGCAATATCAATATTTTTTTCATCCATTTTTGTTGTTGAGTTAGAACATTTTATTGTTTTTCAAATTCTCCATCGATTTTGGAGCTATTTGAAGATGATTTGAGGTGAATTCGAACTGAATTTTAGATTAAAAATTTTAAAGTTGAAAATAACTCTATCTGTATATAATCTGTATATCTTCTTATACATCAATGTCAATTAAACTGCATATATGTTTATCTATGTATAATTTTATTAATTGACGTTGGACACATATAAAATACGTATACAAAATCGATATATATATATATATCCTAGATTATTATTCCAAAAACATATGTTTTTTTTTGGCAATACATGATAAAGGCTCAGTCATCAAATCTGATCATGTCCCTTTTTTTGAAGTTTAAAGATTCTATGTGAATACTGCCGCTTGATTTCTGGTTTTAAAAATTATTTATATTGATCTTGATAGATTATTTTATAAATATATAGTAAGAAACAAAAAAAATTAAAGTTAAAAAATATCGTATCTTTTTCCTTTTGTCTTTTTATACAATTATTAAGGACCCGCCACCCACGTAATCATGTTTTTAATTATTAGGAACAAGATATCGTCGATACTAAAAATAGATATTTTTATATTAACGTATATAATTTATGTTTCGAGTGGTTTTTTTAAAATTTAAATCTTTTTATTAACATATTTGTGTTTTACCAAAGATATTTTTAGAATTTCAATATCTATACCTTAAAGTGTTTTACATATGTTTTTTTGTGGATAGTTTGTTCCACATTAATAAAAAAACATTATCAGTGGAATAAATGTGATTCAATACGAATAACATATTTGATTATGTCATTAAAATGTCATTAATTATTTATCAAATAAAAATTCGTGTTATTTTTTTAATAAAAATAAAAATAATCACATAAATTTAGGTAGAAAAAAGACACAATATTACTCTTAATATAATAAAATTCACTTAAGCAAATCCGCCGGTTGATTAGAGCATATAAATAATCGATCATTATAAAAATAAATTATTCTAAATAATTATTAGATTAGTTATCCGTTTTTCCTGCCTGTTAGAATAGGATGGTCTATAACAACGCAACCTGAAAGGAAGTTATTTGATTAACTTACAAAAACCGTAGACAAATCAATCACCATTATTAAAAATATAACTCTAGATAATTATTTGATTAACTTACAAAAACCATAGACATATTAATTAAAAATGATTATTAAAAGCCACCATTAGCCATAAATCCACCATCGACATATATAATTTGGCCAGTGACATATGAAGCAGCAGGAAAACAAAGAAATGCAACAACTGCTGCAAGTTCTTTAGGCTCACCCATTCTATGTAGAGCACATCTATCAATCAATTTGTCCAAATTTTCTTTTTGTTCTGGATCTTGCTGCAAAAAAAAAAAAACACAAATCGAAAATTAAATTAGAATGTTTTAACTTATATACGCCGACACAGTAAATAAACATTCAAATTCGACTTTAGTTGACATGTTAACAGTCAGATATCTTAACTGACAAGTGAACACTGAACACATTAACGTCAACATTGATGTGACACATTGTTTTTTTTTTTTGAGGTATTATGATGATTTTGTTATTTGAAGTGTTCAACTGAGACAGTAAAGACGATATTTACAATAGTCATTTCGACCATAGAAGATGCAATAACCCCCGGCGCGACGCCATTGACACGAATATTGTCCTTTGCCCATTCAAATGCTAAGCATCTTGTGAGTTGATCCATTGCTCCTATTACCAACAAAGGTAGTCAGTTGAACATTCTTCGTTAGAAAATCAAAAAATCATATTATATATAAAAAGTACTTATACTATAAAATACTAGTAACTTTTGTACTTCCTGAACATCCTTAACGAAATTTCTGAGAACGTTTTACCTTTGGTTGCTCCATAAACAGCTTCATAGGGTAATGCTGAAGCCCCAGAAATAGAAGAAATAAAGACAACATTGCCCCTATGTGATGCTTTCAAAAAGGGGTGTGCAAGTACAGATAAGTGGTAAGCAGCCTCAAAGTTGATACTCATAATTAGAGAGTAATCCTCCATAGTGTAATCTTTAGCTTCTTTATATATGACAATACCAGCATTATTAACCTAGGGAGAGAAAAAAGAAATGGTTAAAAATGTCACATTTTTCTCTAAAAGCAGGGTAGATAGTTTCGATAACGAGCGATCATTTCATGTTTGAACAATATTTTGTGGTCATGTGTTATTAATAAAACTCGAAAATATTTCTTCTATCGGTGAATGAAAAATCGCTAACATTATAATTTCTAGTAAATCATTTGTTCAATTTAAGATGACATTTGACTTGAGAATTGAAGCATTAAGAAAAGCATATATGTAGAACTTGATGTTTCATCCATCTCAATCTCAATCTCTGTGAAGGTGTTTGATTGAGGTTACTTAATTTAACTGAAAAAAGACTTTTGAAATTAATAATCTAAAACGTGGTTTAGATATATTTGTGATTAAAGATTGTTTAAGTTTAAATTATTTTCAAACACAACAAGATAAATCACGCATATTCTTTTTCAATCAGAATAAAAATCACATAAATGAAAATAAGTCTTTTCTTTCGAATAATCAATTAGGTTATCATCCTACATATCGTTCGAAAAGACTTTAGCACTTTCCTTATTGAGCATACACAAAAGTGATCCTCCACTACATTCTATTTTTTAGTAGAATAAAAACCACGTAAACAGGAATAAGCCATTTCTACAAAATAATCAATTAGGTTATCATTCTACTCACGTCTCAAAATCGCCTTCACTAATCAATCATACACCAAAAGGGATTCATCTCCATATTCTTTTTGAAATCGGAATAAAAATCACTTAAACGGAATACTGGGGTTATTATAAAGTAATTAAATATTCTTGTGACGCCTCCAACATAAGATTAGTAGTCCCACACATCGACAAAAAATACATGAGAGTTGTTGGGTATATAAGCAAACAGACTTTACCAACTAGTGACATATTTTAAAGTTGTGCAGGCCTAAACCCAAAACAGATAATATCACTAACGGGCTGAGTCATCGTATTAAACTTACCAAAATATCGAGTCTTCCATCAAAATGATTAGCAACAGTCTTGATGAACTCCTCTCTTTCAGATCTTGATGATAAGTCACAAACAGAAGCTTCAACTTTAAAACCTTTGTTTCTCCATTGAATTAAACACTCATTAAGCTCCTTTTGGTTACGTGAACATGTATAAACTGATGCACCATGACTTGCTAGTTCCTCTACTATCCCATACCTAAATTAATCATCAATTTCATCATCACATAGATCGAATCGTCGAATAAAAAAAATTAAGTACTATCATAAAGTTTTATATCAATTAAGTTCATGAATTGGAGATAAACAGACTCGAACCACTAACATCACGTAAGATAAACTACCCCTCTCAAGTATCCTTACAATAATAAACCTTGCTCTAATACAATTATATTTACAATTTTTATCGTACTTTGTGTTCATAGAATAAAAAAAAGACATATATCCTTTCTTTTTGCTATTGCAATTAGATTATTTTTTTAAGAAATTTCATTTCTATACTACTCAAGTAAATATTTTTCGTTCTTCGGTCAGATTATTCAAAAATATATATTTTTACTTAAAATTCTCTAAAAATGCAACATTATTTAAAAAGAAATTTGCACTGCAGTATTTTTAAAAAGTCTAAACAACATATATACCGATTATTACTATAGATAAGAACTTAATTTAAATTGCAATATTTTGTTGAATAAATCAAGAATTTTTTTTTTAAAAAAAAAAAAAAAACTGACCCTATGCCTCTAGAACCACCAGTAACAAGGGCAGTGCAGCCTTCAAGATTCCATCTTCCTGCTGCCATGACTACTAGCCTAGAGCACAACACTTGGAAAAATAAATTTTAGACAAGTTTTTATTTTAATGAAGCCTACAATTGATTTATAGAATCCTTTTCCTCTTTTTTTTTTTTAATAAATAATTGCCAAAAGGCAGAAAAATATTATTTTATCTGTTCCAATTTATATGGCTAACTTTATTTTTTTCAGTCGATTTCAATAAAATGACACATTTTAATATTCAATATAATTTCAATTCAAATGGATAACCTTTTTTTAGTCTATTTCAATAAAAATGACACGTTTCAATATCTGATACTCCCTCTGTTTTAATTTGAGTTTGATCGAGAATTTGCTAATTAATTTTTGGAATTAAATTTATATATTTGTAAACTACGTAAAAAGTATTATAAGTCACAGTAATTGACAATCCATAATATTTAAAAGATATATGTCACATAAATTAGGACGAGAAAGTAACAATTTAATTTTAAAATATTCATGTTACCCTTTATTAAATGATTTCTAGTTAGACAAATATCTATCACTAATTTTAAACGACAAGTTTCAAAAGTTTTATTTATTGCTTAAACTCCGTATCAAATAAATTTAACTAATATAAATTATAACAGAGAGAATAATAATATTTGTTGTATTTTGAACAATCCTCTCTTTATAAATTGATATTAGAGTTAAATACGTCCCAGTTTTCCTTCGTAACTCAACCTCGCAACTTTTAAATTTAAAGTGAAGAATGCTTACCATCCAAGTAAAACTCTCTGGTCGAATAAGTAATTAATATTGTGAATAAAATATGAAAAAAGTTGTTTTTTCTATATTAAAAAAAATTACTATTTTGTCAATAATAAATAATGATTTAGGTGCAGTTGGTGGCATGATGGATGATTTGATCCACACATCCTAGTGGAAATTTCCCACTAAAGAATACAACATGTAGGGTATACTTGGTACGCAGTCCAATTTTTCCATTAGTTAAAATATTCTGAAAATAATTTTTAAGGAACTCGAATTATTTGAAATGACTTCGAGAGATTTTTATTTTTACACATAAAAAATTTATGAGAAATATGAAGATGGCCACAGCATGAACTAATGGTAGTGGTATTTACCTAAGAAAATCACTAATTAAAATATTCGCTCAGTTTATTTTTAATCTGTTCAATTAAATATTAAAACTTAATTATATATATATATATATATATATATATATATATATATATATATATATAATAAACTTAATTATTATTCATAACTATGGTCTATGCCTTCCAATTTTGAATGTGTACAATTAGATGTTTAAACTTGTATAGAGTTAATAAGTAGAATCATACATTATACATGACATAATACATATAGGACGCCACATATAATTGTCACGTAAGACGCCAAGTAAAACGTGTGTGCTCACTTGTTCAGCTTTATACAAGTTTGAGTATCTATATATATACACCCAAAAATTACAGAGTATAAATACAAAATAAAACTAAGTTAAAAAGTACGTTTATGTTTTATACCTATCTTAAATAATAGCAAAATTGTAAAATATAAAATAAAAAGATAAATAACGAGAACTTATTAATAAACATTACAATTAAGGGTGTATATACCACCAAATGGAAGATATTAGTTATATACCACCATGTAGAATGTATAACTTATACATAGATTCAAAATTTTCACCAAACATGGTACTAAATAGTACCATACATAATTCATGGCCTATATCTCCAAATACACCCTACTAAAAAATGCCTAAATGTTTAAAATTTTAATAAAAATAAATATACTTAATAATCTAATGTCCGAATTTTCATCAAGTACAAATGGAGGCCTGAATGTTTGATAAAGTATTCTTCATTTCTCTTCCCAATGCATTGCCACAATATGTTTCTGATGAAAGAAGACACAATTGAATTTGTATTGTTGCAATGTGTCATGTCCCGCCACTTGGAACATTAGTGAGACTCTAAATCCGTGACAAATGTCTTTCTAATGCAGAACAATTAGTTCAACTTGCCAACGCCGCCACATGAACTACAAGATCGAGCAGCATTGCATTTCATACAGTAGCCCCACTTTTTCGGAAGCCTGCCAAATGCATGATATATATATGAATTCATGTATCTAGAGCTCGGAGCATATGAACGAGGATCAATCGGAAACATACATACCCTGCTGTATATCTGGTAGCTGCATTCTTTGCCATTAATCTCGCTCTTTCAGCATTTTCATCCGACATCTTTTTTAGCACAAATCCTTCCCCTCTGCATTCTGCGCAAACCCCAGAGCCACCGCAATCCTCACAGATTCTCACCGGGGCCTGTCAATTCATAAAAATAACTATCAAAGTGGGTTGTATAAGAGCAACAAATTAACTTTTGGTTTTCCTCCTATTTCACAACTCGATTTTCCTCTTTTATGGTTAGTTTGAAAATTTTTGTGTCAAATCAAAACCAGATAAACATATTCAAATGAAGGAAATGAGATACACCAACAATCATGCCAATAGGAGAAGCAAACAACCTCTACAGATTGTTACCTTAGGCTAACAATTAACCTCACTGAATGGCTAGAAACAAAACAGTGTAGAAAGGTACAAGAACGACAAAAAAAAGTGCGATAATCTGAACACAATAAACTACTTACAATGCTAGATATAAAAAAAGGAAAATGTACAGGTACCCCATGAATCATGTCTGAAATCTCATAGACACATTTATACTATACGAAGATCCTATGACCCACCTGAATTATTTTATAAATAACTTCCTACCCTTTTTCGGCTTACGTGGTACTATCTTATGGATTCAGCGCGTATTGACAATTTTTTCAATTATACTGCCACGTAGACTGAAAAGGGTAGAAAATTATTTATAAAATAAGTTTGAGTGATAATAAAATCTTAATAAAGTACAAATGTATTTCTGAAATTTCGGACATAGATTAGAGAAATACTTGTACATTTTTTCTAATAAAAAAAACAAAAACTTCAATACTATGGCTATTACTAGATACAAAAACAAAAAACTTCAATACTATGGCTATTATAAAGCAAAAGTAGTACGAAAACTTATTTCACTGTAAATTTTCATATTAATTTCCAAAAAAATTCTCATGTAATTCACAACGTGTGGAAAGAAATAACTATTTTTTATACTTCAACGCACCTCGATTGCTTCAGAAGATTTATTTCTCTTTACAAGAATAGTCGTTGCAGCTCCCACAATAGTAGCAGCAACTGCAATAGATGCTGCGGTTTCTACTAGCGCGGAAGATACCTTCAGCACTCTCCTAGCAGGTTTGATACAATCTCTAGATTTCAATGATCCAGTTGCTTCAAATATCAAAATCAATAGGTTAAAAATTTTAAAGAAATTTGACTCGAATGATTCAAACTGTGACACATAAATTTGCAAAGAGCCCGGAGTAAATAACATCGTATTAAATTGGTAAGAATTCGATTCGTCTAATACACTTCTCCCATTTCTCTATAACACAAGAATAATAGTATAAAATCTTACTTGTAATAGAAGAAAAATTGTGTACAGAGAGAGAATGCAATCTGAGTCCCATCTTATTGTTAAAAAAAATGGCATTTTACAACTTTGTGTTAGTATTGGAGATATTTCTCACTATTGGTTGCACTTTACTAGACATGAGGTCTATATTAGTCCCTTATCTTTTTAGTATATATATAAAATAAATAATTAATAAGATAGACAAATATATATGGTAGTAAGAAATAATCTTATTTGAACTAATATAAATTGGTGTCTGTGTTAGTACGGATCCAATATTTTAATTTATATGATATATGTAAAATTTAAAAAGTCGAATAAATTTAATATGATTTTTAGATATGTAAGTGGTTAATTACTTTTTTTTTGCGTAAATTTATTGTTGAAGAGATCCATTAAGATGTCTATAATTAAAATATTTTTTGTCATCAACCTTTAATTTTTTACTTAAAGTAGTTACAAGATATAAACAAAACGATTCCATAATTTTGAAAAAATATATACTAATTAAATTAAAGTAGAACAATAGAAATACTTTTTTTTTTTTTTTCGTCATTAAGACGCTGAAGCAGGAACGTCGATGCAAACGTGTGTTGTTAGATGTACATCCATATTATATATACTAATTCTATTTATATTTTTAAATAGTTACATATTTTAACACTAATTAAGAGTTCTCTATAATGTATTGATGAAGATACATCTAGATACAAATATTTTTGACACCAAATATACTAAAACAGGGAGAGAAACCAGTGACATGAGAGGGATGTGAGGAAGATTTGTTATGTGTTCCAGCTAAATGCGAATTAATTTGAATACATTATATCTAAAACAAATTAACATAATTTTGACTTCATGTTTTCCCGGTACATGTATCTTAACAATTTGGAGGCACAAAAATCTAATAAGATTCGTAATATTACAAATTAGAGAGTATATCTAAATAATTAGCTCCTAAACTAATGAAATTTGTGTAAGTCCTACTAAAACTTATGGAAGAAATAACAGAAATACACACCTTTTGTTTCACTTATTTCCATTATCCCCTAGTACTTTTAAAAATCTCCCAAATTTATTTTTTAAGGGAAAAGGGTCAAAAATACCCCTTAACTTTATTTTAATGGTTAACTTTACCGCTACCGTTAAAAGCAAATTATTTTTACCCTTACCGTCAATAAACTTAACAAATATACCCCTCCTTGAATGGAAAATCTCAAATCAGTTAAAATTATCGAATTTAACTTAGATTACTCAATTTTAACCCAACAAATCCGCTTAATAATATAATTCATTTCTTCTATCCAAATCAACTTTGTTTTCCCACTAAAGCCGCCACCCTCTCATCGTACTTTCTCTATAATCTTTTTGCACACTTAGACCAATTTGCCTATATCATCATTTATCATTATGTATTCTAACCAGTTCCAACTGAAAAAAATATTTTATTCGTTCTTATTTTCTTTCTTAAATTTCGTTCCAAGTTAAATTAGGTCATTCTTTTTTTAAACGAAGGAAGTACTTAACAATGTTAGAATTGTTAGCTTAACTGTTTCAATTTATACCATTCAATTTTCTTTTTAGTCGGTCTTCATAAGATTGTTATATTTCTATATTTGGTAATGATTTTATTTTAAAATATTCATTTTCTTCATAATGAAATGATTTATAGTTACATGAATATTTATAACTTATTTTAGACTATAAATTTCATAAATTTTATTTTTATTTAAACTTCATATCAAATCAAACTACATTACATAAACTAGATTAGAAGTAGACACCCCTTCTCGGCATATCTGCTTCTAGCTTAGCGCTTTTATGAAATTAATGTGCTTTATTCATTTTAACTTATATATTTTACTTTTCTTTTAATTTGCTATATATTTAAAATTACATTAAAAGAATACTATAAATCACAATAATTAACGACTTAAACTATTTTAAAGATAAATATTACAATTTGTTATTAAATGTATGATTTTTTTAAAATATGTATGCTTAAAAATACTAATTTTTCAGTACATTAAACATATTACATTAAGCTTATAGCTTATATCAGCTTCACGTACCCAGAGGAAGTCGGCGGCGGTTTCCTTTACCGACTCCGGCGACGGCGGAAAACCATCTCCGACGGCAATAATGGGTAAGAAATCATCGAGGAAGAATGGCGTTGGTAAAGCACCTGGTTCAATTACATTAAGAGAAGAATCAGGTGTGAAGAAGAAACAAACTCATGTTAATGCGAAATCGATGCTGAAATTGGAGCATATAAAGGATATTGCTACCTGGGCTAGTGGCGAAGGTTCCATACCTTCACTTGGTGCGTTTTTTGGGCAGAGATTAGCTGTATCAGCTGAGTCTTTGGGTGTTCCACCTGACCCTTCATTATTTACTTGTCAAAGGTTTGAGCTTTTTATAAATTTTTTGTTTGATTTGTCTTGCATTTATGAATACATACTTTGTTAATTTTGTAATGGGTTGAAAAATGGATATTTGTTCATTAATGGATGTAGGGGTATAGTAAGAGAGATAGGATTAGAGATTAGTAATATTCGGGATAAGGTAGGAATGGTTTTGGTGGAGGACAAGATGCGGGAAGCTAGACTGAGATGGAGATGCAAATGCACAAATGTGTGAAGGTGTGAGAGGTTGACTATGGTTGGTTTTATGATAGGTGACTAGACCGGATATGACATAGTCTTTAGCTTAGACCTTAGATTGGAGCTTGTGGATGATACAAATTAGTGTAGGAGGTTATACAAATTAGGTGGAGGACAAGATGCGGGAAGCTAGACTGAGATGGAGATGCAAATGCACAAATGTGTGAAGGTGTGAGAGGTTGACTATGGTTGGTTTTATCACTTTATGATAGGTGACTAGACCGGATATGACATAGTCTTTAGCTTAGACCTTAGATTGGAGCTTGTGGATGATACAAATTAGTGTAGGAGGTTATACAAATTAGGTGGAGGACAAGATGCGGGAAGCTAGACTGAGATGGAGATGCAAATGCACAAATGTGTGAAGGTGTGAGAGGTTGACTATTGTTGGTTTTATGAAAGGTGACTAGACCGGATATGACATAGTCTTTAGCTTAGACCTTAGATTGGAGCGTGTGGAGGATACATATTAGTGTAGGAGGTTATAGGACATTACTAGGTAGTGATGTGTTGTATTGCTATCCGTCCATACAAGTAGTTGTAATTTCTGTTACTATCTTTTGTATCTTGTACATTGATTATCGTATTATTTTGTTATACTGTTCAGAATGCTTTGTTATGCTCCCACTTTAGCTTATTCTCTTTCTGGAATGCTATGCCCTGTTTTCTCGAGTCTATTGGAAACAACCTTTGTATCCTAATATAGGGGTCAGGACAAGGTTTGCTGGCACTTTACCCTCCTAGACCTCACTTTTTTATATTGTACGAACCAATGTAGAAACGACGTTCAATGATGAATTACACCGGATCGCACACCTCAAGACCTTCATGTTGAATGAGTCATTGTCGACTTCTCATCCTTTTTCTAGGCTTGCATACCAACTTATAATTGATATTTCACAGGTGTGAATCTATCCTTCAGGCTGGCTACAATTGTACAGCACGGATTGAGAAGAACAAAAGAAAGGCACGAAAGAAATGCAAGACATCCGGTATTCCCCCGAAGAATTCAGTTGTATATGAGTGTCATTTCTGCTCACATCGGAATCTAAAGAGAGGAACCCCAAGAGGCTATATGAAAAGCCTATATCCTGCTAAACCAAAAACTTTATCAGTTGACCCTGCTAAATCAGCAACCCCAAAGGCAAAAGTTGATCCTACTGAATCAGCAATGCAAAGATCTGAACATTTGGGCATGTTAGTGGCTAGTACCGATAAGGCAAAAGTTGATCCTACTGAATCAGCAATGCATAAGTCTGAACATTTGGATATGTCAGTGGCTAGTACTGATAAGGCAAGAGTTGATCCTACTGAATCAGCAATGCAAAAGTCTGATCATTTGGATACGTCAGTGGCTAGTATTGATAAGACAAGAATTGACGCTACTGAATCAGCAACCCAAAAGTCTGAACAGTTCGACGCTTTAGGGGGCAGTACCACAGATGTAATAGTTTCATCTGAACTAGTTGGAGATGGTCCTATGGCTGGTCCTGCAACTCCATTGTCAACAGTTACGGTTACTTCTCTGTTGGATTCAAAGAAGAGGAAAAGAAATAGAACAGGGTCCAAGAAGAAAGCTGAACCTCAGGATGGTTCATCCATGACAGATGCTGAGAAGACTGTCTCAACATCCAGTAAGAGAAAGAAGAAGTCTTGGACTAGTTTGAAGGAAATTGCTGAAAGTCAGAGTAGCAATGGTAGGAAGTTCTCCAATATATCTGTTCCATTTATTCTTTGATTGTGAGAATTGTATTTTGCCCGTAGAGCACCCCCTTTTTGGGGGTTCTCAAGCCCGGTGTCCGGAGCTCATATTGGCGCGCTTTGACTAAATTTGAATCGCGCAATGCAGGGCCCATTGGGAGTGGCACTCCCTAACTTTTTTTCTCTCGTAAGTTGTAACAGTAGTTACTGTCAAATACTATATGAGTATTTAGTGTACTTTGACAATTGTTTAGTTTCTTTTTTGATTTACAATTTTTTTAAGGGAAGTTCTTGGTTGTTTAACTTAATGTTTGTCTTACCTAATAGAAGATAAACAAAATATATGAATTAGTGTGTGAATTAATCCGAATATATGTGGTTTAAAATATGGTCTTAGTCGTAGATAACGAGGAATTTCATTATATTTCTCATATATAGAAGACTCTAACAGGAAGCTCCTCTTCGTCGTCATGTCTGCTTCCGCAGAGGGGTAAGTTTGTCTTTTCATGTGCTGCTTTTGTGTGTCTTCTCCAACTCTCCGCAGCTGGCCTAACTATACAGGAAAACGTCCTAACTACTACACCGCCACACAATAACTACAAGTAGATCAGTATACACAAAGCTTATCAGATTTTCTGGGTGGTGCTCCTTTTTGCTTCGGTATGTATCTTTGTCCTTTCTTAAATTTATTACTTTTCCCTCTGGTCTATGTGCTTCAATTTTGTTGTTTTAACGCGCTTAAGCATGACTTTTTAGAGTTCTCTGTGAGTTATCTCTGAAAAAACTGCGGGTCTTTTTAATTTTGTTCTTTTGGTTGATGGATTAGGATTTAGGGCTCCATGAGCTATATCAACTTTAGATTTAAAAGTGATTTTATTGAATATTGGATTTGCTGAAGTTTTGAGCTGTAGAATTGAACAAAAGGTAGCAAGATTAGCAACATATTTGTGTTGTATTTAATGATTGGTAAAACCTCATCAGCAGAAAATTGTTTTGCCTTCTATTGTGTGTCTTTCGCTATGTTTATCAAAAGGTGTGGTGGGTCTTAACTCTTATGTAAAGGGACCTTTGCTAGAACATTATGCAATTGAAAGTTGCACACACAAGGTACGACCAGTCCCCCGATCGAATAAAAATGCAAGAGCTAGATTTTAATACTAAAAAAGGAAAAAGACTAGCAGAAAAGATAGATTGATTCCTCTCTTCGGATGAAGCAGAGTTTACAAACTAGGAGTTCGATCTCAAGTTGACAATTTTTTGATAGCATAAACTATATAAGATTAGAGATGAGGTAAAGGGATATTTACTAGAGCATTATGCAATTGAAAGTTGCCCGCACAAGTTGATTTCTTTTTCCTGTTTACTCAGTAATATTTCTTCTTACAGTGGTTGCAGACTAACATCCAACTCAAACGAAGTGATAAGCCACCTAACTGCTCATACAAGACAAATGATATTGTCATCGTTTTATATCAAAATAGATTCTGCAGAACATTAGATCCGTAAAACTCACACTATGGGACCACCTTGCAGCTTGTGTTTTATTTACATATCCACTATCTCACAGACAGATTACTTATATCAGATTTAAGTTATAAGTTCTTATTTCTGCTCTACTCGTTCTGTAGACATGTATCACCTGTAAATAGCATAACATTGTAGTGCTGCTTACATCCTCATTAGTCTTTGGTTTTGATGTAGCTCAATTCGACTAATTTTTCAGCCACTCGGTGCTCTGAGAAGCTGTATAACTATTATACCATTGAAAAGGTTCTCTGACTTTTGAATTTTCATTTCTGCTTATAGCAAATTGGTTTATCTAATAAGAAGACACTTACCTTTCATTCTGTCGCAGCAACTTATTTGTAAGTTTTGTCTATTTATTCAGTTGTTTCTATTTGGATGTAGAAGGGAAATCCATTGCTAAAGCATACCAGGAATGTGAAACGAACTTCTTCTGCTCTTTATTTGAGGTTTGAAGGGATACTGATTTCAATTAATTTGCAATAGGTGCCTGCATACAATTGCTATCCTTTTCCAATAGTGCATTTGTGCTACCGCTTGACATTTTGCTCTTCTTTATTTTCCCTTCCCTTTTCTGGTGTAGCCTCCGGCATCATCCACTTCATCCAGACTACCTGCTCTAATGCCTCCCCGCCACTCCTCCAACTCGCAAAAACAGAGGTCTTCTAAAGGAATGGTACGTAATCTTTCATTACTGAATTTCTCTCCTGCTCTCTAACTTTCATTTATTGCTCAATCCTCCCTATTTCATATGTATATATATATCAGAAAATGGTCAAAAATACCTTCAAACTATTCAATATAGCTCATACTTATCCCTCTTAGTTTACGAATGAGAGAAATTATATAGTATTCAAATCAAATTAAAAGACTATGCCTCTTAAGTTTGGGGTCCTTCCTCTTAGGCTCTTACATATACAATATAGGTGCTTTCTTGCTGCCTTAATCAGAAAATAGAGCTCACTACCCCAGGAGTCCTATGCTTGTACATCTAAAATATCCTATAAAGACATTACCCACTCTTAGTTTTTTAGTGTTAAAAATTACCGGCAAGGAGCCGAAGCGCAGGGAAGTGAAACCCATGAAAACTATGAAAATTGTTCATGACTCCTTATCTGAAAGCAGAAACCAGAGCACAGTTTGAACCAATGGAAAGCAAGAATGACCAAATTGTCATGTGATGAAACAGCCATGTCAACCATGAGACCTACATGAGAAAACGAAGCTAAACATTATGCTATAGGAAGTCTTATTCTTGTGGATTATTATATATACTTAACATTGTGAAGTGGTTTAAAATATCACTTAATACTTTTCAAAGCTGTTTAACTTCAAAGTTGTGTATCTAAATTGAATGGTCAGTTTTTTTGAGACATCCATCATACAAATTGTAATGGTAGGAGTAGTAATTTGTACTTTCACTGGTTGTGATCAATACTGAACCTTATCATGCGAAAACAACTTCTCATTATTTTACAAATACAATTCGATATGTATTTACAATTCATTTGTATATCTGTCGAAAGAGATTGAGAGCAGGAGGAGATAGGCGAGCGAGAATAGGAGATGGAGGAGAGAGGCCAACGAGAGAGGGAAAAGAGTGGAGAGAAGTGAGTTGTGTATGTATATTTGTTAGATAATTATATATGTAACTGGTATATGTATGTATTTGTATATATGGCGAGAGAGAGCGGAGAGAGACTAAATGTATTTGTATGTGTCATATTTGTATATGATATGTATAATTTGTATATGTATAAAAGAGGAGAGAGGCGGACGTAATTACATCTAAAATTAAGTTGTGAGTTATAATTAATTCAAATAATAATTATATTAGCTAATTAATTAATATATGTTTGCTTATACGCATAGTTTTCGATGACTAATATATATAAACTGTTGTAAAATTAAATAAAATTTGAGACGTAATTATTTAAATTTGAATGGCTAATATATATGTTGATTATATCTTGTATTTATTATTATAAAATTACTAATTCTTAAAATTGTTTTTAACTTTGTGAGTTAAGTGTCAAGTGTTTTTAATACTATTATTTTCCCTTATGATTCACTCACTTCACCTAATACCGTGAAAAGAAGTCATTTTTTTTGGTTAGATACCGTTATCCAAAAAGAAGTTAATTCGTAAATAATATGTTACTTTCTGATTGATAACTACTTTTTTCAAATGAAATGTTTTTTAAATATTTAAAATTGTTATTTATTATGATTTATATTATTTTTTACAATTTTTCAAAATGATATATGTTATTTTCTCATTTTCAATTTATGTTGTATCAATAGAACTTTGAGAGTCAATCTTTATTATATATATCTTTAAAATATTTTAAGTTAATTATTGTGATTTATGATATTTTTTTTTTATGTAATTTTCAAATATATAGCAAACTAAAAGGAAAAGTAAAACATAAAAATTAAAATGAAAAAAACACATAAATTTCATAAAAACGCTCGGCAAGAAGCTATGTCGAGAAGGGGTGTCTGCTTCTAACCCAATTTTATGTAATGTAGTTTGGTTCGATATGAAGTTTAAACAAAAACAAAAATTTATGAAATTTATAATCCGAAATATATAAATAATTATTTTTGATTTTAAAATGCCATATATTATCAAGTCAATGGACATTTTTCTTTCAACTTAAAAGACATTAGTTGAGAATAATTTTAAACGTAATGTATCTTATGTAATGATTAATGTATCTCGCGCATCAAATTAATTTACATTATAATATTGTATTAGTTTGAAATATTTCTGTAATTATAAACTTACAAGGATAATTTTGTCTTAAAAGTATGTGATTTCTGTCCTTTGCCTATTTTCTTTCGTCTTTCTCTCTTTCTCTTTTTATACAAACACAAATTATACAACTGATACATTTGTATATGTATACCGACATAGATTATATAATTGATCGTTTGTATATGTATACCGAAATAGACATATTAATAGCCATAACAACATAAAGTTTGCTATGAAGCGCAATTATACAAACTATAACTATCACATACTAATATGATGTCTATGTTTGCTAAACCTAAAATTTACAAATTTAATAGGAGAAATTTATTGAAATTTCACTAATTTACTTAAACATACACTAAATTTTAAAGCTCGTTCGAACTTTAACGAATTCAAAATTGATAAATATTTTACGTTCAAAATTAAATATTTTCAAAATGAATATGAATTAGTCGAGCCTCGATGAATATCACGTGAAGCCATGAGGGCAAAGCATGGTTATGACTTATGACAAGGAAATAAGTGCTATCTAGCACGTGTTGCCCACACCCCTTCACGCTTTCATGTTACTATATTTTAATTTTCTTGTAAAAAAAGTACGGTGCCGTAATTTTAACCTATAGTTGGACCATTCAGATTATAGCTTTCACTTATTTTAACATAAAAATTATTTAATCTAAAGTATATTTTATATTTATTAATTACTATTCAATTTTATTTTAATTGTTTGTTCCATCTTAATGCGATATAAAATTTAATAAAGTAAATTGTGATCTTTATATACATATAAAGTAAAAAACTGATTTTTTTTTTTAAAAAAACATTCTTTTATTGAAACATATTTTTAAATAATATGTCAATAAATTAAAATAAAAAAAATATAAATTTAAAAGTTTTGTTAGAAGTCTTCTAAACATTTAGCATAACAAGTGAGTTGGGGTGACAAATGAATTATTTGAATTAATTTGAACGGATCAAAATATGTTAAAGTATTAAATGAGTTATTATTTAATTCTATTCAAAGTTGAGATGATATATGATGGGTTAAGTTAAGATTGGTAATTAAACAATTTTTATAATCTAACTTCATCCATTAATTTTTATAATTTTCATAATTTCATTTAATATAAAAGAAACTAATATAAGGGTTAGGTTAAGATTGGTATTAATTTTTATAAAATGTTTTTTTTTATAATTTTTTAATTTAACTTTTCATATAACGTACTTGAATTATAAAATTAATTTTTTTTTGATATATTTGAATATCTATAATTTACGATGATAAGATTAAAAAAATTATTTCTTAAATTCTCTGTCAAGTTAAAATAAACGACTAATTAGAACAGAGAACGTAATTGTTATAGTTATCTATATGTATAATAGTCTATAGTAATAATAATAATAATAAAACAATGATTTCTCTAATTATATTTTTGATAAAAAAAATATTATAATATACTTATAATTGATTTGAACAAAAATAAACGTATCACATGCAAATCAAACTAGGTATACTTATCACAAATATCATATTCAAAAGTAATTTATGAATCTAAATTGCAAACAAATGAGACCTTACTCTTTAGCTTGCCTATTTGCCTATGTATTATAAAATTTATCTCAATTTCACAAATTTTATGTATTTATTTATTCATAATCTATTTTATGTAGTTATATTTCAAAATTAATTTTATTTAGTACGTCTAATATCAGTTGATTTCGTATATATAATATCATTTTTATCAGTATATGTCATATTAAATATTAAATATATTTATATATAAATACATGTATCAAATATTAAAATTACATATAGCTCATATCAGTAATATATACTAATAATTTTTCAATATTTTAATAAATAAACATGTATATATTTAATATCAAAATATATATAAATCATCACTGAACAGCAGAGGTAAGAGATAAAGAAATCGGCGAAAGAGCAATCAGAAAAAAGAACCAAAGAGAGTTATTTAATTATTTTAAAGTATATATTTAAATAATAAATAAAAATAATAATTATTCTTATGAAAAAAATATATCTTAATTTAGAGTTGAATATCAAAAGCTGAAATTAAGTATATTTTCATAGGTCAAATTTGAACATTAAGATGAATCTATTTGATAAAAATCATTTTATTTTTTATTGATATCTTTTTAAAATCCAATAATGCCAAAAATAGAAATTAGGACCAAATACCAAAATTTATTTATCCTCTAGAAAAAGCTAGAAAATGGCATATTAAAGAACTTGCTATATTTTATATTTATAAATAAACATAAAGGATAAAGTTAACACGTGTCAGCATATTTTGGCTTAATTTTTTTATTAAAAAAATATTGACACAATTCTCAAAATTCCCATTATATATTAAGAAGAAAATAGATAATTTTTTTTTGGCTATAAATATTTTGTCCACAATTATGTTGTGTTTTGAGGCACACAAAACCATGATGTTTTCTACATCCCTTTTTAGTTATAGAGACAAAAATGTTAAAAAGGGTAGAGCTAGTCATCGACATGAATAAAGTCTTTTTGGATCCCCAAAGGTCGTTTATATTCAGAGTCGGAGCTAGAAGGTTTATTATGAATTTTCGATTGAATTCAGTAATTTTATTATGAATTCTCGATTGAATTCAGTAACGTTTAGTTAAATAGAATATTTATATCAAAACATTTTTTTCCAAATATATATATATATATATGAATATTGAATTTAGAGTATAGTTATTCGGTATTCATAATGTTGAAATTTAATTTCGATTTTAATCATTATGGTAATTTTTTTTTTGATTTGGTATTGTAGATGTTGAAAGGAGAAGTATAATTGCTTGCAAGATTTGGAGTAATGTTATGTTGCGGAAATTGAGGTTTAATTTTAATTATTTTGAAATATTTATGCTTGGAATTGATTTTTTGTTATGTTTACAAAGTTTTATTATGATTCTACTTATATAATTTCGTTAAATAGTTATTTTTATGGCCGTTAATTAAATGCCGCAAAGATTTTTTTTTCATGAAAAAAAAAACCAAATGTTATATTTTTGAATGACTTGTAATAAGTATTATGATTTAAAGTTTTACTATTATTAATAATATTTTTTACGTAACCATGATTTTGGTTTATATTTTAAGATTTTGTGTAATGTTTTTTTTTTTTTTGTTTGTTTGTTTCACCATAATAATTTTAAGATTTGATGTAATCATGATTTTAGGTTATCTTCACCATGATATTTTTAAGTTTTATGTAACCATGATTTTAGTTTTTTTCACCATGATTTTTTTTAGATATTTAGAACATAATATATTTGTATTTTTGCGTAAACATGATTTTAGTTTTTTTCACCATGATATCTTTAAGTGTTCACTTTTATTTATTTTGGTCTTGCATGTTTTAAAAGAAATAATAATTAATATAAATATTTTATCATAATAGTCATATTTTTTTAAAAAAAATGTTTCGGGTAGAAAACTCAAAATAAATGCAATTAAAGCATGATTCATGAAATGACTCTTAAATTAATAAACGAAAGGAATTATTTTGTTTTTATCAAATATTTGTGTATGAGTAAGGTGTTAATATAATATAAATATAATTTAATTTTTCTTGAATGTTAAAATCATAATTCTCTATTATATACAAATAAATTAAAATTAACACTTTGTGTATGAGTAAGGTGTTAATATAATATAAATATAATTTATTTATTTTTGAAATGTTGAAATTATAATTCTCTATTATATGTAAATAAATTAAAATTAACACTTATCAAATTTAAAAACATCAAGTCATACTGAATTAATATAGACATCTAATATTTTTAAAACATAAAATCAAATTATCTAAAATGGAAAAATATTTTTTTAAAAAAAACAAACCAAATTAAAATATAGATATAAGACCATCAATTTTCAATTTTAAGGAAATCAATTTAAGGAATAAAATGAAGGAGTGTTAGGTATTTTAGGATTAGATTTAAGTTAAAATGAATATAATTGTGAATGAATTTGGATTTAATTACATACGAAACATAAAAAATATAATACTATGATCTAATTTAAAAAATAATTTATATCATATTAGTAGTTGTTAATTCACAAAAGATAGATTGAATAACATATTTAATTCAATTAAGTAAAAACATATTTTATATCACTTTTAATATATTAAAAAAATATTTTTATAATACGTTAAAAAGATAATTTTTTTCATAATATCCTACACCTTTCACATGTCAAATTACTTCCTAAGAGGGTTGGCTACCCCCCCCCACCCCACCCCCCTACCATTTGCCTATATATTTATCTTCACTTAGCCATATCTATTGTTTCATTTATTTCAACCAAGTTTTTTTTTTGTTCATCTATTTTATCTCTCTAAAAGTTTATTTACCACCAAATGTCTAAGTGGAAATTAAATTTTGATTCATCATGTGAATTAGTTAGTGATGAAAAAAATATTTGTGACCAATCAATATCACCACAAACTCTACTAACCTTAGGTGTCCCTGGGGTGGAAAATCATGTCTATAATTATGGGACTAATTACTCATCAAATCCCTCTATTGAAAAAAATTCACATAAAGAGTCAAGAGGGAAAAAGAGAAAATGTGGTGAAGATTTAGTGTATGAGCTTGATGTGAGTTTTTTAGTCTACTTCTTAACCACGAGTCAGTTGTCTTACAGTCTGTTTGATCAAGCTTTTAAAATTATTGTCTTGAATAGCAATTGGTGTTTGGTTAATTAATTTTGAAAAAAATATTTTTTTTAGTTAATATTACGATAATTTTATATGTTTGACCAATGTTTCAAAAGGGTGTTTGGAGAAAAGACTAATCTTTGAGTGTACGTTGATTCTTTTGAGTTTTTTTTATGGTTTAAATAATTGTTTCACGCACATGGACTTGTCATATTTGAAATGAAACTGGCTTACCGACTTGATTATCTCACTTCTTTGAAGTCTTTTAAGCTTCTGAAAGAATAACTTTAGTTAGAATTTAGAAACACTTACTTTTTCATAAAAACTTAGTCAAACATCTCGATTTTATGATTTTTTATAAGTAAAATACACGCTTCTAATTTTCGGGAAGCTTGGTGAAACAGGATATAAGTAACTCAAAACTATCTAAATGCATTGTGCTTGTGGTTAATACTTTTTCACTTTATTATGATTTGATTTGTGATTATAATACTAATCTTGTTTATTATTAGACTAATAATGGAAGTGGGATTACATCAAGAAGAAATGAAGATGGTTTGTACCAATATCCAAAAGCATGTTGTGTAGAAATGCATAAAATGAATGAGAGGGTTAGTCTTCTTTGAAATTAATTACCTTGTTTAATTTGTTCTCTTTAATTAATCACTTTATCTAAGTTGTAGAGTTATAAAAATTCCTCATAACCAATTTAAGCAAGGTGCACACCCCAGATCATTTCGATTTTTTTGAAAAAATAACGATATACTATTAGAATTTACAAGCTATTTAACTTTGTACGTTTTAATTTATCTGATAGTTATGTATCTTCTCCTCGCGCAGAAACGTAGATACAAAATTGCGAAAAAGATGAAGGTACTAGAGACCCTAATCCCTAATTGCAACAAGGTCTTCCCTTATTCACCTTCTGTTTTTTTTCTATCGTCCATTGCTCTTAATTAAGTATTTGTTCTTTCACGTATCGAAATAATTAAGCACTTGTCTCGAAATAACAGGAAGCTATCAATTTATTTCATAATATTATACGCGTTTAATTAGTTTTGTTTCAATTCTTTTGTTACGACCTTTGTTTTCATTTGATTTGAAATCGAAATTTGGACTAAATATTTGCTCTTTTGATCAGTCAGATAGAGCCTCAGTACTTGATCAAGCCATACAACACATTCAAGCCTTACAACACCAAATCCAGGTAACCCTCCTTGTTACTAGTAGTTCGAAAAAAGCTCGTTTTAGTAACAAATTGTCGAAAAGGCCTCTTATTATAATTTAGTTTTGTTACCATCTTTTGAATGCAAAAATGCTCATTTGAATAACAAATTGTCGAGAAGGCCTCTTATTATAATTTAGTTTTGTTACGATCTTTTGAATGCAAAAATGCTCATTTGAATAACAAATTGTCGAGAAGGCCTCTTATTATAATTTAGTTTTGTTATATCTTTTGAATGCAAAAATGCTCATTTGAATAAAAAGTTGTCGAAAAGGCCTCTTATTATAATTTAGTTTTGTTACGATCTTTTGAATGCAAAAATGCTCATTTGAATAACAAATTGTCGAGAAGGCCTCTTATTATAATTTAGTTTTGTTATATCTTTTGAATGCAAAAATGCTCATTTGAATAAAAAGTTGTCGAAAAGGCCTCTTATTATAATTTAGTTTTGTTATGATCTTTTGAATGCAAAAATGCTCATTTGAATAACAAATTGTCGAGAAGGCCTCTTATTATAATTTAGTTTTGTTACGATCTTTTGAATGCAAAAATGCTCATTTGAATAACAAATTGTCGAGAAGGCCTCTTATTATAATTTAGTTTTGTTACGATCTTTTGAATTCAAAAATGCTCATTTGAATAACAAATTGTCGAGAAGGCCTCTTATTATAATTTAGTTTTGTTACATCTTTTGAATGCTCCTCCTCTTGTTAAAAATTCTGACTCTGCTTCTGCGTGCTTGCTATAGGTGATGTCAATGGATAGAATCCGTGCATCGACTCTAGTAGCTGCAGGGAGAAACCAAATAATGCAGAGTACTCTGCATTTTAATCCTTACATAGGAGCAATTGGTTTTTTTTTTAACTATAGCAATTTTTCCCCAATGTTGTCAACAGGAAGTGAATTTCCATTTTTGCCCCTCTCCGTCGCCTGTAATTTACTGCATCCCGGGCCTATAATGGAAGTATTTACGCGAGGCTATGCATCCGTTGCTCCACCAGAAAAACGCGCTTAGTTAGAAAGAAAATCTACGATGTGTTATTCGAAATTCATTTCTCATTTTCAGTTAATAAGGTTTAGAATATAGTACTAGAGAAATGTGAAATCATGTGTCTTTAGTATAAATATGCATGTAGCAATGTGAGCTACGTAGATTCAAAGTGTGTATCCTTTTTTCGAAAAATTATATTGTGTATATAGGTTATATATTACGTATTCATGTATATATGTTGAACGTTCTTAATGAGATTTCTTGCAAATGTATCTTCTTGTTATCAAAATGGCCCAGCAAATCAATATACATTGATTGTATATATAATATGCAATAGGTATATTATATGTATATTGGTTATATATTACGTATTCATGTATATATGTTGAACGTTCTTAATGAGATTTCTTGCAATTTATCTTCTTGTTATCAAAATGGCCCTGCAAATCAATATACACTGATTGTATATGTATATTATATGTATATTTATACTTGATATACGTAATATATACCCATTTAGGCTACTATATTTTAGAACGGTCTAAAAAGTAACTAATAATAACAAGATCATATAATTCTCTGCTCCAATCACGGGGGTATTCACGAATTTTCTGAGTTCTAATAAATTCACACTCGAAGAATCATATAATATATATGGTGAAACATTTTGGTTTTATAGATAGGAGCGTCATTTCTAAAACGATTGCCTTTTAAAGCAAGTAAACAATGGTAATCCAAAATCCTTAAGATTACTATATTTTGTGAAAATTTGACACATGAATGTTTCCATATACTAAAGCAGCTTAATTCTGAACCAATTTCATAATCATATAAAGAAAAAAAATACTTTTAAATTCTCCATCAAAGAAGCATTCAAATATACAATAAGCTTTTCTACACTTCCCATTGTTTATAATATAACTTGCAAAGGGATTAAGGTAAAGAAGAAAAATTGTGTGTTCTTGTTTGTTTTGTTAAAAGAAAATGAACAAGAAAATTAAAGATAAAAAAAGAATAATCACAGTTCAATGTCTTTGAGTGATCTAGTTTATAAAATATGTATCTAGCTATTGTATAAATTTTGTATATTCAAGTATAATAAACATATAATATGTACATCTATACCGATAATATCAGTAGTCAGTATATATTTCGATCATATTGATAAATAAGTCTGATCGAACCGTATATATTAGTAAGTTTACCAAAAATATGTATCATTTTCATAAAAGTCATTACAAAATTTGTTCCTTTTCCTTGAAAAAATAGCTACTAGTTTAATCAAGAAAACAATCTCCTATAAATATATAATAATTTTGTACATAACTACATATCTTTAAACCATTTAAAGCTCATGAATATTAATTTTTCTTCTTGGAGTAAACATAAAAACTACAAATTTTTTTGGTTCAAATCTTAATTTTAAGCTATGGCACCTAAAGTTTTTTTCCTCTTATTTTTTGCCCTTTTTTTGTCTAACACAATTAAAAGTCAGTCCATGCCCAAATTTACATCAATTCTTGTTTTTGGTGATTCAACAGTTGACACTGGAAATAACAATTATATATTTACTTTATTCAAAGGCAATCATATACCTTATGGAAAAGACTATTTTAACCATGTATCAACAGGTAGATTTTCAAATGGAAAAATTGTACCAGACATATTGGCAAATTTATTAAAATTAAAAAAATATGGTGTGCCACCATATTTAAATCCAAATTTATTAAAAAATGATTATAGAAGTGGAGTTTCTTTTGGATCAGCTGGATCAGGATATGATGATTTAACAAGTTTAATTTCAGGTGTAATTTCAATGAGAAAACAATTAGAATATTTTAAAGAGTATTTGAAGAAATTGAATGATTTTTTTGGTGAAAAAGAAAAAAAAAGAATTGTGAAAGGTGCTTTGGTTATGGTTAGTTCAGGGAGTAATGATTTTATATTTAATTTCTATGATGTTCCAACAAGAAGGGTTGAGTTTAGTTTGGAGGAGTATCAAGATTTTCTTCTAGACAAGGTGCAATGTTTTGTCAAGGTAAATTTTCTATCAAATTTATATTTCTTCGTTTCGGAATAATTATAAAGTTATCTTTATATACTAAATTAATTATAAGTTGAGTCAAGAAATCGATCGTCGATACTTGTATCATGACAGGCTATATATATTACATGTTCTTAGGGTGAGACTTTTAGTCGGATCCTGTGTATATGTGAAAATACATTTTGTGCATCAAGCTGCAATATTTTATATCTATGCTATTCAAGTTAGATTGTTATAGCATGTAATACCGTTGGTGATATTATTCACTTGAGACCAAAATTTCACGACTTTAAAGATGTCACTAGTGTCTAGGGCTTGCACACTTTATACAATCAATATCGTTTTTCGTATTTAAATTTTCTAGGGTGTTACTCTACTTGTACACATTTTGATTATTTCACCATATACTTATTTCTTGCCACCAATACAAATGTCATAGTAACGTTATTTAGAAAAAAACTTAAATTTCTAGACCAACGAAAAAAATCACGTGAATATCAAAGAAATTACAGGTATACTTTACATTTATATATATAAATAATAGCAGATAACTTATTTAATTTTTTAGACTATATTTTTTACTTTTTTTTAATGATAGTCAAATCTTTTATACGATCTAATAATGTTAAAATCACTCTCTATGGTTGATGTTTATATATATGTCCCCATAATTACCTCATAATTGTGTTATTTTTTTTTTTTTTAGTACATGAAACTTATAGAATATTTTTAATCTTATTTTATTAGGAACTTTATGAACTTGGATGTCGAAATATTATAGTGAATGGGCTACCTCCAATTGGTTGTCTTCCAATTCAAATGACAGCAAAATCTCCACTTCATAGAACTTGCATTGAAAAAGAAAATTCAGATTCTCAATCTTATAATAAAAAACTTGAAGAATTATTGCCACATTTACAAGCACAACTTAGAGGAAGCAAAATATTTTATTCTGATATATACACTCCTTTATCACATCTCATCAATAATCCACATGAATATGGTAAGCTTTCGGTTAGTTGTTCGAGTTCTTTAAAAATATTATTGAATATATATCGATTTTTTTAAGAAATTTGATATAAATATAATATTATTTTTGAAAATCAGAGTAACTTCTGTATATTTTTCGTATCATGCTTAACTTGATTGTTGTCTTAATTAGAAAATCTTTGTATGAGTACTATCATCAAATCTAAATTTATTATCTTTGATTTATGTTATCAATCTAGCTAATGATTTTTTGTTTTTTTTTTTAAAAAATGGTACAATAAATCTTTTCAAATACATAGTTTTGTCTTAAATACCAAACAAACAATCCATTTTGACAAAATGTGGGGACTATCATATTACAATTTCAAACTCATTTCAATGAAAATAATGTTCAGATCAATTTACACATATTTTATTTGTTTCATTGAGTATTTATTATTTTATTAATATATATATCAGGTAATTTTTACTCATTAGTAGAGCGGCCATACAAAGTCGTAAACTGTAGTTAGTTGAACATTCTTTATCAACTCATACTCATGACTATTACCACTTCAAAATATCCTTGAAAAATAATTTGGGATAAATAGCGAGTGAAACAAAAATGAACAAGAAAAACTGAAAATATATTTTTCATTAGAATTTTAAAAATATAAATGAATGGTAAAGTACTTTACAAACCTCCAAAAATCACTTTTTTTTTCTTCTTCTTATTAATCTAAAATTAAATTTCTTTTTATTTTTATATGTTATCTTTATTTTTTTTACATAATTATGACAGGATTTGAAGAAACAAAAAGAGGTTGTTGTGGAAGTGGATTATTAGAAACAGGACCTTTGTGTACAAAAAAATCTCAAGTTTGTTCACATACTTCACAATATGTTTTCTTTGATAGTATTCATCCAACTGAATCAGCTTATTACCATATTTCTGAATATTTTATGAAGGAGCTTCTCCCAAAATTCTCAATTATTGACAACTTTTAATTTATTAAATTCAAAGAAAATTTGTAAAAGATAAAATAAAATTAGGTGTTATTTGGCTTCTCGTTAAGAAAGGGAATTATTCATGTATTTAAAATTAGTGCAAGTAATTATATATCTCATATGGGAACTTTTTAATTACTTTGTATAAAATTCAACATATCAACTATGATATTTGGTTTGTCACGAGAAAAGTATTTTTGACGCAAATTATTAATTTCATTCCTGAATTATTATCATTTATCTACGCCTTTTTAACCTTATTTTTTCTTTTGACAAAAAAATCTGAAAAATACTTCAATTTTGATCGAAATTGTTATTACGATATCAAAATTTATAGAAGACCTTTTACCCCCGAACTATTTAATAGTGTATTTTTTACACTATGAACTATTTAATGGTATATTTTAAAGGTATACATATGTTTACGTGGATACATTACTATTTATAATTATGCAATATTTTTTATGTCCATGTAGACACATATGTACCTTTAAAATACACTATTAAATAGTACAGAGAATAAACAGTCTTTTCCAAAGTTTGATATCATAACAACAATTTCGATCAAAGTTCAGACCTTCGGCCAATTGTCAAAGGTTGCAAGTCGTTGATTTAGGAGATAATCACTTCAACGACATATTCCCAACGTGGTTGGGAATCTGTCGGAGCTGCAAGTTCGTTTAACCATAATTCAGGAGAGATACCACAACTTGCTTCTCTTACCCATAATTCAGGAGAGATACCACAACAACTTGCTTCTCTTACGTCTCTTGAATTCTTAAATCTCTCCTATAATTATCTCCAAGGATGCATCCCTCAAGGACCACAACTCTCTACATTCCAGAACAACTCATATGAAGGTAATGTTGGATTACGTGGATTCCCATTTCAGATGGTTGTGGCAATGATCGTGTATCTGAAACAAATTACACCATATCTTCTCCAGAAGATCAAGAAAGCAACTCTGAATTTCTCAACGACTTTGTCATGCAAATGAGAAAGAAGCAACAAGGTCAAAGGAATTACAGAAGAAGAAATAATTGTTTCTAGACAAGTTATAAGTTTTGCTATTCAATGAAGCTCTACATTGATCTTTAGTTTATTGTAATTTGAAACTATTATGATTTAGGATTCTATCTTTGATATCTCATTGAGTGCTTCAGCTTCATGTGATATAATACTGTACTATTTCCAGTGTGACTAACTAGTACTGCAACATGTAATAACTGGACAATATATGGGCAGCAGGCAAAAGAGAAGGTACTTGATTAACAAATCTATCAAATTCCTTCCTTGCATGAACCTTCCTCGGGTTCAGGGACATTTATATGCACTCCCTACAATATAAAACAAGGTACTTCATTACAATTAAAGGTAGAAAACAGAGCAAAGAGCACAATTTCAGATAAGTTTGGTCTCACTTGTTAACTAGCGTCTGTGGTACGAGTGATGAATAAGACCAGGACAAGTGTATTTGGTGCCAAGGATTATGAAGCTTGCTGCCCACAGAATGGTCAAGACTAGAGTACAGGCCCTAGATGGTATCATCATAACGGCTTAAGAATTGGATTATACAAGGATATACATTTTCTGCAGCCTGCAGACACCAGGAAGAGTATAAGGTGTTATGCAATAATAGAAACGGAAAAAATAATAACAATGCACATGCAAAAGATGCCTATTTATGGATTCACGGAGTTGTGAAAGTAAATAATGTATCATGTATGTCCTAATCGGGTTTACATAAGGAAAAAAAAGACCTTGAAAGGCAATTCCAATGTGACTAGGCACCTCTCCACTTCCAGAATCTTTTTATTCTTTATCATCCTTTCCTGTACTGTCTGCTAATCAATCAATCAACCAGACCTCAAATCCTCAATCCTATATCGGTAGGGTTTGGTTTTATGAATTCTCCATATCCAGTCTGGACTATTCAGGTTAATCTCATTCTAATACTAAATAATGTCTTTCAAAGCAAGCAAATTAAAGTTCCTCTAAAACTCACATTTATTCCCAAATGAATAACTAGTCTAAATTCAATCAGTTAATGTCACTCATATAGCTCCTTTATTTCCATTGTATTCTGTTCTCCTTCATGTATTCCAAAAGAAGCTAGAAATTGTTAAAGTTTACATACCATGCGTCCTCCCACCAAGTCATAATGAGCATAATGCTGACCATTATCATCCCCCAATACTTTGTAGGTGACCAAGTGCTCGGGGATAAGCTTTGCCGTTTCTGCTTGAACCAATGTGTTGCAAGAACAAAATTTTTAGAAAACTTATCATCCTCTGACAGAAAATGAGCGAAAGTACTATGACACATACCGAACACTGCTTCTGGTGGGCAGATTATGTCTTTATCTCCAGCAACAGCCAACACTGGTACATTGCTTTTGTGAAGATTATCCTTGTAGAATATTTTACCACTTCTGTCACGGAGTCCCCCTTCTCGAAAAGCTGTAGTCAACTGCAAAATAACTTTAGCAGGAATAGTACCTGCCAGAAGATCAATTAGAAAATCTGTAGTAAAAGGTACATGTGAAATCTCAAGAGAACATAGAGAGGCCGTGATGGAATTTTTTTAAAAAAGAAAGTGAACTTTCTGGATCACCATCAGACTACGGCCCTTAAAATCAGTTATGCACAAACTTCCCTTACATTGAAGATCATCTATCAACACTGTTACAGTGTCATGAAAATAGTTACACAGGAGTGGAACTTGTGGGAGCAACGAGTCAATAGTTCATCAAGTAAAGAGTCGAATAAATATATTGATAAATGCAGCTCTTTGACAGAAGAGAAATTATCTAGCTGACAAATAAATATACAGCTGATGTTTACTTGGTTTAATTTTCTTTTTTTATCTGGACATGTTAATATTCTTTCGTCGCTCATTCTTTATGCGAACAAATAAGAATAAGAATCAACTCTCAGTCTTACATAGTTAGTTTCCACTGATTACCTTATTGCTAAGAAGCCTATAAGGCAAGGCCGTTTTTATTTTTAGTACTGATTTCTCTTGAGACCAAGAAGGAGGCCAACTAGATGAGACAGACCATTGTTCATACTTCATAGGTTGGTTATAAGCAAGTACAAAACAAAATTCAATTTGGTCTGCTAAAGGCCATACTTCAAACTTTGGCTTTCTTCCTTGTATAGTGCTGCATGAGTACTGTGAAAGATGAGATATACTAATAATCATAATTAATAAGTACATTTGCCTTTCTAACTGATACCCGTGAGGATGTATCTGAAACGTAGAAGATTAGTTCAACTCAGACTCCACATATCATCTAGACAGAAAGTGGAGGGGAAAAGAATGAATTGATGCAAAACACTGTAGACAGGAATGTGGGGTATAGCAAGATGGTCATTCAATCATTCGTCAGAACATGTAAGATTCTCATACTGTTATCTCCAAAACTCATACCATAGATCTATAACCTAAGTGATGAAACTTGAAACTTGCCTACTCTCCATATAAATAAATCATAAAACAAGAGGACCATAAATTTTTACAGTTCACAATCAATTAATAATAAAATATCTGCCTATTGCCCATTTAAGCACTTACAGAAGTTATTTAATACGAGCTTTTTCAGCAACTCCGGGCGCATCATGTCTGCAGCTGATATTAAATCATTAAGCCAAGACAACACATAAGGAGGGCGAGAAGAAAGAGGATAAGCTGCTGCGAGTAATGCTCCTAAAGGGACAACAGGTACATTGAGAGCTTGTGCAGGATCAGCCTGCAGCCAAGGTAAATAAATATAAGAATATGCTGAAAGGGATTTTTGCTGCATAACGAGAGTTGAAAGACATTTATTTTCAGCTTACAAGGGGTAGGAGCATTCTGAGTGCCGACTTCGAAGATGTGTAATCCAGTGATGAAGCCAAAGTTACAATAGCAGTTAATCCAGGCTCTCTTCCTTGCAATCCTTTCCAAGATAAAGCCAGAAACATATTAGAATCTCATATCTGTATGATTCCCGGATGTAGTCAGTCTGAAAATAATTTTTTGAGACTGTGCCCACTGCCCATTAATAAGGAATTAGACAATGCTCCAAGTGACTTATCTTCTAGATGTGAAACCTTTTTACATCTAAAACCAGGTCCACTTCCTTCCAAATCAAATTGTACCATACACATCCCTATAATCTCAATAAGTTCAAAAGATGGCTCATTTTCAGCTCTGTATGAAAGACGTTAGTAAGCAGATAAGTCACACTGTTAACCAGGTCCTGTTTAACTTAGTGAACACTAGTAATGGAATTTTTAAGTTAATAGCAGTACTGCACTTAGTGGCTATTACAACTACACTCCCAAAACTGTTGTGAACTATATCATCTTTCTTAATTTTCAGCAAAAAGTTCAATAAATATTAGTAATTAAAAGAACATTAAGTCAAGAGGCAACCAGGTTAACTCAAAATTGCATCAAGTGAAGTGGTAGCCTTTGGAATTTAATCTCAAGACTAAGTCGTATGATACTCAAGCAGGTTCATGGAACAAATTTCTGGATTATACTGCCTTCTTTATTTAAATAAAATGTTTAAATGTTACCGTTTTCTTATCAACTGCAACTACAGAGAGGATTCTTTCTCAAGACTCTTGCACATTAATTTACTAGTATCTTCAGTGGCTCATAAGTAGACCCGCCAGATCACGTAAGTGTAACAACGTTAATTCAATATAAACAACAAATGGATCTTACCACACTGTGATAGCCAAGCATACAGTAATATTCCTCCCATAGAATGTCCAATGGCAAGAAGTTTACCATCTTTTGGTGCAGTTTGGGCCTTAATGTATTCCATCTAGAATGAAAATAAAATAATTAGACTAGTTAGAATAATAAAGAAGAGTGAAAAATCAACAAATTCTGAATCTCAAGGAATAATATCTTTATATTCTACAACATGGGGATCTGTCACCTCACCGCAGCAGGAACATCCTCTTCCAGGTAATGATCAAAGTCCCAATCATACTTGACAATCAAGTCGAGCTGTTTCTGGAAATCTTCTATGGTAGTGGTTAGACGTTCATGCAGATCAACTAACGGAGAAACAGAACGTTGGCCTTCTTCAATGATATTTACTAGCTTTTGGCTAAGATCCTTTACTTGGTCAACAACGGCAGAGTTTTGCCCTGTCTCCAGCAGACTTAACAACTTCCCCCTTGTCTCGTTAAAGCGTTCATAAAGAAAGGAATCCTCTAATAATTTTGATATCTGATCAAATAGTTTAGCAGACATAATCCTTGATTGGCTTTCATTGAGGAAACCAGAGACTCTTTCTGACAAGCGCATAAATGTTTCCGTAAGCTCGTTTACTACTCTTGACTCATCCCACAACGTTGAAATAGCTGTGGATTCTTCTTTGACCACAGCTGTGTCAGACTCTTCTAAGGTACTCTGGGCATCTGTTGACTGTTGTGCTGCAGAAAGAACTTTGTCAGTAGCATTATCTGCGGCAGCTTCCATCTGTTCTGAGACTGCTATTGCAGTCTTCTCAATGTTTGTGGAATCTGACTCCTGCACACTCAACCCCGCTCCACGCAGTTCAAGAACCCAAGTGTCAAATCCTTCACCAGACATGTATCGGGCGAAAGATGACTGCATAATTATTTTTAAAAGTAAGGACCGTGGCTAAATAACTTTAAGAAAGAAATTAAAACAACCAGCCATACTATGTAAGATATCTTTGATAAGCAGGATGGACATGGTTGCCTGAAGTGATAAAAAAATTCAAAACCTCAACTGAAGAGTAGGGTGCACACACTTGCCTCAAGTGATAAAAATGAACTTAAAAGGATAAGAAGATGCATGAACAGAACATTAAACAAAAAATAGATAAGAAATAATCCAAGTGAAATCAAGTTGACACTAGTTATTGCATTAACCAGCAGACATTTAGATTTATCTCACCAAAAAAAAAAAGAAGATAGAAATCATCCCTAGCAACTAAGCAAAAAATTATCATCACAATTCATATTTCAGAAATGTACAATCACAGAGAGTGCTAACCACATGACTACCATCAACACCTAATTGATGCAGCCATAAAGCCATATAAAAAAAGGAAGATGAAATAGATAACATGCCAGTAATAAAAAAATCACACAAGTAAACTTTTATACACTTGAAATGCATAAAGTATGAGAAAAGTAGTAACGATAGTACAACATCAAAACCAGGGTTAACTCTAAAAAAATTTGAGCATGCCTTAGAATTCTACCAGATTCAGAAACAAGAACCACTCCACGAAATAAAGAGTGAGACTTTAATGGAACCTGACATATCCACTAAGCACTGATAATATACACATTTGACATCTGTCATTATGATCTATTAAATGTGGCTATCAATGAACAATCCATGAAGATCCCCTAGTTCACTGTTCACCTAACCTATGCAGGGATGAATCTGCAAATAAGAGTGCCCCCGACTACTCTTTCACACAGCACCGCACATACAACAAAACAGAAGAATGGACAAAAAAACAGAGAGAAGGCAGACAGGTAGCGTAGCGTACCCCAGGAGCAAGATCATATCCAATAGCATTAGTCCCCACGCCAGACAACAGAAGCAGGGGATGATTTCTCTTTGGAGCCTATCATCATCAAAAATCACACACCCTTAATGCAAAGCTCAAATCCTTGAACAAAAAAATCATACAACAGAACTGTAAATCCTTCATAGTATAACTCCTGTGTTTTGTTTCATTTTATATTAACAGTATTTGATAGAACACAAAATTTTAAAAATTCAATAGTTGAATAAGATAGAATGGTGTTAAATAAAATGGATTAATATCTTATAAATTGGGACCAATTCTATATGATCACATTTACTCAAACAGCTTTTCTACGGAAACCGTCTCTCTACCTCCACAAGTTAGCGGTAAGGTTGCGTACACACTACCCTTACGAGATTACACTGGATCTATTGTTGTTGTATTCTATATGAACACATTTAATGTAATTGATCATAAAATTAAAATTTGAACTTATATAGAAATGGAAGTGTGAAATATATTGATTTTTTTCCAAAATATATCATACAGTATTTATTTGTAAAAGAATACTAAAATGTTATGGACTAATTTATAAGACTAAGTGTAACAGTTCAAATACAAATACAAATACAAAAAAAAATTGAACCTGAGGAGGAGGAATGTATCGCCAGAGAGCAAGTTTCCAATCGGAATTATTAACCGATACATAGTGGAGTTCATCGGCAGTGCATAACGATGGCTTATTACAAACCTTCTGGACTGTAGTATCGCCATCATTAGTGGAGAAAGCTCTAAGTTTAAAGGAGGAGTTCACCGTGAAGCAGCAGTTCGGGGCGTTCCGGTATGAAATGACTGCGGGAGGAAGTCGCCGGTAACGATGCTGGTTGTGGTGGCGAAATACGGCGGCGATTTGTATCGCCGATCGAATATCGGATTGAATTGGATAACCCATTTTATTTTATTTTTTGGGAATTTGGATACAGAAAATTGGTTTGATAAATCTTTTACTCTTTTGACTTTAGAAGATTTGAGACGTAAATTGGGATATTGAGATAAAAGGAACACGTCAAGCCATGCTTTTTTTTTTTATTTTTGAACTTTTACTTTTATTTTTGGAATATAATATTTTTTACTTTTGTGATATAGATTTATTTTTTGATCTTAAAAAACAATATATATAGTAAAGGAGAAAAAAGAAAAATATATCTTAAAATTATCGTAAATAATGCTCTTGAAACATTAGTTTCCTTGTGGTTCAAAAACTAATATATTAATTTTTCTATAATATTATATTTATAATTATATATATATATTATTTGAGCAAAAAATACTAAAGTTCAAGTAAATCGTAATACATGATGATCTGTAAGTCCACCCCATCTTCATGACAATTATGATGGATTAACATATGACACTTCATAATTAGTCATTTTAATAATGTATTAAAAGCCAGATTTACAATAATAAGGAATCAACTGATTTTATTTTATTTTATATGATGATTTGAAGTAACAACAGAATATTCAACAAGAAGACAATATGACTTGGAAAATTAATTATCTATATCTAACTCACCTAATTGTTTCCAACCTCAACTAATTTACATAAACTAACTACAATTTTAACCATAATTAATATAGCCAAAATTGAGTGTCAATCTAAGATATTAACATTTTTAATAAATAACAGCGGGGCGAAAATCAATAACAATAACGATATACTCAATGTAATTTTATAAATGGGGTCTGAGAAAGCAACAACTTTACTACTATCTTGTGAACCAGTAACCGCTATCTTTATAAAGAGGTTGTTTCTGATAGACTATCGAATTAAGTAAAGCATAAAATAATATAATAACGAATAAATCATATTGAAAATAATGAACAGGAGAATAGTAACAATGCCAAAAAAAAAGTAATGCTAACGGAAGCAAATGAAGTAACATGTAATACTAAAAATTGAAGTAAGATGGTAAGAAAGTAATAATAATAATACCATAAATGAAACTAGACGACACTCGACCTAATAACCTTTTACCTTACTCCTCGACCTTCCTATCTTCTTATTTAGAGTGTCATTGCAAGTGCGTTGTGTCCAGTCTAATCACTTTTTTTCCACGACTTCTTCAATCTACCGATACCTCTCCTTACATTCACTATAGTCAACCTCTCATTCCTTCTTACTAAGGCATCTGTGTGTCTTCTCTTTACATGTCTTAATCATCTCAATCTCTCCTTTCTCGTCTTATCCACCACAAAGATCACTCACACCTTGTCCCGAACAGCATTCTGATCCTATCGCTCTTATGCCCCCCAGCATCCTACTCTCATATCTTGGCATCAAGTTCTTGCTGGCCAACACTCCGCCCCATCATTGTCAACTTCCCCATTTTCTTGGATTAGAGACCCCAGATTCTTGGGGATGACTCGTGTTTCAATACTCACTTCCACATCTAAAACATGCACTCTAAATATTTTCTCTTAGTTCTACTCAACCTGAACCTATAAACTCCAGAGTCTATCTCCAAACCTCCGATGAGAATCTGATGAGAATCTAGCACGTATGTAATAAGCTTTACTGGAAATGCATTAACATAATGGAACACAACAAATGCAGCCAAATTGTGGCTAAACAAACAAACACATGCCCCAATGAAGGTTCTAATTGAAATGCACTTACTGTAACTGCAGTTTCACAGAAGATCCATATTCCATGGTGTGTCTACATTTCTATTTATAGCTTACCCCAAAACAGAAGTTATATTTTGTCTTTGATCGATTTCTATTCCAACTGAAGTAAAATAGTAATAGGTGTTACAGAAAACTTCATACAAAGCACCCAATAGTTTGTCATCACCTTCGTACGAACGCTAATGAGAGTTGTGGAGTAAAGCAAACATGTACTTGTAACACAAACTAGGCCAACAAGTTAACATGGTACCAAATAGAGCAAGTATAAAGCATATCATCTCTTCTGTCAACCGAAGTCAAGAAACATAAACTGCAAGTGTTATATGGGAAGATTGGTTCGTACAAACTGCCAACCGAAGTAAAGAAAAATTATGTGTATAAAGAAACCAACTATTAATGAGGAATATTGTATGGATCACAGCAAGGATTCTGTTAACATATATACAGAAACAGAGGGAAGGAGAGATATAGACACTTGACGCAACAAACACCTGAAAAGGTGTAAATAGATGAAAATATGAGGTTCTCATTATTCTTCTCACAAAGAGAAACATAACATTCATGAACTAAATCTTTATAAATCATAGTTTGATAAAAACTCACTAATAGAACATGAGAGGGAATTTAGTAATACCACTTGCCAGGATCCTTAGCACGGTTACAAATTCAAACTCAAAAAGAATGATAACTGTACCATAGCTAAACAGATTATAAGTAGGCCTGGTTTATAATTCTGTAACTTAAGAATGTTTTGTACAAAATTCTATCCATTTAATAAGGACTACGGTTGTACTGATAAACTATGCCATGAATTGGCTCCAGAAATGATTGTTGTTTACACGAATGAACTTTGGAAAGACGTGCTACACCAACTACACTGGCAAAGGACCATACTGATGTGGGAACTGGGAACAGAAAAGCCACTGGATCCAACAAACTTGCAGATCAAGAACACCGTGAGGGGCTTTGCTCAAGGCAAGTTTTGCAGCTGTTGGTACATGGATTACGGGGCTGGGGGAGAAAGAAAGTCCAAAAACTTCAACATGAAGAACCTAAGAAAGGAAACTTTGACACATGATTTGAAGACAACCTTATGTATATGAAGAATTAGGAGCTTAGTTAGTATTGATAGTGCATGTAGGAATTTTTGGCTACTGTTAGAAGAGCAATCAGGCTTGATTGGCTCTGGCTATGTAAGTATTCATACTGGCGAATGATACAACTGTCTGCTAATTGCCAAAAAGAAGAAATATATACCATTAAGAACAACAGGGTTGTCCCCTCGTTCCTAAGAAAAAATTAAGAGTTATCCCCCAATTCCTTGTAAAAGGAACAGGTATCCCCCCTCATATATGACCTCCTCTAACTTTATTATAAAGGATCGGTGAAATTGCTAGTTAGAGACGCAAAAATTAGGAAAAATCCCAGAAATAATTGTAAAATTAAGAAATGAAGTTCTTTCTGGTTATAAGAAGCAACAGGATTTAACCAAAGTGTTATCTATGACTGCCTCTAGCTTTAAATTAAGTACTGGTGAAATTGCTAGTTAGAGACACGAAACATCTAAAAACGTCCCAGAAATAACCATAAAATAAGGAATCAAGTTTTTCCTGAAACCACGAAGCAGCTTGATTTAACCAAACCATTTCTTAATACACCAAGTAACACATGAATTTTGGGCTGATCCATACAATATTATGAATTTAAAACTATCCTAGCATCAAAAGGCATGGGCTCTATTCAACAAGTCAAAGATCACATATGCTTATTGCCATGTATGTTCTCGATCAATATGTCATGGGGGTACAGATACATTGCCACAAAGCTCAATAAAACTACAAATGAGGGGGGGAAATATATAAAGACAACTGAAGTAAAAGCCTCAATCACTATATTACATTTATTCCGTAATTCATATATAGAACAGGGAACATATCATCTGAGTTTGAGCGTTTACAGTATGATCCAGACCGCTATCAATTTATGGATTGCACAAGAAAAGGAAAAAAAACACCCCAAATGCCTTATACCTATAACAAATACACTTGACAAACCAATAACAATGACAAAATTCAAGCATTTATAACAGAAATTTTAAACATAAACCAAACCTATGTCCACAAAATTGTTTCTTCATGTGCAACTCACCTTTCATGGTTGGTGAAGTACTAATTCGTTGGTTGATTTTTTTCTGTCGGAAGCTGCGAAGAAGTACTATGTAAACCAACAGCCGGGGATGATGTCATGGTTTGGTATTGAGTAGCAAACTGGGGAGCATAAGCCTGAGAATAGTATATTTGTGCATGTGTAGGATCAGAAAATTCATATGCATAATTGGCGGTAGCACGTGATGTAGGAGCAATTGGCTGAGAGGGATGGTGAATCTGAGAGTAGCCAACATATTGCTGTTGATGCTGGCCTGAAGTGATCTGAACCAATTGTGGAGTTCCCGCAGCTGCTGTTCTATATGCACCAGCAATCATTTCAGGTTTGGAGGCAGGAGGATTTCCAGGATGGTTGTAAGCTGCAGCAGGAGCAGCCATGCTAGGAGCGGGAGGTGTTTGGGGTTGGTTAGAAGGAACATTTGTTTGAGCAGACTCACTATAATTTGTTTGCTGGACCGGCAAATTGTATGCTTGCGAAGGTTGTCTAGAATGAACAATGTAAACAGGGTACTGGTGCTCAAGAGCAGGGTGCGGAGGATGAGTTTGCTGCTGCGAGGGGTATATAGGATAATAAGACGTCACTGGCACAGAACCAGAAGGTGTATGGTGGATATATTGACTAGCGTGTACATATTGTTGGGGCTGATACATTTGTTGATGCTGATCATACTGAACTGGCATTGCATAACCAGCCTCCTGGACTTGCTGCTGTTGTACCTGAGCCCGATTATTCGGATCACTCTGCTTCATATCAACTGAATTAGCGGAAACCCTATTGTTACCGGAATGAATTTGACCTACCGGTTCTTGATAAAAGAAATGTCTTTGCCCAGACATCACACTGCTCTCACTACATCAAATGAAATGACTAATTTAAGCATATATTGAAAATTGACAAAGCTAAAACTTTGTTAGCTATATATTTTTACCTTGAAACTGAACTGGGCGAAGGCAAATCAGAAGGAAGAACAAGCTTTGGCTGCTGTTGCTGTTGCTGTTGCTGGGGCTGTGTTTGAACAGGATTTCTATAACCAGCAGTAACCCCTTGTTCTGATCTCTCATCATCTGAAAAAATTCGATTACTGTAATCCCCACCGACAACTACCGGCACACCGGAATATACAGTTCCGACCACCGGAGCAGCTGGGGCAGGTGGTGAAGTCAAACCCATAAATCCCCGTTCTTCCTGCTTCTGCTCCACTTTACCTCCAACCCCTAACTGTGAAAACTGTCCCTCAATCCCAATCCTTTGATTCTCCTCCACATGAACCTTAATCGGCGGTAAACTCGTCAATGACGGTGTGGAAGAAGTCGACCCAAACGACGACGTCGTTTCCACCATCGGAGAATCCGGCACCGACTGAACATCATGAGCACTAATTTTCACATTCTTCGCACCAAATGATCCTTCCAATTGTCCATCCACACTCTTTACATTACAATTCCCAACATCATCATCGAGACCCAGAAGACAATTCACCGACGAAGACTCAGAAAACACCTTCGTCGTAGAAGTAGAAGTCGCCCCATTCAAGGCATGAACAAACCAATCCTCCGATTTCGTAGAACTTTGTAAAAGTGACCCAATTGAAGAAACCGAATCAAATTCACTAGTGAATAGAAACACACGAATCCGTGACGCTTTCGTAACACGATCGTATTCCTCGATCATATTCTCAAGGTCTTCATCGGTGGTAACAGAAATAAGCGAATCAAGGTCTTCATTGGGGAGCTGATATTTCAACCAAAACGGCCTTCCAGCCAAAAGGGTTTTCGAAAGCCGTGATGAAAGGTCAGAAAGAGAAGTATTTCGATCGGTAACGAAGATTCGGGTATCCCCGCCGATATAACAGAGGGATTTATCATGAGGTCGAGGGATGATATGTCCGCCGTAGCTACACATAAGACGTATCTTCACGTTACTTCCTCCACCACCGCCGGCTTGTGGGGGTTGTTGCTGCTGTTCATCCCAGGAATTGGTTTTCCGTGACTTTGGGGAGGAATCTACTGAGTTGGCGTAGTTGATATGTGACGCCGTCGGTGGTGGTGGTTGTGGCATAGTTCCGGCTACCGACGCCGCCGTGGTCACGGTGGTGGAAATGGGTGGTCCCGGTAGAAGTGGAGGTTCCATGTGAATCTGTAAAGGTTGAAGGAAGGTAGATCCTCTGCCGGAGAAGAATGTCTTATAGTTTTTCCAGCTGTTTTCTTATTTTAAATTTTTTATATGATATATTTGCTTATTAGATTAAAAAATAATATTTAAATATTTTAATGTATGATGTTGTGTTTCAAATTAAATGCTAATACGCATAAGTTAATTTAATTGTACCCGTAGCAAACTGTTGTCATTTCATATCTCTCTTAGTGAATCTCGCTCGAAACTCTCATTCTCGCCGGTAATCTTCCTCGCCTCTTTTGCTTTTATACCAATATAAATGCATAAAATGTGTTTGTATTTGTATAAAGCGAGAAAAAATTATATATTTAAATATATTTTCGTTCTCTTCTCTCTCCTCTCCCAAATATCGCTCGCCATTCTCTGAGATCTGGCTTGTCTATCTCACTCTATACAAACATAAATGTATACATTACGTTTGTGTTTGTATAAAGTGAGAAAAAATTATATATATAAATATAAAAACATATATATTTCGTCATATAAATTTATGATTATGCAAATATAATCGTTCTCTGATCAATTTTCTTTTATTTTTCTCACTTTATACGAACATAGATTGTACAACTGAACTTTATAGAAATAGTAACAAATTATACAACTATTTTCTTTTATATGTGTATAGCAAAATTTATATATTTATATTTATTATAGATCACAATTATTTAAACTATAGCACATAAATATAATTTTTATATTTATTATACTTGAAAGTTGCATTAAATTATATTCCAAAAGTTGTACTCTGTCCATCATGATTAACTCAACTTATAACACATGATTTGTCCTAAAAAAAGAATTAGTGGAAATCCAAGTGCTGGTCCTCCGATATTGAATAATCAATTTTAAAATATAATTTTTTTTGATAAATTACCATTATTAAAGTTAAACCTTAATTAAAAAAATTTAAATTATAAAAATATAACATTTCCCTTAATAATTTATTTCACCTTCAAAAACAATTTTTCCCAACAAATATTCGGATAACTAATTTCAATTTCAAAATAGATATTCTCTTCTTATTTTTCCATTTCACTTATGTGATAGTATTTGATTAAACATAAAATTTTAAAATATTTTTTTAAATATATAATCTAAAATACATCATGAATATTTATGTAATTCAAGATATTTTAAAAATAATTAATAAAAAAGATAAATCAAATGTATAATTAAATATACAAAAATATTTTTATTGTGACTAAATTAAAAAATGTCATACACAAGATTATATTTTTTGATATTTCATCGATGTTTTATATATATATTGAAGTTTTTGATTATTCTAAATTCGCATAGAATAAAACTCTATTCAAAAGATATCATCCCTTATCAAAAACTTTTTAATATTTTAAATTTAGACTTGAAACCTCGAATGTCATATGAAAGATATCAATGAATAGTTCATCCAAAAAATAATGATAATATATAGTCAATAATAATTGTGGTGGAATGATACGTATTAAATATTCTATCATCTTACTTAAAGATCTCAATTTGAATTTCACTGAATATATAATTGCTTTATTATGAAATATTTTATCTCTCGATATAAAAATTTTCAACGTAAATCTAATTTCGATATGAGGTGAGGGGTGGGGATGTCATGTGTTGACAGCTGGATAGGGGGGTAGTGGGATGTATTGATCCCATTTATCATCATAACCTTTGAAAATATCACCTGAAAATAGGGCTAGTGGGGTTGCTCACATTTTACTATTATTGTATATGATATTGTGTTTATTATACATTTGTAAGAATATGATATTTGATATAGTATTTGAGATTTATAACAAAAATATAGAAATATCAAATATTATAATAAAGTGCTTTTTTATTTTAATCTATTTAATTTATTTTGATTTGAAAGAAGTTTAAAAAAAAATAAACAAGTTATTTGAAGTTTTTAATATAAATTAAAGATATATCAACTGTATTAAAATATTTTTTATAATATTGTGTCTTAAGCATTTAGAAATTTTGAAATTAAAGTATTGTTAAAAGAAATTTTATTTTTTTTGACGGACTTAAAAGAAAAGTACGTTAAATAAATTAAAACAGGGTAAGTATATTATATGATGTATATAGAAGGCTTATCTTTATTGCAATATTTTTATTGTATGATTGATTAACGAAAGAAATTGTATGTTTGCATTTTTATTTTTTTTAATATTTCTCATATTTGTAGTAGAGTTATATGATATAATTGAGATGCTTTTGAAATTGTAATTTTCTATTATTATATAAATATATGTAAATTGAGATTTTGATTATCGATTTATTATAAAGCAAAATACTCATTATGTTTACAATATATAATCGCATCACTCATCACTCTTATTTTAAAGAAGCATACAAAATTTTGTATTTGATTTAAATTGAAATCTATGATTAATTTCGTTGAACAATTAAGTTTGTGTAATCTAATATTTGTAAAAGATCATTACTATTGGAAAAGAACTTATCCAATTAGAATAAAATAAACATGATTATTATAGTATTAATAGGGAGTAGTTTTATGGTTTTTGGTTTTCTTAGTATTTTTCCGAGTATTCATATTAAAACTCAATTAAATTTGAATTCACGTAACAAAGTCTCATATTAGAAATATATACTTTCTAACGAAGTGTAGACTCCGTATCTAACAAAATTCAAATTCAAAAAAAAAGTTTAAGAACGAAAGAATACTTATTATTTCATCACAACCCTTAATTGGTTGATCGAGATTTCAGTTTTATATTGATTTTCTCATACACATTCCGTATTCAGTTTATCATAATTCAACTAAATTTGAATTTATATAAGAAAGTCCAACATTATATTTCGATTTCGTATTCAATAAGGTCAAACCATAAGCGGAGCCACCTTTGGTGAAGGGTTCTCCGATACACACCCTTTGCTCGAAATTATATGACATACATAAGTTAAATGTTAGTTATTATGAATGTGTATAGCATAAATTTAATACATTTTAAAAAAATATTATACACTTTTTATTAAATTTCGGACTTTATTATATCATTTATTTTTTTTAAAATAAAAAAATATTTACCACTTTATCGTAACTTGAACCAGATAAAATTTAAAGTTTAAAACACTATTAGGTAAATGTATCTATCGAATCATTAAATACCTACCTAAGAAGCCTTTGTAGTGGACCCATAATAACAAACATAACATATTTTTTAATTATGTATTTGTCTAATTACCATGTATCACTCATATTTTATTCCAAAAGGATAAACAAGAACATTGGCTTTTGAATATTTTGAAAAGTCCATGAGAAATAATTTAGAAAAAAAAAAGAGTTAATTTGATTTACAACTCTCAAATACTATTTTTAAATAGAAAAATTGTATGAAATAGTAAATTATTATTTTAAATTAAATGTTATAGTTATAGTTTTTTTAATTGTCATTTATAGCAAATATTTCCTTTTTTTGCCATCTGACTTGGTATACAATTAGTTATTTTTTTTTTACAATTAGTCATATGATACAGTTCGGTATAAAATGTATAAAATACGTTGTATTTGTATAAAGTGAGAAAAAAATATATATATAAATACATATATTTTCGTCATATATATTTATAAATATACAAATTCAGACTTTATTATACAAATTACAATTTACAATGAATTTATACAAAACTAAACAATTTGTATAAAATGAATGTTTGTAGCGAACTATACAAATCAAAAGCTCCATAGCAAGCATAAAATTTGTTATGGAGCGCAATTATAAAAACTATAGTTATAACATACAAATATGATTTTTATGTTTACTATATGTGAAAGTTGTTTTTTGTAAATTTCGATTTCAAGATTCTTTAGGCTTTATTATTTTAAGAAATCACATGCTCAATTAACTCAGTCACTCTTACAAGTATCATTTGTCCAAAATAACATAAAATCATATAAAATACAGATAATTTCTTAGACAATAAGATCTAAAAATAAGCTAGACGTAAATTTTTCTTTGTGACATCTAGAGAATGTAGACATAGATATGGACATATTTTGCTATGTATACTTTTGCATTTTTGTGTTTGGCTCATCGAATATTATGGGAGAAATAGGTGACTAATTAAATGGTAGGCCATAATCAACTATTCAAATTATATGTTATTTATGTTTCATTTTTTTTATTATTTTGTTGATCCTTAGGATAAGATAGATTTATATTATTATTTTTTCAACTCTGCTGAGGTTGTATTTTTTTATAAATTTGTTTTTAGAGATCATATTTTTAAATATTTATTTTATATAATAGAAATCTGAATTTAACATTAGAGATGAAAATATCTTTTTCTTCGTTTTGGTTTTTAAAAATCTGTCTTTAAAAAAATTTATATGTCCAAAAACAATTTCAAATTCCAAAAATTACATTTTGACAATCTTCAGAAGTGATATTTATTTTCTAGTTTCAACTAATTTTATGGTCATTAGCCAAACGCTAGCCAAGTAAACGACATGAACATATTATCATCCTAATTTAATATAATTATTTCTTTTGAAGCACAATTTGGACTTATTCCTCACCTAATCAAACTTCCTAATCATGTTTTGGTTTAAATATAATAGGATAAATAAAAGTAATTTTTTTTGGTGAAAGATGTGATTAGCTTGGGGATGGGGGTGGGGGCATACATACAAGTTTGTCAACTAATATTTATATATATTATATAAAATGAAAGCAACCAGGGCGGAGCCATCTTGTACGAAGGGAGTTCGATGAAAAATTAGAATATTTATACATGATTAAAATAATTTTATATGTATATAGAGTAGATGCTGTATCCCCTTCGACTATTTTATGAATTTATTTTTACATATTTTGAATCTCCTTATTAAAAAGTCTGACTCGATATATGTTTGTTTCTACAAATTTGATGATGTTTGTGGTTGACCAACTAACACTATCCCACGTAGGGATAAATCATGTAGTGGGGTTAGATGGGAGAAACTATAAGATATTTTTGAAAATAATGTTAATTAGTGATATGAATTTAGAATTTTTGTTTAAAGAGTTTGAAAATATGAAAAAAGGAAATATACAAAGAAGCTAAGGAATTTCAAAATACATGTTATACATCAAAATAAATAATAATTTAATGTTATATATATAATATATATATAATATAATATAATTCTCGTCAAAATTCATTTAAATCCTTCTTGTCTCTACCTGGCTCCGCCTATATAGATAAATATTTCTTTTGCAAAACTTTTTCTTTAATTTTATACTGTTTGTGTTCACTATTAAACCTATGTCCGTCCATTCTTCTTTGTGTGTTTTAACCAACACTTACACATTATTTCAAGATGATACTTTCCTACTTAATAATGTTATTACCAATTTTTAGTAAGTATTTGTTCAAGAATTATTTTACTCTTCAATTAAAGAAAAAAACATTTTTTTTCCAGTAAAATAATTCATCTTGTCTGGATACCAAGTAACAAAGTATGATTTTTGTCAATACGAGGAAGATAATTTAGTCCATAAATGGAATGTACTAATTATTATTTTACTCTATACTTTAGGGAACATAAATTCACCATTTCTAGGGGGACTCAACTCTCTTTTAGGAAACATTTTATCATGTAATATCAGCCTTTTAAGGAAATTTACTTGCTTTTATTCAAACATTTTTTTCCTACATTCGATATTTGGTACTTGTTTTAAGGTGTAGTAGCTATATAAAGTTCTTTATTAAAAAAATATATTGTATATATAAGTAAAATAATATACGAAATGATTAAATAACATATTTTGTACATTCTTAACAAAACAAGTTGTTGTAGTCCAGTGGTTTCATTCGAATGCTTGAAATGAGATAGCGCTTGCGTTCAAATCTCGGTAGTTCTATTTTTTGAAAAAAGCTTTTGTTATGCTATTTTTAAACACCATCTGTAAAATTTCTGACTTTACTACTGATCACAATTAATCTGGATTTGCGGATATAAGTTTCATTAAGAAAAATATTTTCTACTAATTCTAAACATCTGAATAAAAATAAAAATATCTGATCCGTTTCACCGATCAGGGAGAGTAGAGATCCAATAATTTTGAACACATATATTGGTCTGCAATGTATTGTATGATTGTAAACTAAATGGGAAAATTCAAATTTTGTGCTTCCAGTCTGTCCATTTTCTAGTTGCTATCCACCATATACACCATTTCTTTACCTTTTTTTAATTATTTGTTTTGGTGGGGTAGAGTAGACATTTGGAATAAATATTTATTGAGATTGATATCGATCAATATTATAGTAATAAATGTATAATATGTGTATAAATGATTTGATTTGAGGGCGTATTTATTGACATATATATCAAAATTATAATAATAAATGTTTAAACATTAAGTATTAGATTGAGATCTATCAAGATTAGATAAGAGAGCCAATTTGTGTTTTAACATTTCATATTTAGGGGTACTTTGGTTGCTACTTGCTAGTTTATTTTGGAGGTGAGTTTTATGAAAAAGAAAATTATTTTGGGAAGAAGATATTAAAATTACTTTAAATAAGGAATGTATAAGTCGTTAAAATAATTTAAATGTGGATTCAGTTTTTCGAAATAAGTTTGAGATGAAATATATGTATTTTCCTTATTAATAATAAATTATGCATACGTACTATATTAGTTGTTGATTAGGAAGTAAGTTATACTTGTTTAAAATTAATATGAAAAAGTTGTTTGCAATTTTTTTTTTAAAAAAAAACATATAACTATTATGTGTATAATAAATTATGAGAGAATATATATATTATTTTATGCAGAATAAAATGTCCAAAAAAACTAAATTTTACGTAATCGATATATAGATTTTCTCATAAATTAATTCTTGCACTATTAATATCTGTATAATTCAATTCAGCTACCTATATTACTAAAGAGTAATTTGATAATAATTAGAATTATACTAATTTTAATTACATATAATTAATATCACCACTATTAATACACATATAACTTAAATCAACTATTTCAATTACTAGTGTTTAACTACAACAACTCAACATTATGTATTGATATAATTAGATTGAGTGAATAGATACATTATATTTAATAAAATAATGTGTTTGATATAACTAGATTGAGCAGTATGCAGAGCTAAACCAAAATATAGCTATAAATTGTAAGAAAATTTATTGCTAAGTGTGTTAATCATACTCCAAAATTAAATTTGTTTATCAAATTTCATCTTCATTAATTTGGTGTTTATAGAGGATATTTAGTATAAGTAGTTTTTAACCACTCATCGCATTTTAGATTTTGGGTTTGTACTTTAGATACGAAGAAAATCTTGTTGGGAGCGCTATCTGTGACTCTTGCACTGTGTAATTTTGGGTTCAGCGAGAGCTCCATGTGTAATTCGAACTTTGGGTGAGAAACAATTAAAAAATTTTGTCTAAATACAACTTATTTTACTAAATTTACCTATCATTTGACAAAAAAATCTCTATTTCTTTCACTCTCCTTCTTATTCTCAGATACATCACTCTTACGCCAATGTATTAAAACATGTGTGTTTTGTGTATATCAACAAAGGTAATGTATCGGAAAATGTTGTATCAGAAGTTTAGAACGTTGAGAAATGTATCGAGACAAATGTATCTTGTATCAACAAAAGTAATGTATCGGAAAGCTATGTATTGGGACGTTAAACGACGTATCTGGACATGTGTCTTGTATCAAACAAGATACAAAGTTAATGTATCGGGACGCGATGTATTGGATCGTTGAGTAATGTATCCAAAATACTTACACTTTAAGGGATTTTTGCAATTTTAAAAAAGAGAAATAAAATGTAATTAGTTTATTTGTGTAGTTTTTACAAAAAAAAAATAATTAAAAAATAAATAAATTTAGCAGAATTTTTCGATGGGCCAGAACTATTGGTAGCAGATATGGGCCTTCTGTTGAAGATTTGGGCCATTCCATCTAAGATAGCTTCCTCTTGACTAAGTACTTGTTTAACAAAAGGCCCATTATAATTTATATAAATTACTTTATTTAATATTCTTGCCGTCTCAATTTATATGACTTATTTTGACTTGACACAAAAAAATTTAAAAAAAATTTACTTTTGAAACTTGTGATCTAAATAAGTAATAGATAAATGTGTAGCTATAAATCACTTTATCAAGGATAAAATGAACATTTTAATGTTAAACTGTTAGTTAATATAAAATTTTATCATTCTTTTTGAGACCGGCTAAAAAATAAGCTGATACGAAGAGAGTATAAAATTAGGGTTTTGGAGCACTTTATTTATTAAAATTGGAACATGTCTTCATCAACTATGACTCTTTTTTTTTTTTTTAATTTTTTGGACAATTTTTTTTTATTTAATAGACGATAGTGATATATATCAATTCAGACAAACCTTTATGCCTACATTATCACTATAGAATATTATAATATTGTATGAAATATGAATCGTGTCGTTCAATAACATTATGATTTTAATCCGATCTTTATCAAAATAAAATTTCAATGCATTCAATCGATATTATAACCTTTTAAACTAAAATTAGATTCTTATATAATTATTCAAAGCTTTATCGCAATTCAATTATCATATTATAAATAATCAAAACAGCAAAATCCATAAAAGTTATTCAAAGTAATTTACATACATTAAAACAAGAAGAAATTTCGAATATCTATTTATTATTTTTTTAAAAAATCCTCTTTTTTCAGGAACTTTCTTTTGTCACTTCCTTCCAAATTGGATGACTCTGGATTCTCGATAAAGGCGATGCTAAATTTATCTGAATTCAATATTTTTGAACTAACAAAGTTATACATAGTAAACTCACTAAAACTATAATAAAATTATCAATTTGAACTTACGATTCAAAAAACACGACGAGTTCAATAAAAAAAATAAACTCCTAAAATTTAAATTATGAATTCGTTTCGAATTTCAAAATTCATCAGTCATATCTAATCTTGTTACACCTAACGTGGCGAATTCATATTCGCTATAATCTGCCAGCAATTGGATCACTCCACTTCACATGTAAACTAGTTAGATAACGCTTTTGGGTCCCACTTTTAGCTGACGTGTCACCTCCACGTCAGCAAAACCCATACATAAAAATGCCACGTCATACCAAAAAGTTCATTTGCTAATTTCACTTTTTATTTTATTAATTTTTTTTGTCTTTTTTGAAAAGTAGATAGCAAGAAGAACTTCATGAAAAGTACATCAAGAGAAAGTGTTTATAATATGATAGGATATATATTCTTGTGACTCTCAAAAAATCACTTTTTTTTTTTTTTTTATCTCAAGAAATTTTCTATTTTTTTTTTGTTGTTGTTGATTCAAGAAAGTTGACTTCTTGGAAGACATTAATCACAGGTTCATTACTTTAATTTAAATCAATTTCTATACTTTTGTTTTTTACTAGTTATGTGATTTATAATAGAATTTTTAGATGTCTAGACAATAATTATTGTTAAGTAAATTGCAATTGATGTTACTATTAAGCTATATGTTGTTTGGACTGTTTAAAAATATGACTAAGGTGCGTGTTAGATCCTCTAAAAGTAGTTTATTTTTGGAGGATCTGACACGGCGTCAAAGTAATATTAGCTACTAAGTATTGGTTTGGTTAACATATAATGGAATTTTGTTTCTTGTTATTTTCATTTGAAGAGTTTTTGAATTTTGTGGAAAATGTGTATTAGGATAGTTTTACTATTCGAGAGCTAATTTTGCTCGAACTCTTTGAAAATATTGTTGGATCTTATGAAAGTAGTGCATTTTTGAAGAATTCGAACCATCTTATTTGAACGGAAATTGAGTAATATTTTTTTTTGTATATATATATATATAAATTGTTAAATTACCTTGTTTGAATATTTATCTTCGCAATTGATGGATGTAACAATATATTTGAAGAGTCAGAGTGATTATGCTTTGTGAAAAAGTGAATTGCTTAATTTAGGTATAATATGTGTTCCACTACCAGATTATGGTCAAGTGAATTAGGCACAAATCCCTAGGAGTTTAGTACAAGTAGATATTAGGGATTTAAATTTATCACTGAGAATTTTAGTTGATAAGAATAGAAAAATATTCCAATTGTTGTTTGAATTCAATGATTCTGAGAAATTTTGTGATAAAGATATGGTACAGTGGCGGATTCAGGATTTAAGTTTGATGAGTTCAACTTTTAAAATTCGTATTATTGTTGTTTCGCCTCGATATCTGATTATCTTTTTGTGGTGTTTGTTTGGTGTTTATTGCCTCTTTTTCACTGTTTGTCTAGTTAAGGGTCTTTTCAAAACAACCTCTTTACGTTCGAGAAGGGGTAGAGGTAAGACCTGTGTACATCCTATTCTTCGTAGATCCGACTTGTGTGAATACACTGGGTTTGTTGTTGTTGTGGTTGTGGTTGTTGTTATCTGTACACCGTGTCAAAAGTTATGAGTTCAAATGAACTCGTAGCTGATTTAGCCTTACTATGAACTGAAAAATATATCCATTTTTACTTCCTGTAACTACATTATGGCTTAGATGTGCAGAACAACTGTTTCGAGGGCTCGTTCGAATTTGTAAAGATGGAAATGGAGAAAGCATGTGAATTTTGCATGTTATTGAAGCCAGTGGTGTATTGTGAAGCTGATGCAGCACATCTTTGTTTATCTTGTGATGCTAAAGTTCATTCAGCTAATGCCCTCTCTAATCGCCATCCTCGTACTCTTGTCTGCGAGTGTTGTGGACACAACCCTGCTTATATTCGATGTTCTGATCATCAAACGTTCATGTGTCGTGACTGTGACCGATGCCATCATGATCTCTCTTCTCAACACCAGAGAAAAGTGATCACTAGTTACATGGGATCTCCTTCTGCTAAGGATTTGGCAGCATTATGGGGATTTGGCTTGAAAGATTTGGAAAATGCCACTCCACCAGATCAGTTCATCTCAACATCGAATGGTAAAGCGAATGGAGCTAAGGTCACTTCAAAAAAATTTAAACGGTCTCACTCGTCACCAGGGGGCTCTTCCTTAGCTTCTGAACTCGACTTCACAGGTCTCGTTGTTTCTCCTGAATCAGAAGTGGGATCAACTAGTTACTACACTAAGGTTAGCATTTTCGTGAAATCCTGACTTGACATGTTGGAGAATTTATCGTTCTTTTTTATCTTTTTATCTGTATTATCTCATAAAAAGTTGATGATTTCGGATGAGGTGCTTCCCCGAATGTTTCTGAATACTAGTATATCTTGTCTCATGCAGATACGGTTGAGATGGATTACTATTCGAAGTAATTTATGTTGTCGTAGTTTGATGATAGAACGGATGATTTTAACGTAGTTAATTGATCTTATTAGTAATGTTTACGCTATGCAGGCTCTCCTGAGGGATAAATTCTTGTATATTATACTGTAGATTGTAACAACAAGTGAACTTACTGTATAACTTACTGTATTGGGTTCTTTCCGAGTTATGTATGATATACTTACCTCTACAGTTACTTGCTTCATTGGTTTAGGTGTTAAGCTTGCGTAAACGGAGGGAGAATAATTCTCTTATTCTACAGCAGATTCTTGACTTGGAAAGACTTCAGCTTACTGAGGGCAGTAACAATTTAACAAGTGGAGAAAGTCGAAATAATGTTTCTTCATTGAAAAATTGTACATCATGGAATATGCATAACAAATTTGATTGCTTGCAGAGTTCACTTGATCTTGGCCCTGAACTTCAGGATTGGGGCAGTACTCATGAAAGTCCAGTTGCTGAATCGTTTCCATTACCGTTGCCTGATGGTGATTCGTTCTGGGAATGTAAAAGTCCGGTTCAGAGTAGTCAGGTCTGCTGCTACTACTCTCTGTCGTTCTCCCCGTTATCCCACTTCACACGTTTAACATTTCATTTGCATACTCCATGAAGCATTCATGGCTAAATTTCGGCTATCACCTGTGTTTTTCGTGCATTATTTCGTGGTTGTTAGTTGTTACTGTTTCTTCTTATGTCTATATGTTACGCTCTCCATTTCACATTAATTCGTTGTTGTTATTGCCCCCTTTTTCAAACTGTTTGGAATGCCTTATTTAAGCCGAGGAGGGTTTATTAGAAACAATCTCTCTATTTCCACGAGGTAGAGTACACCTCCCCAGATCGCACTTAGATGCTTCTCTAGGATTGAACCTATACAAAAGATAGTATTTTGTCTCCGGGAAGATTGTAGCCTTAAGTTGTCAAAGTCGACAGGAGTATGAATATACACATTCAAATCTGAAAAGTAAGGTATAGTTGGTTCCCATATACGTAACGTGTTTTCACCCTTCTGATCATGTAACTAGACTAATATTCATCTTCTTTCGGTTTCAAGCTGAAGATATCATTTCTGTTGTTTCCTCGAATGTTAATCCTACCTGGTATATAGTTGCCAGCAAAGTTTTTGCTGCATGATCCCTGTCTGTAGTTAATCCTCTCGCGCTTCTTTATCTTTCTCCGTCTCTTTAGTTCATGTTGGCAATTTGACCGAATAGATGTTAGGAATACTGTTGTACTGGCATTCTCCGCGTTGATTGATGAAGTATGAGCTTGATCATTATATGGATTCTGCAGCTTTGGCCTCAAAATCTGCAAGATCTAGGAGCTTATGCTGAACTAGAACGTTTCGATAATTCCAATATGCCTGATGTTGATTTGACCTTCCAAAACTTTGAAGAACTCTTCGGTGAGGATCAGGATCTGAACAACACTCTTCTCGAGGAGGATATGACATGTTCATCTATGGAGAATGATTCATCGATCGATAGATCAGATTACAGCTATGTTAAGAAGGTTGAGATCTTCATAGTTTTGCTTTTCATTACTTACAACATATGTTTTACTTAGTCATGTTATTACAAGTTTCTTTTACTGATGACAGGACATATCAACAGCTTCATCGGTTCGTACAGGACATTCAACTCACTTTGGCCAAGCCCACGGTGAGCACATTCCCACGATCAAGGACTGTCCTCCGCCTATAAGAACAAACTTTTCCTCCTTGTCCTTCTCAGCATCAAGGCTGAGCAGTGAAAGCAGTGGTAACGAGTACGTGGATTCACCAGCTGCCAACGATCAGGAGGTTTCATGTAATTCACAAATGGACAGTAAAAAGAAGGCTAGGCTGTAAGTACAAGTCTTTTTTCTAGGTGTTATATTGTCCATTTGTTGTTTGGTAGCTCTGTTATCGCGTGTTTTTAGTTCTGTATTCAGGTATGAGAAACAAGCTCGGAATACACCTCGAAGAGCTAGGACTAACTTTAAGAAGCAGCATGTCCTGAAGGCACATTGCTATGAAACAGATGCACTTAATATGTCACGAAGCTTTTAAAAGAAAGTCGCAATGGTTGAACGTGTTGTGAGACTTGTGTATATACATACCATCAAGCATCACCTCAGTAGCTCAAGAATATCGTTTCGAAAATCTGTTGTATGTCTCTAATTTTGTATTCTCACAGAAATGGGATGATAGGTTTCATACTGGTTCTTTTTAATGTTTGTGGACTCTTGTTATCATTCTCTTAAAGACATTTTTTTATGTCATTTCCCATTCTTTCTCTTATGCTCTTCTATTTAGAAAGTGTGAAAATACGACACGCTGAGTGTGACTTATCCGAAAAAGCACGCTCAAAAGGAGAGGATTGTACAAATTCATATAAGCAGACCGACAATCCATTTACCAATCGATATGAGACTCTAACTTACTAATAACACCCTTGTCATGTTACGCCGAGAGTTAACTGGAGTGTGGACCGGGACCCCTAAGAAGCAACACAATATACATATTCTCTTAGTATGTATGAGTTGAAATCAGGAGCGTATCTATGATTTAAAACTCTTTATTGGTTCAATCTCTATAGTTCTTAGCGTTGAATTCATTATACTTTAAAGTTATGGGTTCATATTTACTATTTATAGTTATTTAATCGAATTTTATATATAAATTTATGTTTTACGTCGAAAGTATTGAATTCAGATAAACGTAGTTAGATGAACCTAGTAAAGCAAAACTTATATGATGGGCCTAAATTAGGAAGCCCAATCCAACTCAACATGGGTTGCAGGTTGGTTCAATCCACTTTTTAAAAAATAAATATTTTTTTCTTGTTTTTTAAATTTAAATTTTAATATAAAAATATTTACAAAATAATATTACATAGTGTTGCTAGTCTCAAATTCACAAATAAAATAATCCTAATATTACTTAAATACTAATTCTCCAAAACTTTATATGAACTAATTAATACAACACAACTAGCTAATAAGAAATATAACCCTAACTTTAGTTCAACATCACAATGCAACAAAATAATCGATTTTGAGTTTGAACTTTTCTTATTATTAGTTACTATTCGTTTCAATTCAGACTTGCTTTAAGTCCCACGGATTAATGAACTTATTCAGATCAAATTACTTTTCATTTTAAAAATATTTCAAAACTCAACATAATTTTATTGAGTTACGAATTAAATTAGATTAAAATCGCGTTACGAAATTCAAAAATTATGTGGAAATTATAGGAGTGGACAGGTGCTTGAAACGGCGGAAATTTATAGAAATGGAGGGCCTCGAGGCCTCATGCGCCGCTATGTGTCTACTTATCTCTAGACACTCACTACACACTTTTTAATTAAATTTTGGATTTTGCACTTTTTTTTAAAAAAAATAATTAATTTGGATATTTTTTTTGTATTTTTTTAAGATTTGGTTCTTGATTATCTAATCATTGATATTAATTTTTCTTTATAAATAATTACAAGAAGAAAAACTAGAAATTTGAGGTGACTCATTTTATAGTTTTCACAAAATATAGCAAATTGGATCAGTAGCGTAGCTGGAAATTCGATTTGACAGTTTTGATGTATTATATATATCGTCACGAAATTGTTATCGAGCAATTGCTCACTTTACTTTAAATTTGTGTTTTTTTTCATCAGATAGTTATTGTATGAGTCTACCAACTAATAGATGCAGAGACGCATAAAAGATCAATATGAACATCATGAGTTGTCCCGTAATATAACCAGTTGTTGCTAATACCTTCTTCTTGATTCCTTCTTTTTAAGTCGGCCACAGTCCACACACAATTATCATTGATCCGATTTGTATTTTTTATTTATTAATATTTTACAGATTTCAAGCAGACCACAATGAAATACGTATGCATCAAATATGAAACTTCGTGTAAGATTTGATCTATATATACTATAATTTTTCGATAAAGAATGTCAACTGAACCCCTTGACATCACCATAGCTCCGCCTTGAGACAAGAAAAGAACTATTCTAAATATGGTCTTGTTATAATATTGACGATCTCGTAAAGATAAAATTTTAACAGATTATTATTGTATAAAAATATGAGGAACTCTTTTATGTAATATCTATCTCTTTCACTAAAAAATTTTAAACAATTAAAATGCATTCATTTGAATTTTGAATATTCAATATTTTCACTTTTCTATAATTGAATTTATTTTTGATATGTTAAAGTTTTACCCATAAATTAAACTTTTTGCCATAATGTTGCAAACGTCAATACAATAGTATAGTTTTGTCTTCTTTCTGTTGGCAACTTTTAATGACTACTAATTCTAGCATTTCTTATTATGTTATCATTGCTCTATTATTATTCACTCACTTTATTATAGTTACAAAGCTTTTCTCGAACATTTTTTTCAATCACAATAAATTTCTCTATAGCCAAAAAAATATTGTTTTTTTTAAATAAAAAAAGTGAAACTCCGGGCGTGTTTGGGACGAGAGATAAGGAATGACTAATCTTAAAATTAAATCATCATAATTAATTATTTTATCAGGATTTGAGTGTGACGTTTATTTTACATTGAGGATGGAATAACAATCATAAAATAACTAATCCAAGGATGATTAATTCCTAGACAACTTGTTCACCAACCAGACGCTCAGGATCAGGTGAGGGCGCTGGAGGAAGTTGCTTCTGCTGGGTTACGGAATTAGCAGGTTTATTTGAAAGTAGTTCTCCTGCTAATTTCGGCGCGGCAATACAGGATTTTGCTGGATAGGCTTGGTGTTACAATCTCTTAGCAAAATCGATAATATTCGAGAACGGAACCCTCGAGCTCATTCAAGTCCATAAAATGCCTTTAGATTAAAAAAAAATGTTGCAAGAAAATATTTATATCATTGATTTTTTTGACTTATTTGAAATTGAGACGTAAATTATTTTATTTTAGGATTATAACTTTATGATGCACTATGGTCGCAATAATGATGTAAAAAAGATGGTGAAAAATGTAGTAGGAGTAGGTGGCTATATGGCCTAAGGTCAAATTTCATATAATGAAGTGGAGCACTAAACATTATAATAATGTTGAAAAATAAATAATAGTGATATGTTTTACATTATAAAAATTTAAAAATAGACCTCTTAGGCTTTTTATTTTTCAAGTTTTTAAAGCAATGGGGCCAATTGTTTTCTATCATTACTTTATCATGGAAATCAAATAGTTCCCATTAATTTCCACATTCCAAAGTCATTTTAAGTATAAAAAAGAAGCAAAATATAGCTCATCATAATTCCATCATTTGAGGCTAAATCTATTTGCCTTTTGCATTATTAGGAATGATTTAATTTTGGGTACTAATGAATCATCATCATCATAATGAATTACTCGTTCCGTCCATTTTTAATAATCATAGTTTTTTATAAAAAAAAAAATAATTATAAAAATTTTATTAACATTTTATGATGTATTTTTCATCATATTGATATGCAAAAGAAATTGTAATTTATTGTATTTTTCGAATAATTTTTGAATATTTAAAATTTTAATTTAAAATATTGAATTAATGTAATCTAATATAATTTTAAAAACTAATCAAATTGACTTTTGAAAAGCGCAACATGACAATTAAAAATGGACAAAAACATAATATATATATATATATATATATATATAAAAGAAACTTTTCTAGAGATATATTTTTTCTCCGATTATATATTAACCATGCGAAATATTTCGTACATCAAATAGCTTTCAAAAAATGTAGTACGTAAAGAAACAGCTATTGACATTTCAAACTCAAAAATTCCAAATAAATGGGCGCATGCTACGATTTTTTTCTCTTTTTTATTAATTTTATTTAATCACTTTGCTTTTTTTTTTTTCTAAAGTCAAAAATTAAAAAAAAAAATCTTGCAAAACTTCAACATTCCTACAACGTAATTTTGAAAAGTAATCAAACCTATCAATTTTAAGACTTAATTTATGATTAAATTAATTAATTTGATTAATTATTCTGATTGAAAATTCGAATCTATGTTTAAATAAGGAGTCTATTAGTGTTTTAATTTAGAACAAGGCGGAATAATCTAAAAAGCCTCTAACATATTGTAGATCGAAGCCTTTGAAATTCTTATATGTATAAGGTTCAATATCGAAATAATTTCAGAGATTTTCTCTGACTTTGTCTATTGTCAACAAACAATTTGAAATACGCATGAATTAAGATACCAAAACAATGTAATATCATGTTGACTGTCTTTTTATGATTGAATCTTCAAATTTTCGAAATGCTCCAAATTCGAAAAAAAATATATATATATATACACACAAAATTTTTGAATGGAATCTAAGAAAAATCTTTTATCAAGAATTTTCACTCATTATACCACTAATAATTAATTAATTAAGTCAAACTTTCCAAGTGGTTGTAGCTATCGTAGAAGCTTAGGATTCTCTTACGAGGTTTAATTAAAATCAATTAGTGACAACTTTTTGGCTGTCATCAGCAAGTAAAAAAAGTTATTTGAAAGAACATGAAAAAAGAGAATACAAGAATCTTATGGCTGACTTATTAGGAGGAACCCTCTCACTTTTCGTTCGAAATCGAGGGTCTGTCAGAAAAAGTCTCTATAAATAAGATAAAATAAGACTACGTATATATATTATCCTTTCGAATCAACTTGTGGAATTTTACTAGGTAGATATGTTAGTTGTTACTGTTTTATGTAACAACGTTATTTCATCAGATATATTTTTACTGTTATAATATTATATTGTTATAGCATGTGATATAACATAACATTAATATCGATTTCTTTGAATGTTATAATGAAATGTTATTATAGAGGATGACGTTTGTTAATAAAGAGGTCTGACTGCATATACGATCCGGAATAGTAGAAAGTGATTTAACAACCCAATTTTCTTAGGCATGCCATTTAGATTTGTTGCTTTCTTTGACATCAAATCCAGAAAAAAGTGTGTTTTCCTGTCACAAACATCTTTAATTTTTCTTCTTCTTATCTTAAGCAATGCCATAAAGAGACTTGAAAGTAGTAAAAGATTGCAATAATTCTTGAAAAAAGTAGTTGTAAGCATTTTTTTAAACTAACTTTCAATGAAGAAATCAATTACTTTGTTTGACTACTATTCATAGTGCTACTATTCTTGTTCAATCAAGTTAGCTAAAGTCATTAAATCTAACACCGCCAATCAAGTTAGATACTACTCCTTTTCTTACAAATATTCCATATCGAAGTCTTATTAAATTTAAACTCGCGTCTGTAAAGGCGAAATCAAATTTTTTGTAAGGGGGTTTAAAATCGGAAGAGACAAGACATATCAAGTAGTAGAAGGGAGTTCGACATCTATTATATATATTTATAAAATTATTTTTAACTATATAAAATAATATATTTTTTCGTTGAAAGGAGGGTTCAATGGTGGCTCCGCCACTGCACGTAGAAAAGTTTCACATGGAATAAAATATTTTTTAATAAAGGCGACTCTTTTAGCTAGGACGATTCGAACTAAAAACCTCGGGTTAAGGATAAAGGAGTACTTACCACTACACCATAACGTTTGTTGATACCTTATAATAGGTCGTACTCTATCTTTTAGATTAAACCTATTAATTAAGTTGTTGTAAGCTTTGCATTTGCTTCTCTTATTAATTGTTATGTTTTCATTTGAAATTGTTAAACTCGAGCCGATAATAAGGCATGTGTATACTATATTTTCATCAGACCCCACTTATAAATTTTATTCAATATGTTATTATTGTTTTTTTTAATGTGAGAAACTTGTGGTAGTGTGATGCACCCCTGAGAGTGTTTTACTCTTAACCAAAGGTTTCGAATTCAAGCCCTAGGTATGGAGAAAATCCTTTTGGAAGCGCCACCCTCGAACGGGCCTACAATGTGCGGTCGAGATTTAGTCGGAACTCCAAAGTGGAGTCCGAATACCGGGTGGTAAAATTAAAAAAAAAAAAAGTTAAGTTGCTTAATTAATTGAGGATGGTTATACTCTTAACCAAAGGTTTCGAATTCGAGCCCTACGTATGGAAAAAATCCTTTTGAAAGTGCCATCATCAAACGGGCCCTGCAATACGCGATCCAGATTTAGTCGAAGCTCCAAAGTGAAGTTCGAACACCGGATGGGAAATTCTTTTTTTTTTAAAAAAAAAAAAGTTAATTTGCTTAATTAATTGAGCATGGACATACACGAGGGCAGGGGCATGATTGGAACTTTGGCAAAGTACCTAAATTATATGATAGAAGACGTATTCAAGCATTGAATGTATTTATAACTTTATAAATTTATACTCTTAAAATTAATTTTATCACGGAGGCGTAAATCTCATGAATCTATGTGGTGTGACATATTTTCATGTATATTCAATTTTTTAATTTTATTACTAATAAGTAAAATTAAAACTTTCAATGATTTTACAAATTAATTCTAATAAATAATTTGTTTTACATAGAAAAAATATTATGATTTTTATTTGAGATAGGTATTAATAACCAATAATGAAGAAAAAAAATTAAAAAATTACTATTTGAGAAATATTATTACACTAATAATAGAAAATATGACTCAAAGCAAAAAAATAAGAAAATTAACGCCCGAAAAAAGTTTTTTACACTCCTGACTTGCACCTCATAGATCTGCATATTTGCGCTCCAAAAAACTTTTGGTACGCTATGCCTTGATACTCATGCTGAAACTTATCCCAAAAACATTTTTGAAAACTCTAAATGAATCCGACGATACCATATTATAATATTTGATTAAGGCGAAGTCAACGAATAAGTCAAACCTGAGCTCCATGGCCAAAATCCAAAAATTGATTATATTTTCGAAATATTTACAACCCTAAGAGTCCAAATCTATCATTAATTTTCAAAATTTGAAAACAAATTGATCCCCAAATCCTTAATTTTCACTCTCTTAAACTTTAGCACTCCCAATTTCTACTTCTGACATTCATAAACTAGGGCATAAATTGATAAGTAGTCAATAATTAATCAAGACCATGTTAAAATTCTTTATTCAAAATTTCGTGATTATTTTTCCATTTTAAATCGATCTAAATTGAACTCCTAACACTCAAAATTAATGAACTAACTCAAAATCATATCACTTAACATTGTCAGACAATTTTTCATCGTGAACTCAAAATATGAACACAAATAATAGTTCAGTATGACCTTCGTTATAACGAGAACACGCTTACTCGCGATAGTTAAAACTAATTTCTCTAATCTATCGCGATCCATTTCACGGAGGAAAGAGAGTCACATTTATTGATCTAATTCACATCATTGAATGGTGTGAGCTACAATACACAAAACCCAAAAGTAATTCACACCATCTTTCAATAACAAGGTAATAAAACTAAAAAGTTGGTCATGAGGACTTTTGTCTTGAGTTGAGTGTGATATTTTAGTATCAAAAGCCAACAATGTGTATAGTCTCAAAAGTTGAAAGAAGACAAACCCTAACCCCACTAATGTGGCAAACTTTATTTTTTGCAATTTATTTATTTTTCGAAAAAATCTTTTTTATCAAAAAAAAAATGTCAAAATTTAATCAGAATGATATTTTTTTATGTTATTTTACATTTTAAAACATTTTACCTTTTTAATTTTGATACACTTTAACTAAAAAATGAAAATAATCATTTTATTTAAAAATTAAAAAAATTATATTTTTTAAAATTTTCTGATTATTTAACATTTCCCTTTTTTTCCTTTATTTTTCCCATATGAAAATAAAACACAAAAAAATATTATTTCTCCCAAGAGCTTTGGAAATCGAGTTAGTGGAGCATTTTTTTAACCTTCCCCACAAACATGCCCTAACCTCCTTCTTAGACCATGACCACTAATAGTTTGCACAACTTTTCTCAAATAGTAGACTTCTAAGTAAATCATCGGTAGTCTCAATTTACGTAATATATTTTATTTATTATAACTAATTTGAAAAACTTATTAAATTATTAAATTAATTAAAAATATATATTAAGTGGTATTTTTTCATGTAACTTTAAAATATTAATTGGAGTTTACATAGTGTGAATACTGAAAAATAAGAAAATAAAAAATATCACATAAATTGATACAGAGAGACAGTAATATAATCCTACTAATTTGACTTAAAGATACATTCTCTAATAATACTCTGTGTTAATTTGTATAAAGATATTGTGTACAATCAATGAATTTTAACTCGTGATAGAAAACTAGTTACTTTATCCGTCTTAATTTATGTTATATTATTTAACTTGACACAAGAATCGAAGAATAAGGAAAAATATTTGAAACTTATGATTTAAATTATTTTACGATATAATAGATATTTAAAGTTAAATTACTACTCCCTCCGTTCACAATTAACTGTCATGATTTTCTTTTTTAGAGTCAAACTATAAGAACTTTGACAAACATTCTACGATGTATATTTTCATCATATTGATATGCAAAAAATTGTAATTTATAGTACTTTTCGTGTAGTTTTTGAATATATAACTTTTTTTAAAAATAATATCAAATTACTTAATCTAATTTAACTTCAAAATTAGTCAAACTGACTTTCGAAAAACACAACATGACAAATAAAAGTGGATAGATAGAGTATTAAATATAAAAATGAGTAAAAAAGTTTTGGACTAAATAAAAAAATTGTATCACATAAATTAAGAGACGAAGGGAGTATATTACTACTTTATTTAACATACCAATTGATTTGTTTATTATTTTTTTTAGTATATAAAAACTTAAAACTCATAAATATAAAATTGCAATCAATTTCAAAGAAAAGCTATAATCTTTTGCCTTTATATACTACCCATTATGTCCCTCTTCCTCTTCATTACTCTCACTTTCTTCTTACCTTACATTAAATAATATTGTCCACATATTATTTTTCTTTTTCTTTGTTCATTTTTTTCAACTTTCTATGGAGTTACTTCTTGATGAATGCTCATGGATTTTTCATGTCTATGGAGAAACAAGTTTGTTATATACGCGGAGACGGAGGAGGAGGAGGAGGAAAAAGTTATGTAAATAACTCGAATAATTTTATCGAAACAAGAACAACAAAACAATGCAATTTCGATCTCTTAAGTTTCTAGCTAAAATATTTATTTTAGTAGAATTGAGAGATCGACACTATGCATTGTGGGGAATTGAGGGTAACGGTCCGAGTTTACCTAAGTTTTATTTAAATTAACTTAATTTTAGGTCTTTATTTTTTTTTTCTTTTGACTTTTCATCTACTATTATCGTCTTGTAAAGACGTTAGAGACCATATAACATGTTGTAACGAATCGTTCGATTTCGTGATATTGTTATGTTTTTTTTTTTTATTTTTGCTAATTAATCTTATATAGTATAGTATAATGTAACATGAGAAGATGTAAGAGATGCATACGAGGCAGCTAGCTAGAAATTAGGGAATTAATCTTAGTTTTTTGCTTATTAATCTTATATTAATTTGTAAGGTTTATTAAATGCTGCCAGGCATGCATCACTTACACTTTTTAATAAAAAAATTATGTTTTAATTTCGTATGTTGAATGAGTTTTTATATTTTCATTTGGTGTTCGATATTTTATATTGTAATTTACTATATAAAAATTTTATTATCTTTACGTGATATTTTATATCTGTATTACGATTCGACTAATTTGAATTGGATAGGACTTTATTATTTATGGTTGAATGATTGATTTGCTTTTTTCAGAAAAGTAGAAAACGATTGGATATGTTACTATTTCCTTTTTTTCCCACTTTTTTCCTTATATAATGGGAAACCAGTGATAGCAGTTTTAGCTATCAATTATTTTATTTGTTATGTACTTTTCAATAGAGTAATGTAAGTTCATCATCGTGTGATGTACATTTTTTTGTATTTATATTATGATCGCTGATTTATTAGTGGGGTGATTTTTGTAAACTATATATACACGTGAATATTTATGCATATTTTTTTAGAGAAACTTAGGTGAATATACTATAATAAAAAATATTTATTATTTATAGCAATAAAAAAAAATTCACTTGATTATTTTTATTCAGAAGTTTAATACATATTACAAAGAATAATTTATTGTTCACATATCACACAAATTTTAATTATAAAATAATACATTTATCACACATTTTAAAACGCTTATAATATAATGTGATAATTTTTTTATCAAACAAATATGATATATTTCAAAAAAACAATTATAATTCATATATATTATTGCATACGTAATTCACTTTTAATACATATTGCAAATTTAACAAAGCATTGCTATAAATGATAATAAATAAAAAGTATTGTTAGAAACAGTAATTATTTTTTAAAATGTATTAATTTATGTAATTTTTCCTATTTTTTATGGTCGATTATGAAATTTAATCGAAGGTAAATGATTAATTGTTTATCATGAAAAAAATGAACTCTTGTTGGCTCGTTGTTGACAAATATTATTAACTAGGGATCATTTATTTCGAGATAAGATAAATTGTTTATTATTTATATGTGATAATTTTCTGATCACTAATATATCAATAGTGAAATAAATAATAAGAAGAAGATTGTCTAATACTTTCGATCAAATGCAGAATAAATAAAACTGTATTTTATTCATGAAAATATTATATCTTATATCTATACAAAACAACTCCTAAGAAGTATTTATTAGGAGTATGTTTTGTTAAATTATCTTTATTGATTTATATTTTTAAAAAATTATGTTGTCTATTATTATTATTATATATAATTACTTATAATAAATATAATATTAGAAAAATAATAATAAATATCTTTAATTGTTAAAATGACATTAAAAAATATCTAATTTTTTTTATATAAGGATCACTTTATCTGAATTTAGAATAGCAAAGTGTGGATATTTGGAATTAAAAGTGGAGTACTAATTTCAACAAAAAGTAATTTTAACTTTACTACGTATTTGATTGTTTTTTTTTGTCATGTCAAAATAACTTAAAAAATTAATGGGGCTATCAATTTGCAACTAATGAAAAAAGATCTAAATAAATAAAAAGGTATGTAGCGGTAATTTAATTCGGCCTCATTTAGATATAGAATTTTTGGTAAAAATATTTTAATTATTAATATTTAATGAAATATATTAAGTGATTGTAATATTTAAAAAAAAACACTTAAAGGATAACATATGAATGAATAACATTTATATTTAAAAATGTATGTAGTTAGTAATTTTAAGTCTGAATGATAAAATTATTGTCATTTACTCGATGCATTTTACTCTTATATTTTGCTTCTTAATTAGGAATATTTATATAAATGTATTACTTAAAATATCATAATTTTTAAAGTTTCTACCATTTAAAAGAATTACAAAATTTCCATTCGAACATATTATATTCTAGATCAATGGAAAATTCAAAACTTTTTATTTATCATGTATCAAATAATTAAAGTTTAAATATATTTCAGACTGTTTTCTCTAATAACCGAGCTATTAGTTATTATGACTACTATTAAATGTTGCGGCTCCAAGGTGTAAGCTGTAAATTCACTTATGTTTTGGGTAGAAGTGCAGCAGTACTACTTGAAACTAGTTGAAGTGATAGGACAATAATTTTCATAACCGTATTAAAACTTGATTAATTGGAATTTACGTTATGTAAAATTTTATTCAGAAAAGAACACTATTTATCTTATATTCAAAATTTAAATTTAAGATATATAATTAAAGGAGAGATAATTCATCCACGGCACTACATCCATTAACGACGATGAATAAGTTCTCATATAGCAGCCAAGAATACAACTTGCACCATCATAGGGTTGAGTATATATAGCTTTTTTCCTACAAATAAATACAATTATGTTTATTTACAGCTAGTTAAGTACAACACTATAGTTTTTTTGGAGTGACTTATGTTTAAAAAGAGATAAAAAGGAATTGCATTGATAAAAATATGTCAAAAGTGAATATTATTTGATCTAATATGTGATAAATACAGAAAAAAGATCATAGTCAACTATTGAACTAATCGAAGGCTAGTAAAATCTGATCATTTGAAACTCGGATCGCGATCAAGGTATTAATAGTTGATTGACTCTATTACAATTAACTATAATTATTTTTCAATGCATATCAAAAGTATTAAATATATTATATTGAAGAATAAAATATTTATTTTATTTATGTCTTCGTAAGAAATGTGTCAAAATAATATTAAACGAATAAAATAAATAAATGAATTACCAATTAACTACAGTTAAGTACTTGTGTCCTAACTCATACCTATTGATTTAAGATAAATATCAATAAATATTTACCTAATATTTGTCACATCACAAATCTCCAAGTAACAAATCTTGGTTAAATCAAAGAAGAGAATTAATTTTTTCAGTAATTGTATTTGATGTGTCGGCAAAATTGATGTTAATGTGTCCCCAAATCTGAGACATAATTAAGCAGTTCTTGGACTTGATTACCAACATTCTCTCAAGAATTTAAACTTGATTAGATTTTGTGTTTCAAAAATATTAATTGCTCAATAATAATAATAATCCCATAATATCTTATAGTACCTATCTGCAATTATATATGATAAAGAACCAAAATTTAGTGCTAGAATAGTTTAATGATGCAAACCAACTTCATTAAATAGGTCTAAATAGTGTGGGTCAGTCAAAATATGTAAAAGTAGACATTTAAACCTTATATACAATTAAATAAGTGAACACACACGTCTTATATCATGCATGTATCATGCATAACATGTTGGGCGTGTGCATCTTCTTGTTCAACTTTGTACAAGTTTGAGTGTCTACTTATATACACGCAAAATTGAAGAACATGAATGTCGGCTGAAATCAAGTTAAAATGCATGTTTACAAATTATATCATTTATAAAAACACAATTAACAAAATCCATATACCAATCCATTTAACATAAAATGGAATAAAATTCAGAAAAGTTCATAAGACTACTAGTGCAACAAGCCCCAAAAGCATATATAACAAATAACATGAAACACCTCTCTGATATACAACCAGCAATAACAAACAACAAACACAGTATAATCCCGCAAATGGGGTATGAAGAGGGTAGAATGTACGCATACCTTATCTCCAATCGCTGCAATAACAAAAAAAGTACAACATAGTTTTAAACAGAATATGTATGAGCATGTCAACAAGAAAATATATTAGTGATAAAATAACATCAGTATTTGTTTAAGATTGTACCTGCAATCCGATTGGAAATGAACTAAAGGTTGCAGCCTTAATCTTTCAGTGCTAAGAAAAGATTTTAAAGTCACATTTTTGGCCGTTATCCTCTCTTGTTTCTTTGATAATCCTAGCTGAGTCGGCAACATCTTCACTGCATGATTTTACCTCAATGTATCGCAAACAATTTAGGTCCTGAAAACCATCAGGGATAGCTTCGAGATGTAAGCATCCATGCAAAACCAATTTCTCAAGGCGATCGAAGGATTCCTCAGACACTTCCCATTTCGAGAGTTTGAGATTTTCTAGTTCCAAGAGTTTGAGCTGAGAAAACTCCTGATCTCGTACTTCCCATTCACCCATTTCAAAGGTAACTTGTCGCAGTTTAAGTACCTCAAGGTTGACAAGTTTGGCAATGGTTGAAATTTCCTCAGGTGGCAAAGGAAATTTGCATAATGTCAGTTTCTTGAGATTCTCTGGAAAGTTTAATCTTGAAGGACCAACCTCCGAGATACCAACAAAGACCACTTTTAGCGTTTCAAGTTGAGATAATGAGTCTAATACAGGAAACCGATTTTCATTCTTTCCCCAACGCCCTAAATCAGTAAATACACATCTTAACTTCCGAAGATTGGGTGTTCTTCTTACCATCCTTTCCATATTGTTCACCCTGGAAACATATATTGAGGAAAACGTTTCCAAATTGTCCAGCTTTAAGAAATTTCCACCACAGGATTCCTGTGCACCACGCGAAGCAAACAACGCCCCATCACTAATGCTAACATATCTCAACTTACTCAGCTTCCAAAAAGTATCTGGCAACCATACTTGTCCTCCATTTCTTTTGACTATGAACGTTTGAAGATTCCAAAGATTTTCTATAGATGATGGAATAGAATTCTTAGTAGTTTGAACAGCAAGGTACCTTAGCTGATTAAGTTCAGTGGGAAAAGAATCTACATCAACCACCTCCAAGTCTAACACCCTGAGAAATTTGAAGTTGCCAAAGATGAAAGAAGCATGTCTCATTGATGAACATGCGTTATCACTAAGCTCCCTGAATAAGATAGAACGAGCATGTGAACATGATGGCCTCCACTCAGAAAGATCATCCCGATTAGAATAAAAGGATAAACGGCGGTGCATAGGCCTTTCAGAATAAAAACGCGGAGGATTGGAATCACGATCCCTGGAATCAAGAATATAAGTAGGATAAGGAGTAAGAGAAAAAATCCTAATTAATCAAAACTTAGAGAAAAATATAAAGAGGTAATACCTTTTCAGCCACAAAAGGAAATTATCTTCCTTAGCTTTCTCCTTGCAGAAATCGAGCATTAGATCATGCACGCGACATGATTTGATCTTCCCAGTTGATCTCCTCTTCGATACCATAATGAGGTTTCTTCCAATAAGATCATTCAAGTAATCTTCTGCCGTATCCTCCAAACACTTGTCCTCATTGTTTTTTATGAATTCCTCAGCAATCCATAAGCTTGTTAATTTTGACACTGAAATTTCCATGTCCTCTAGAAATGCACCAAAATATAAAAAGCATGATTTCAGTTTGTTAGGTAAATCTTCATAACTTAGTTTTACTAAATCCTTTGCGCCATCCTGCACTCTTTCCCCAAAACTTAATTCCATCCGCGTCCAGCATCTTTCTGTTTTGTCAATCTTTGCGAGAAGACCAGCCACTAAAACAATGGAAAGTGGCAGCCCATTACACTTGAACGCAATGTTTTGCCCAACTTCTTTTAGCTCTTCGGGGCACATTTCTTCCCCAAATACCTTTTTTTGTAGTAACAACCAACTTTCTGAATCTTTCATACTACGCAAGTTTATGGGTTCAGTGACACATTTAGCATACGTAGCAACTTCTTTAAGTCTGGTCGTCAGAATTATTCTGCTACCTTTTTTGGCCTCAGGAAAGCATAATCTCAAATCGTCCCATGCTTGTACTGCCCACACATCGTCAATGATCAAGAGGTACCTTTTCGGCAATAGAGTTTTTCTTAGTCTATCAGCTAATATATCAGCACCTCTTTTACTAATATCAGTGAGGCCAGAATTAGCAGAACTCAAAATGGAAAACAGCAAGTCCTCACGTGTGTATTATTGTGAAACACGACACTCCGCACAGAAATCAAAATGAGAAACAATTATATCATCATTGATGAAGCTTCGAGCAAGGGTCGTTTTTCCTGATCCAGCCATACCCACAATGGAAACAACATCCAGTTCTTGTGATCCTCCAACTAGTTGATCTCTTATAGTTTTACAGACATCTGTAAAACCAACCAGTTCTCCGTCGGTAGCATGGGAGGCACTTGTCATATTTTTTTCCTTGGGTTTGGTCAACTCAGTCTTAATGAGCTCAATCTCCCTTATGATTTCCAAGAGCCACATCCTAAGAAAAGTAAGAGGTACATCACTAATTGCAAAAGAATCAAGTATGTGCTCGACCTCATAAGCCTTATCAATGACTCTTCCAACAAGATTTTGGAGTTCGTTATGCTTGTTATTGGCTTGTTCTGCTACACGCATGATGAAAGGCTCGAAAAACTTAAGCTCCTCATGGACTACTTCGATTTGATCCTTCACAGAAGCAAGTGAAGCAGAATGACCAGACAGGAACTCTTTCAAGCTAGTAAGAAGGCAATTGGAAAAGCCCAACTTATCATTCTTAGGCAAATGAGATGTTACCCACTCTCGGATCTTGTGGCAAATCTTTGTTTTGACTGACCGAATCATGCCATAGAGAAGAAGCAATTTTTGGTCCCAATCACCCCCCGAGTAGACAGTAAGTCCAGCATGAATGACCAGTGTCACTAGTCGCTTGAAGAAATGGATCCTCATCTCATCCTGAATGTCGTTAATCAATGGTAACTCTTTGAGCAGAGCTCTCAAACAGTTGATCTGTTCAGTAAAAGTATAATTTTGATCTGAAGTCCATGAATCCGCTCCTAACTGCATGTGTACGTGCAGAAGAAAATCCATGAATTCATCTGCGGCTTTATTGAGGTACAATTTGACATGAGTGCTGCCGAATGATAATAGCTTTAAAATATATTTCAGGAGCTCGTCATCGCAGACTATCTGGCTACACATCAAGTTATCCTGCATCATATGAGAAAATCTGTCGTAACAAGGCAAGTATAACAAAATTGCTGCACGGGTAGTAACAAGTCTAACATGAAGCCAGAAAGTTTGCCAGCATTTAATTTGCTCTGTTGAAATGCATATTTCTCCCAGAAAGAAGATAAACTTCTTCAGTGCTCTCAACTCCTTTACGACTGATTCCACTTGAGACTGTACATCAGGCAGCTTGACAAGGCGAACAATCAGCAGGTCCTTGAAATTCTGTACAACATTGTCTATGTATGCCAGCATATGTACGTGGCTCAGAGGCGTAGTAACAGGAACTAGACTTTCTTCTGATTCCCAATAATTTATTGGGATGAAGTAATTGAAATGCTCTATCGATCGTAGCACGTAAGAGGGATCAGCATCAAAGTTAGAGCGATACAGATCTTCTGCAAATACCAAGAGACTTCTAATCCGCATTTGAAGGGAGCTACTGCACTCCCAATGCCCCAGGAGAAATCTACCCAGAAACCATAGCTCTGTCTTAATCAACTTGATTTCCTTCCTTTTGTCATCCGTCAAGTCCTCATGCTCATTTTCTATAGTTTGCAGAATGCTTACCGGATCAGGATCAGGATAAGGATAAGGATCCCCTTCATCCAACATACTACTGAATTTGCAAATAATTGAAGATTAGTGCATTGAACTTCTGATAGTATTCCAAAATGAATGATTCTTTTTAAATTTAAACATACTCATAATAGCTTACGGAAACAATTTCCCATGGAAATGAAAGAATTATCATATTTGAAAAGTTATCAAATAGTCAATACACAACAGACCTCCATCTTAATCAAGCAAGTATCAACCCTCAGAGCAATGCACAAACATACATATTATAAGTACTAATTCGCAAGCGCAAATCACACAACATATATGGATGCAAACATCAGCTACATCAAATGCCAATCAAGTACTAACAAAAATTTTATACCAAACTAAACTGATTACATTGATCAGATCAATTAGTAGTTTACAATGATCCATATAGCAAATAAAAATAGGGCTACTTTCGAGTATTGTCAACTCCATTACACTATATGGCCAAACTTACTCCTACCGGTATACTATCCGGCCAAATTAACCCTACATGAAACAAACTATTGAAACTTACAAACTTATTTTCTAAACGAAGTGAACAAAACCTGCTTGAGATGAGTTTGAATGACTGAGGAAGTTTATCGGCGAATCAAAGGTTACAAGACGCCTTCCTTTGTGAGAGGAAGATCAATTTGGATGCATCCATTTCTCTGGAGAATTGACATTCTGATGAAGGTAGCGGCGGAGACGGGCGGTGAGACGGTGGTTCACGGTGGAGGATCGGAGAGAGAAAAAAAGGGAAATTTGAACGAAGAAAAGGGGATTTGAAATTTCGCCAAAAAATATTTTAGTGCTAAATTTGTGTTCCCGCTAAAACTTGGTTATATATAAAATAAAAAAAAAAATCCGCGGAAGAATTAACTTAAATAGTCGTTTATCCAACGAACATTGAAGAATAAGAAAGTGAGTGATTACTGGCTAGAGTTAAATATATCATATCTAATCACCTCTCTCGTTTTTTTCTTCGATCTACCTCTTTCTTATTAGTGTATCAGTGTTCCTCTTGTTCGTAAATTTCGAACCATTTTAATTCATCATTAATCTTAGTATCTTTATCTTTCTTACACTCTTCTAGACACGAATATTCTTAATTGAGCAACATTCTATCTCAGAAAATAATATCAATCTAATAACTGTTTTATAAATTTTACCCTTAAATTTTGATACCCATTTTTATTACGCGATTGGTCAAAGTTCATTAGTTGACTTTTCTATTATCAACATTTGGAGTTTGAAGATCCTTTTTAGAAATTTAAACATGGAGAAACAAAGTCAATGATATGAATTATATTCGCTCCAATCACATCGTTATCTATTACACGTTCATTGATTTATTTCAGACTGCTTAAGTAAATATATATAACGTCAAAAAAAAAGAAATTGTTGATCGAATCGTAAAGAATAACATAATTCTTCAAACATTAGGAAAGAACAAATATATCATTTGGAAATTAAACTTGATATATAATGAGTAAGCAAAACAATTAAAATTGACACGATAATGAAAAAAATAAATCATTGCTAAACAATTCTCACCTGGATATGACTGTTACCATTAATTAAACTTAGATAACTTCGATGTAATTTGGTGAAAATATTTGAAAAAATGAAGAAAGTATTATTACAGATCTAGCCACATTAATATATGGCAATAATTCATTTAAAAAAAAAATTAATTATTCGATACTTAATTCTCAATTCCTTTTTTATTTCATTTCTGAGTCGTATTTTTTAATTAATTATATTCACAAGTTTTTTTTTTATTTAATTATGAATACATTTATTTATTTCCTCTGCATGTGTTCAGCTTGTCAGCATATAAGCAACTCGATCCAACGACTTTCATATAAAATTTGTAACACTAAATTGTCAAAAGTAATTTTAAGTTAAAGATATATAAAAAATATAAAAATATATCTTATAATTTTAAATATTTAAAAAATAAAATAAAATAAGTGAGTAAATTTTTTAGCCAATTTTAATATGCGTTTAACCTAATTGAAAATGTAAAAAAAGAAGTTAAATGAGTTTGTTAGATTTATTATTATTTTGACAATCAATGTTTGAAGTGTGTTTTTTTTCTGATATATTGAATTTAAGCAATATATAAAAATATGTTTTTAACCTTATTTTAAATTATATCTTTCAACTTTTTGTGTGCATAAGTAAACATTTAAGTTTATATGAAGTTGAATATATAAATATATACATTCTACGTGATATCTACATGACAATTTATGTCTACGTAATGTTCTACATGTATTATGTCACATAGGACTCATATATTTACTTATTCAATTTTATATAAGTTTAAGTGTTTAATTGTTCACTCTCAAAATTAAAGGAAATAATTGTGAAATGAGACTAAAGGACACCATTTATGCATATGCCTGAAATTTATGTTTTATAGTTTGGCTTATTTCTTTTTTTTTAACGACAGGAAAAATCCGCAGCGGCTCTCTTTTTGGGTGCGTACAGGGTAAAATCCCGCTCCTATGCAATAGTTGACAAACCACATAGGAGAGTTAACCTGGTGCGACGAGCTCGACCCAAAAGGCAAATCCCTTTCTTTTGCTGGCAAGAGATTTCGAACTTGAGACCTAACTCAAACCACTGGGCCACCCCGAAGAGTTATTTTGGCTTATTTATAGTAGATTCGAGTGTTGAATTGTTGATATTTGAATAACAAACAGAAAAACTTTTTCACAAAATAATATCAAACACAGATAACTGCGCTTTAAGGTAATCTTTTCATATGCACTTTAAATGTGAATCTTCTACTTCACTTGCGTAAAACAACTTAGTGAGTTTTGAAATTAAACTGATGTATCTATCAACATAAAATTATGTACGAACTAAGCTTAAATCTAATAAAGCATAACTTGTTTTGTCTTGTATAATATATAACTTGTGTTATATTATGTTGCGTAAAACCATAAATGTTTGCCTTGCAAGTTTTTTTTTCGATATTGTTAACTCTTATCATAATACGAAAGGACAAAAATTAAAGACCATCCAAAATAAAAACATTATATTATGTTACATAAAAATGTAAATGTTTGCCTTGCAAGTTCTTTTTTTCGATATTGTTAACTCTTATCATAGTATCAAAAGGACAAAAATTAAAGACCATCCAAAATAAAAACATTATATTATGTTACATAAAAATGTAAATGTTTGCCTTGCAAGTTCTTCTTTTCGATATTGTTAACTCTTATCATAGTATCGAAAGGACAAAAATTAAAGACCATTCAAAATAAAAACATTTGTATGAATAACCCAATTTTGAAGCAACAAACATTTTGTGGGCCCCCAATAAGAAGGCCCATGTGAAAAGAAAGGAAAAAAAGTCATAATCAGCCCATGTGAATTGTTATATCACAGCTTATATTTTCTGTTTATTTGGGAACCACTTATTATCTCCCACTTGCTTCTATCTGGTCCAATTTCAATACTCTAAAAAAGAAAAATTTTGAAACAAACAAAGAAGAGGACACAAAACATATTCATAAAAACTATACTCCAAAATTTTAGTGTATTTATTCACATTATATTTAAAGAGATATTTTAAATGACACCACAACACAACAGAGCTCATACCATAATAATTAATGGAATAGTTTCAACCAGATCTCGCTCGCCACTTTCGTATAAATTGTTTTGTATTTATATAAAATAAAAGAAACTTTTATGTTTAAGTACATATATTTTTATCTCATACACTTATAATTATACAAATACAGATTTTCCATGCCCAGTTTTCTTTTGTCTTTCTCTCTTTCTCGCTTTATATAGAGACAAATTATACAATTGATTCTTTTGTATATGTATACCGAAATAAATTATACAGTTGATTCTTTTGTATATGTATACCGAAATACATGCATTTATAGCCATAGTAAACATAAAGTTTGTAATAGAACACAATTATACAAACTATAGTTATAACATACAAATATAAATTTTTTGTTTGCTGAACCTGAAATTCACTCTAGAAAGAATATGTTAACTATACAATAACAATAAAAACGATACACGCAAAAAATTGAACGTAAATTACTTATAAATGAACTATAGTCTGGTTACATTTATGATACCCTCAAAAGACTAAATATAACTTTAGTATACATGAATATATATTGACTATGAATAAAATATATTTTGATTATTCAATTTCAATTGACTCAAAATCTCCTATATAACATTTCACATAGCATAAAATGTGAAATTTGCTCTATATTTTGAGTCTTTTAATATATAATTCGTTTAAAATAATTCACGATATAATATTTAAATAAACATATCCCAATGGACCTAAGCCAATCTAGACAGGTGAAATTTCTTTTCAATGTGACTAGAATTTGTTTGAGGCTTACGCGTTTTGAAATTATGTGTTTCCAATAATACGTAATGATTACAAAAAATATGAATTTGTATAAGCAAAAAAGAAACGATAGAACACTTATTTTATTCTTCTATCTTTTCTTTTTCCTTCGAAGTTTCTAAGTACTTCTGTTATGGAAGGTCGGATTCCTATCGAAGAGGGTAGTGGCGAAGTTAAAATTTAATCTAAGAGATGTTAAAATATAAAGAAATAAAATCGTGTAGAAGTCAAAGGAGTATAAGTATGTAATATAGATATACATAAAAAAATATTTTAACTCTAGCTACACAACATAATTTTCTGACAAAAGGGTATCAGTCGACACCCCTTCACTATATATGGCTCCGCCACTGGAAGCGGGGCAGGGCCATGACAGGGAGGGCGGCTCCACATGATTTCGATTAATTGTTGAAGATATCTTTCGTCTTATTTTTTTAAAAAAATTCTTATAATAATATTTTTTTAAAAAACTTAATTTTAAGAACCTCAGTTACAAAATATGTCACGTTAAGAGATCATTTGGTTATCGTATAAAAGACACCTTATTCAAGTTTAAAAATTTGCATTAATTTTATTTGTTTCAGAAAAATTTTATATTAGGTTTAAAAGTCAACATAACTTATATCATGTTTGATTACATTTTTTATAGTCCTACATAATTATAAGTTACGTGATATTAGTTATATATGTATTAAAAGAATAAATTACATATTTACTTATTAATTTATTTTATTGTTCAATTGAAAACTTTAATATTTTTCTATATATATGTGTTTTTCTTTTTTTTTTTATATATATAGGTTATTTTTATTTTTTTTTTCAATTTATTGCATTTTTTTAAAATTAAAAACTTCATTATTTTCTATCTATTCTTGTTATATAGTAGATCATTTTCATTTCTATTAATATAATATAATTACAATTTTCATTGATCCGTGAAAATATAAATATTAATAAATAATAGAAATTGATTAAATATTTCTCAACGATATATAAGCTAATTAAATATTATTCAATATATTTTACATTTTATTACTTATATTATTATCTTGTAAATAATATATATTAATAATTTATAACAAATTTAATAATAGTTAATAATTCACGTATTATAATCTCTACATAACTAAATAATAAACACATAAATAATATTCACGTAATTAATACCCACATAATTGAATTAACACGATAAAACCTTATACGACTAACACCTACATAACTAAACATTGTATAACTAATACCTACATAGCTAATACATACATAACTCTAACCAGTAACTAGACATTCCCCTAAAGAAATAGCTCAATGCACTAAAATCTCATAAATCAAACCACAAGGATTTTAATTGGGTCTATTATACGCAGACTTAGGATATAATTACTCTTTAAATTTATTTCCACGTCTCGAATCCGTAAAAAATTAAACTTATTGCAAAATAATATTTAATTCCGCCAAAAACCTTTTTTTTTTTACATGAGCAAAAAGAACTTTATATTAAGCTCTTCAAAAACCGGAAATAATTCCTCAAAAACTAATTTCAATTTTTTCTTTTGAATAAAAAAAAAAACAAAACAAAAAACTCCTGGTGAAATTCATCACTCATTTTCACCAACACACAGATTGTATAAGTTGATCTCCTTCACACCTCGTGATACTTACGCCTCTCGTTTATCGAAGTTCTGATCGCATAATTTCTACCTCAACGAGAACCACTCAATCACATCCCATGCAACGCGCCTTCGCGTGACCTCCACGCGCTCATCGGAAACAACCGATAACGACGACCGGCAAATCGGACAGTTAAAATTGAACGTATCTAACCATCCATCAAAACACGCCTTATGAAAAACATGCTTACAATCCAATTTCCTCACATTTTCACCATCAATTAATCGATTCAAGCAGAAAACGCAGCTCGAACCAGCAGATTGATCGTCGAATGTATACGAGAACATCCGATTCAAATTAAGCTGTTCAGCCAGCATAACAACTCCGGCTAAACCTGAACCAACCGCATCGTAAATCGCATTTTCTTCGATTTGAATCGGATTTAATGAAACGCCGATGAACTGAAGAAAAGTGAAGATGATTGAACGGAGATTAGCGATGCAATTAGCGAGAAGAGTTACGAGCAAAATAGGAATGGATTCAGTAGAAATATCACTTAATTGATTTTGTAATCCCATTTTTTTTTATCAATGATTTTTATGTTAATAATAAATGGGTTTTGAAGTAGTGTATATATAGGGGGTAGGGGGTAGGGGTATGGGGTGTAGGGGGGTGGGGGTTACGTGGGAAGGAAAAGAGAAGGACACACAATTAGTTTTCAGTGTCATCGCGTATTTTTGCAATTTACTTTACGATACTTGATTATTATTTATTTTTTTTAATTAAAAAACTTATAAATATATTAAACGAATCGGAAGACGAAAGTTACTCATATAAATATAAGTATCTTCGGATGGGAATTTGTAACTAAATGGATAGATGATTTCATGAAGAAAAGGATTTTGAAGTACTTTTGTTTAACTAGTCACGAGATTGAAGCAGGGATTTTAGAAAACCTACTCATGGAATTATATTGAAAAATTATATCAAGAAATGTAAATATAAGCATCTTCGAATGAGAATTTGTAACTGAATATATGGATGATTCTATGATAAGGAAAGGATTCTGAAGTATTTTTGTTTAACTTGACACGAGATTGAAGTAGGGATTTTCGAGAATCTACTCATGGAATTATATTGAAAAATTATATTAAGAAATGTAAATATAAGTATCTTCGAATGAGAATTTGTAACTGAATGGATGGATGATTCTGTGATAAAGGAAAGGATTCTGAAGTATTTTTGTTTAACTTGACACGGAATTTATTTCGAATTTGTTTTTGATGGATGCATGTTTTATTTTTAAGTCAAACTCACTTTTAATTTTAAAATTGCATTGATTATTATAATATACTATTAAAAATTTACTAACTAATTTAAAATGGATACATTAAGGTTTCAAATGAGAGATATTATTTCACTTCAAATAAGCAAAAAAATTACTCTTTTTTAAAAAAAAAATCTTTAATCAACATTATAATATAATTAAGCATATTGGGGTAAAAATTGGATTGGAAATATAGGTAAATTAAAAGGTGACACATGAAATGTTGGATAGGTCAAAAATGTCTAGATCTAGAATAAGGGCTATATTTATTACTGAAAAAATTACAATTTTTTTTTCAATTATTATGTAATAAACGCAAATATAAATAAATGAGTCTTCGTAGAATAAATTTTGAGGTTTAACTATAAATGGTGTCATATTCATTCATCGTAAGGCATCGAATTTGTATTCATTTATTACCAACAAAATACTCTATGTGATTCATTATTTTGAACAAACATTAAGAAAAATCAAATGACGTTGTCAACTATTAATACTGGATATTTAAGTCACATTGATAGAAGAAGTTACAATATAAAAATCAGATGTTTTGATTATTTCAAGCCACAAAATTTTGAAAAATCTATCTATATAATTAAGGGTAAATAATAATTCTTCTTTTCATTTCAGGAAAGAATGACCTGATTTGACTAGGCACGGAGTTTAAGAATATAAAGTAAGACTTTTAAATCTTGTAATCTTAAATTAAAGTTAGGTTAAATGTACAAAATTGTTATTTGATCTTGTGGCCTTAAACATGTCACGTGGAAAGCTAAAATTAAAATGTTACCAAAAAAAAAAATCATTTTTTTCTGAAAAGACTAAGAAGAAAAAGAAGTCATTTTTATTAAAACGAAAGAAGTAATATTATACCTTTTGCTTTCTAAATACATTTTCTAAATTTTAATATCATGAGATATTGAGTAAAAAATCCAAAGGTATATTTTGTCTTGCACACAAAGGAAGCCACAGATTGATGATGTAATCTATGGAATTGTTAATTTGAGATTTTGAATTCTAATCATGTACATGAAAAATTTTAATAAAAATATATCTTTCGCGATATGAATTTAAATTAATCAATTTTTTACCGATCGGGAAACGAAAAAAATAGCTAGTAGGAGCGTGGAGGTCATGGTGGGGGTGTGGGGGGCACCACAAGTGAGTTGGTTTGAGAAATAGTAGTAGTATTTTTATGAAGAAAGAAAGGGGGTGGCCAAAATAGTTGGAGAATTTCACTAGTATAATCAAAGTGACATGTGGGTGGTGGGTCAAATTTTGGGGGGATAAACATGATCCTAAAGCTTTGTCCACTTTATAATGTTAAGAACATCTTTTTTCTCTTTTGTTATCTTTTAAAAACACTTAGAGTCGAGATATCGCAGTAAATAATTATTCATTTTTAGTTGATAAACTTGAGATGAAGTTGTTTTGTTAGAAAACGGTATATACTTTAAGGTGGAACATTCAAGTATAAATTCAGATCACAATACAAAATTCATATAAAAACTATCATCAACAAAAATAACATACCAATGAAATCTCACTCAGTGAAATTTGGAGAACGAAGAATGTGCGTCAACTTTATTATTATCTCGTAAAGATAGATATATTATTTTTGAAAGCCTAAATATCGAATAAAAATCAAAACGAAAAAAATGTTAGATAAAAGGAGTGAGGTGAATGAAAAAAGTGTGATGTAAGGGAAGTTGCTTTACAAGATTGAATGCAAATTAACCTAGAATTTTATGTGTAACATCAAATAGAGAGATTTAATCTCAAAAATCCCTCACCATGCATATTTCAAATATAAAACTTAACTAAATTGAAGAAAAATTGGTGGCTTAGAATTGAAGTTAAGTTGTTATTGTTAAGCTTACATTAGGTCCACTACTTATCATGAATATTCTATTTAATTAAATTATTTATTTCATTTCATTATTTATATTATATAGAAAAAAGTGAAGAGTTAGGTGGAGCAAGGACACTTTTGTCAATGCATACACCATCAAACATTTTTATTAATTAAAAAAGAAATAATGCAACTCAACCTATACTTAAAATTTCAGATAAACACTTATATTATATTAAGGTACTATTATTTCCTGAATTTATTTTATTATTAATTTTCTACCCTTTTTTATCTACGTAATACTATCTTGTGGGTCCAACATTGATTGACTTTTTTTCAAACTAGTGTCTCGTAGGCCAAAAAGGAGTAGGAAAGTTATTTATAAAATAAGTACAAGAGGGTAATAAGACCTTAGTATAATATAAGTGAGTCTCTGAAATTTCGAGCATAGATTGAGAGGGTACTTATACATTTTTTCATTAAAAAGGACAATCTTAATGTAAATTACTATTAAATACTTTTGCAATTTGACTATTTTACCCTTCTTTATTCAAAAGCTACAACAATGAATGTTATGCCACAAGTTCTCTCAAAGCTAATTTTAACCTTGCCTTTGTTTTCACTTTTGCTTTTCTATGCTTTCTTATGCCCACATGATTTTTTCCCCCATTTTCATAATTTTTTTGTGGTGGGACAAATCTAATTACGCGTTGTTTAATAAAATGTGTGGAAAGAAATAATGTATAACTTAGCATTGTGTATTGGTAAAAAAAAAAAAAAAGCAATTCACTGCACCACGTTCGTTAATATATAAATGTATATATATTCTTTTTAATTTTATTTTTTTCAAAAGCTGCAACAAGCTAACAACCAAATTCCTTAAAGCAACTATAAATCCAGAACATGTCACAAATTTGTTTTTTCTTTCGAAATAATATTCTTATATATTTTATTTGAGAAAATATTTTAAAATACAAAAATATCAACGTCAACTTGAAAGATATTTCAAATAAATTACTAACCTATTTTAACTTACTTCTCAATTTGAAACTATATAAAATAAATTCAAATAATGTTCTAACAAGAAAAAAGGGAAAATGCACAAAGTATCCTCTCAACCTAGAAATTTTAGAGATATACTTTTAATATACAAAGGTTTTATTACTCTTCTGAATTTTATAAGTAATTTTCTATCACTTTTCGACCTACGTAACACTAGTTTGAAAAAAAAATCAATCAGCGTTAAGCTCACAAGATAGTGTCACGTAGACCGAAAAAAGGTAGAAAATTATTAATAAAATAAGTTCAAGGGGTTAATAAGACCTTAGTATAGTATAAGTCTGCGTCTCTGAGATTTCGGGCATAGGTTGAGGGGTACTTGTGTATCATCCCAAGAAAGAACATAGTATATTTTTATGGGAAAATGCACAAGTACCCTTCAACCTATGTCCGAAATCGCAGACACTTATATTATACAAAAGTTTTGTTATCTCCTGAACTTATTTTATAAGTAATTTTCTAACCCCTTTCGGCCTGCGTGGCACTAGCTTGAAAAAAAAATCAATTAGCATTGAACCCACAAGATAGTGCCACGTAGACCGAAAAAGGGTTGAAAATTATTTATAAAATAAGTTCAAGGTGTAATAGAACCTTAATATTGTATAAGTGTGTCTCTTAGATTTCGATCATAAATTAAAGGAGTACTTATGCATTATCCCAAAAAAGAACATAATATTCTTTTATCTTATATTTCTTATAAGTCCGTCTAGAAAAACATTTGTTTTATTTCAGTAATTTTTAAATTTTAATTTTTCATATAATAATGTTAAAATTATAAAATTAAAAAAAAAATATATATATATATACACTTTTTTGTTTGATGTCATAAATTCAAAAAAATATATATACTTTCTTATACTTCATGTCAATTTTTACGTTAATTAAACAAATTGAAACGAAAATAATACTTTATTAATGCCTCATCATTCGTCAAAAACACATAGTCGACGTTTTGTACACAAAAAGTGACAATTCAAAACGAAACAAAAGAAATGAAAATATCTTAAAGAGGATATTATTTATATATTATTCGATACTTGTAATTAAATTAAGTTTATATCAAAAAAATTTATATTGATGATAAAATATTTTTTAACAAAGACGATTTTATATCTTAAAAATTCATTTTCAATATTTTTATTTTAAATTAAAATATTTATTATTTTATCACGATATTTATTGATTCGAGAGGAAACCTTGCACATGAGGGAAGAGGCAAACCGACGTAAATAGCAGAAAAAAACAATATTATGCAGTCATGATATATAATACTTGTTCCATTAATAGACATTTATTAGATTTTGTACCAAAGAAAATCTATTACTTATTTATGATAGGGTACACATATATAGAGATAGATATACATAAAAACAAAAATTATATACCAACAATAAAAATAGAAAAGTATAGTTTATAATTTCTTCAACTTGCATTTTTTTCTGATCCATCGAGAAGAAAAAAGGTTATTTTTTTAAAAATAAAATGTAGGAGGTGATATTAATAAAAAATACATTATTTTGTATAATTGTATGGGAATTGAAAAGATTACTCGAATAAAATAACGTACGTAAATTTTAAAAGAATTTTTTTTAAGTCTAGTTCAATTTTCAAAACTAGCTCAGAGGGTAAGACTGTAAAGTTTATAAAAGAAGACGAGAGACTATTTATCTCATTAATCATATAAGGTTTTCATAATTTATATATTTACTAATACAAGCATAACTCTACTTAGTTACTAAAATACTTTTTGTAATTTTAATTGTAAATTTGAATACTTTACACGTTAAAATTTATTATGTTATTTATGCTCGAAATATCCATTAACTTAAATTTTAAGTAGCTCACGACGGAAAGTGTGAACGTAAGCAAAACTTTTTCCATTATTTATAAAAGTGGTACGCGCATGATGATATCTTATTTTGTTTCGTTCCTTCCTTAAATTTGAGATTTTCCTGATGTAAACTCGTTAGGTACGATTTTCAGAGTTTATGTCAATATAAAAGCTGCCGACTTAAGATATTTTCTAATCCGAATGTGAACTATAATTTTGTATGATGCAACAAATATCTTCATCAAACAACTTATTTACTTTTGCTTAGATAGATAATAGTAAATGATTCAAGTTAAACTCGAACAAATAAAAATGTACGATAATTTTTTTTTAAGTCATCTTAAATGATGTTTAACGGCCACGCGTTTCTTCTAATCAGCATAGCGACTGGAATTAATATATATTTGACATTACTTTGAAAAAGACCAAATATTTTATAAATAAGAATTAATTAGATATTAATTATTAAATTAATTATAATTAAAACGCGTTGGGCGGTGGATTATTAGGCCCTAATGAAAGCGACCATCTGACTGAAAATAAGATTTGCCGTGATCTTCGAATGCAACTTGCAAATTAATACTCATTAATCAATAATTATCTTAATTTGATTAAACAAAATAAATAAAAAAGAATTAATCATTAACTCCCCTTATATAATATTTAGTTCTTCTTAAAAAAAATATTATAATTTTCTCGTTAAACTTCTTAGTTTATCTTTTGGTGATATATACAGATTCAGATTTAAAATTTATGAGTTTGTACGAAGATCTCAAGTTAATATTTAGTAACAAATTAAAATAAAAAGAAAATAATTAAAATTTTAATTTCTATTTTCAGAGTACGTAATATTTTTGTCTCTAAAAAAAATGAAGATGAATGCTATAATAACTAATGTAAAAATAACTTTTAGTTTTTGATCCCAAAAAAATGCAACTGTCTCATTAATAAATTTTCTCGTTTGATATTTCGAATTAATTTCTCATAAAATAGAACGGAATAAACTATTATGTAATAGTATAATACTTTAAATCACAAATTTTTGGCGAACTCAATAAACTAACCAAATCATATTGGACACTAACATAATTTTGGCAAAGTCAACAAACAAATCAAATTATATTTAACTTTTAATATGTAACAAAATATATATATGAGCACAAGTTTTTTTTAATTATTATTAAGTCCTCCCTTTAGAATTCATTTGATGTGATATAAAACAGAAAAGACTATAAATCGCATTCCGAATAGCGTTTTATGCGTTAATCTATTGCAAGGGCATTTTTGACATTTTACCATCAAAAAAGGGGGGGGGGGGTTCGTAAGTACTAGGACATAGAAAGTTCCCCGGATTCGGCTCCTCTCAATTTCGTTCAAGTTTCTACTTAGATATATGACACCTATGTTACTTAAATATTAAATGTCTAGATTAATTAGTTTTCTTAATTAATGAAGTATAATATTAACCATGATTACAAAATTTTATTTAAGATTTCAAACTTTAGTAAGAAAATATTCATTTTCCAATTATTTAAGAAAAAACAAATGGATTTACCTCAATTAAATAGCATTAAGCTTTTGATATAAAAAGAGTTCTTCTATAGTTTAACAACTTGAGTTACCATTTTTTAAAGAAAAATTGTCACGATTCAGACTGTCGTGATTGACACCCATACTAATCCTTCGGTGGGAGACTCACTACTACAATCCAAACCAAGCAATTAAATCAAAACTAAGGTAATTAAGTTACGGAAGCAAGTTAATTAACTAAACAAATATGAAATTTAAATACCTAGAATCTGAAAGTCAATGTACCAAAACATCTAATTAAGATCCATAAATCTAAACAAGAAGGATTACATCTCAAACTAATGAACTATTCAACTAACTAGAACAAATGCCTAGGTCCGAAAATGGTGGACATAGACGAAAAAAATCTCATGGCAGCCCGAACGAATTGACTCACCCTTGAATTCGAAGCACGATCTGATCTTCTAAGCGAGGTCTGTCAATAGTCACATGAAGATGCTTTGTACTCAACAAAAATAAGAGCAAGTGCAGTATCAATATACAACAATAATGTACTGATAAGATTACGTGGTTATATATCCCACTAGTGCAACATAAACAAGTCAAACAACATTATAATCACATGCATTTATATTAACATATACAACATTATCAATATGAAGAATCAACAAAACATTTCACATTTATCATCATATCATTGGTCCTCTCAAATTCGATCTAATATTATATCGAAACGTGACAAATTCGATCTAATATTATATCGAAACGTAACAATTCGATCCACCCTGGACCATCAACCCTTAGCCGAAATACAATACTATCAACTAATTACTAACTTTTGCTAGAATAATATCGTAAATTATCGAGAGAAAAAACTTCATATCTACTTGCATTTCCAACTGAAAGAAAACATTGCTATTGAAATTAAATTGTACATCCAAAATAGTCCAAAAAACATAATCCCAAACACTTGAAAAATCTGTTGGGAATTAAACACACAACACACACAAATAATCTAGAGAAAAGAGAAACGGAATGCAAACGGGACACACAAAAATTTAACGTGGTTCGGTTTCCCTACTCCACGACTGTAACAGGAGGATTTTATTTCACTTGTGCTGCTCAAGAATTACAAATACAAGGATCATATTTATAGGAAAATCAAATGGTTAACCTAGGGTTTCAGTAATGGGTCGGGCCGGCTCACAAGCCTCCACAAAGCCCAACAATCTCCCACTTGGAGGCTTGAAGAATTTCAACTGTCATCCACTTAGAACACTTGTATGTCTAGTAATCTTTTTCAACTCTCTCCTGCTACAGCGGCCTTCTCATCAGTCAACTGAAAGGCCCGTTGAAGCTCCCCGAAGCTTCAACACATCAGTCACGGCTGAAACTGCCCTTGACTCGTCCTCGGTCCCTACCGACTCCCACTTGAGACACGAACTGCCGGATCCTAGAACTCCCTGAGAACAAACACTCTCCATACTCAGCAAGATATTTTCTGGAGACGTATCAACAGCTGGAATACTGGTTCTCTTGACCCACTGTCTTCTAGGAGCCTTGGCTGAAGCACGGCCAGTGCTCCCACTGCCACAAACGCCTCTGACTGGTCTTCATGAACCTTTCCTTGCTCGTTCATCCTGAATCTGACCTGTGGCTCTGGGTTTCTTTCTTGCAAAGACAACCTTCTTCTGCCCACGAGATTCTGTGAACCGGACTTTGTTTTTCTTCTGAACTGGGACGGTCACTCCCTCAGACGGTAATCCGACAATATACAACGATCCTCTTTTTGTTCCACGAGCCATGACAAGATTGCCCCTCACGACCTTCCACTGCCCATTTCCGAACTTCACATGATGTCCCTGTTCATCCAACTGCCTAACAGAAATCAAACTTTTCGTCAAGCTTGGAACAACTCTGACATCCTTCAAGGTCCAGAAACCGACTGGCGTCTTCAGCACCATGTCACCCATGCCCGTAACATCAAGAGCTCTATCGTCTGCAAGCCTTACCTTTCCAAAGTCTCCAATAACCAGATTCTGCAGTGCTTCACTGCTGTGGGTAGCGTGAAAAGAAGCACCAGAATCCATGACCCAGGAATCCACATTGCTCTCCGCGCAACAGATAAACAAATCCTCGTCGGCGCTGTCTTTTGCAATGTTGACTTGTTTGTCTTTCTGGCATTGATTCCTGAAATGCCCCACCTCCTTGCAGTTCCAACATGTTACACCTGAGCCATCCCGAGCCTTCGACTGACTCATTCTTCGGTTCCTGCTCCCACTACCTCTGTTATTTCCTCTGCCTCTGACGACGTTTAGCATATCACCTGATGATTCTCCAGAACTCCTTCTTCTGACATCCTCGCCAAGAACGAGATCACGAATCTTCTCAAAGGTGAATCCATTAGGTCCCACTGAACTGGCAACTGCTGTAACCGTTCCGGACCAACTGTCAGGCAATGATGATAACAGTAGTAAAGCTTGAACTTCATCATCGAACTTAATGCCAACTGACAAAAGTCTGGCTAAGATCGAATTCAATGAGTTGATGTGCTCGGTAACTGAACTGCCTTCCTTCATCTTTGTGTTCACCAACTCTCTAATCAGAAAAATTTTGTTTGCTGCAGATGGCTTCTCGTACATGTTAGACAAGGCTTCCAAGATGCCTTTCGCTGTCTTCTCCTTAAGAATGTTGAAAGCAACATTCTTGGTCAACGAGAGTCGGATAACTGACATAGCTTTCCGATCCAAACCTGCCCACTCTGCATCAGACAATTTTCCTGGCTTGTCACCCAACACTACGTCCAAATCTTTCTGAACCAGCAAATCTTCAATCTGCATCTTCCACCAACTGAAATCTGTACCATCGAACTTCTCAATTCGGAACTTCCCATCTTCTGCCATCTCAAAGGACTAAATGAGATACTCGGTACAACTAATTTCAGATCTTCGGCAATTCCCTTAACGGCGTTTTCTGACAGCGGGCGGCGATTTGGACGATGCTCACGATCTGGACGCTCGCGGCTGCTGCTTGAGGTTACCCACACGGTAACGGCGGCTCTCCTCCCTGCACACAGTTCTTCACACAAGAACCCTAGGTGACAATTTCTCACAGTTTGTGTTACAGTGTTGTTGAAACCTCGCTCTGATACCAATTGTTGGGAATTAAACACACAACACACACAAATAATCTAGAGAAAAGAGAAACGGAATGCAAACGGGACACACAAGAATTTAACGTGGTTCGGTTTCCCTACTCCACGACTGTAACAGGAGGATTTTATTTCACTTGTGCTGCTCAAGAATTACAAATACAAGGATCATATTTATAGGAAAATCAAATGGTTAACCTAGGGTTTCAGTAATGGGTCGGGCCGGCTCACAAGCCTCCACAAAGCCCAACAAAATCATCGAGATTTATAAAAATTGAATCGATCAATCTTTTTTATTTTTTTATATAATTACATTTATCTCTCCCTATATATAAACTAAAGTATTAAATTGAGGAAATTAGCAATGTCATGTTTGGGATAAGAATATTAAATTAAACATATATATCTTTGTTAATTAAGTTCCATTAAGATGAGGAAGTCAAATATTGGTAAGTAGAATAATTGTTCTTGACTACGAAAAATCAACAAAATGTCCCTACCAAAAGGGTCTATCACTTCACCGGCCAAAAACCTGTGTAAAATGACATGTAGAGCATATAATATAAGATAAAATATAAAGTATTAAATAAACGCAGAATTTAAATATGTAGAATTTGAAAGTTAAAGTACCAAAATATCTAATAATCAAGATTCATAAATCTAAACAAGAAGGATACATCCCCAAACTAATGAACTATTCAACTAACTGGAACAAATGTCTAAGTCCGGAATTGGTGGACATAGACGAACGAGAATCCCATGGCACCCCGGAAAAATTGCCTCACCTTGATATCGAGGCGACAATCACTACTCTTCTAAGCGAGGTCTTTCAATAGTTGCGTGAAGATGACCTGTACTCAACAAAAATAAAAGCAAGTGCAGTATCAGTACACAAGCACAGCGTACTGATAGGATCACGCAACTATCTCACTAGTGCAACATAAACAAGTCAAACAACATTATAATCATATGTATATATATCAACATATGCAACATTATCAACATAAAGAATCAACAACACATTTCACATTTATCATCACATTATTGATCCTCTCACTGAACCCAAACCCAAACAATTAATTTGCCGGCAATTTGATTCAATATTCCGATCCACTGTGGAGCATCAACCCTTAGCCGAAATACAATACTATCAACTAATTACTAATTTTTGCATGAATAGTATCGTAAAATTTTCGAGAAAAAAAATATTCATATCTACTTGGATTTCCAACTGAAAGGAAACATAATCCAAAACACTTTGAAAACTCATCAACATTTATGAAAATTGAATCGATTAATCTTTTTTATTTTTTATATAATTACATTTATCTCTCCCTATATATAAACTAAAGTATTACATTGAGGAAATTAGCAATGTCATGTTTAGGATAAAAATATTAAATTAAACATACATATCTTTGTTAATTAAGTTTCATTAAGATTAGGAAGTCAAATATTGGTAAGTAGATTAATAATTGTACTTGTTCTTGACTATGAAAAATCAACAAAATGTCCCTACCAAAAAGGTCTATCACTTCACCGGCCAAAAACTTAAATAAAATGACATGTAGAGCATATAATATAAGATAAAATATAAAGTATTAGGAGACATCACTTCCACTATCATCAAATAGATGGATAAGTTGATTTTTTTTTATTGTCGTTTTAAAAAAATTAATTGACATTCATCTAAAAGAAATTATATTTTTTTATATATGTGTGTGTTGAGTCAAATATAGAGTGTACACTCATACTTGTTGAGTTGTTATGTTAAACAAGGCATCTTATACCTTGTTTGGAAGCATATGTGGTCAGTGGCGGAGTCAGAATTTTTAATAAGGAGGTTTAAAATTCATGAAAATAGATACATGAAATAGTCAAAAAGAATTCGATATTTATTATATATATACATATAATATTATTTTAACCATGTATAAATACATAAACTTGCAATTTTGTTTGCTTTTTGGTCATGACAAAAATTAATAAATGAGTAATTAATCACAAGAAAGGGACATGGTGATTATCACGAGAGTCTTTTTAGTTTTTTTAGATAACTTTTACTTTACGAGATTTGGTTTAATATTTGAAATTTGAATATTTGGAAAATTATACGAAAAATATTAGACATAATACATATAGTGGATCCTAAACTTGACTTCAAATTTTAACTTTGACCTCCAACTTTCATAATGTACAAACAGACACGTTAACTATCCAACTTTTAAATAAATAAACACATGAGTCTTACATGACAAAATACACGTAGGACAAAAAATGACTTGCAGGACATGTATGTCTATTTGTTCAATTTTATACAAGTTTAAGTGTCTACTTTTGCACACCCAAGTTAAAGGGCATAACTGTGATTTAAAACCAAATTAAATGGCATATTTATGTATTATGCCAAAATATTATTAGTAATAGTACTTCTTGTATTAAAGATATGATGTAATGTGATGAAAACATATATACTATTAAAATATTAATAAAAGTCTATATAATTTAAATGTTATAAATTAAGATATGATAAATAAAAATAAACGAAAGAAGTATGTCAATAATTTCCATATTATATTAGGTAAAAAAACATATTGCTATGTGCCCATATGTCTAACAAAACAAAGGGCTCAGTGTGAAATTAGGTCTTAGGCCTAACTCATACCCCAAAAGCTAGCTCAAAGGGAGGAGGATTGCCCAAGCCTTATAAAGAGTCCACCCATCTCATTAATCACCGATGTGGGACTTTTGTCATTCTTTAACACCCACCTCACGCCCAGTGCTTAGCATCTGGTGCGTGGGCAATTTTAATTTTGGGGACCCCAACATCGGGTGAGAAGGGCCCTGCTCTGATACCATGTGAAATTAGGTCTTAGGCCTAACTCACACCCCAAAAGCTAGCTCAAAGGGAGGAGGATTGCCCAAGCCTTATAAAGAGTCCACCCATCTCATTAATCACCGATGTGGGACTTTTGTCATTCTTTAACACTCAGTAAAAAGATTGTTTCCCAATCAGCTAGCTTTGTAATTTTCTTATATTGCATATAAAAATAATTTTTGGTATATTAAGTTTTGGTTATGTAAGAAATTTGAGAAGGATAGGATAATAAAGAAGTATTGTATGTAATTATATTTTGAAATGCTACAAATATTTCAAATGTATAGCCTTCTGAATATATGATAATAATTTTACTAATTGCACCAGATCATTCTCATAATTTGCGAAAATAAAATTAGTGGCGTCAAACTGTCAATTTATGTTTATTAGAATTAGCTAGAACATTTCATATTGGCAATTCGACCAAAAAATAAATAAATACTTATATTAGTCTGCAAATGATGACAACTAAGAAAAGAATCATTTCTTCATCCTACATAAACAACAATTCAATAAATTGTATTTTGGTCCATCAGAGATGGATCCAGAGCAAAATCGAAACATAGTTCAAGCGTAAAATTGATTTTTTTAATTTTGTTTTAAAGTAACGTTTAGCAGGAAGGATATTTTTGAGTTATTTGATTAGTAGAAGGATATTTTTAAGCTCTAATTGACTAACGGTGAAAACATTTTAAAACAAAAAACTTTACTAAAGGTAGGGTTAACCTATTTTAAATAGTTTAGACGTATTTTAAACCATTTTCCCAATAAAAAATAAACTTATCGAAGTGGAGTATTCTCAATAATAGGTACCATTAGAACAAAAAACATAACTAAAGATTGGGTTAACCTATTTTAAATAGTTTAGACATATTTTAAACCATTTTTCCAATAAAAAAATAACTTATCAAAGTGGAGTTTTCTCAATAATAGGTACCATTTGCAGCCAATTATAAGCACCATAACCATGGAACATGGAAAATTGGCAATGACAATCAATTTGTGACTTTGGGTGCCACTCTTTGGTTATATGAGCTTGTTTGTACAAATTACTACTAGTATATACATCAAAATTTACTAGTTCTTGTCACAATAAGTAATTTTCATGTTTAGCTAAAGACCTTTATAATTCATCTAACATATATTGAGAAACAATATTAGGAATGCAATAAGGATAAAATGAGGTAAGTGAGGGATAAAATGATTCAGATTTGTTAAGATGAAAGATGTTAATGTCCTAGTAAAAAGGTGTGAGGGATGACGTACTATAGTAAGTTTTCTGAGAGGTATAGATGTGTTGAATTTGCATTAGGGAGAGAAAATTAGTTTGGATATAACACATCTTCAGTTTATTGGGGACACAAACTTAAACATGAAGTTATGAAAGTCACAAATTAAAATGGTGAATTAGTAGATAGTTAAGTGTTGTCTCGTTATCAAACAAGATATATTTCTTGTATAGTAATACCGATATTGTAGTTTATGATCCCTTAATTCTACTAGAACATGCTATGCTTCATTCATTGTTTTATTTTGTTGTGGTTCACTATTCATTTTCTTTATATATTCAATGTTTTTCAGTTATTTGTGATATATTATTACTCCGTTTTCTCTTTTTAAATTTGTTTTGATGTGTTATTTAACCCGATGATCATTTAAACATAAAATTTCTATCTTCATGAGATGATGATAAGATAACAACATAAAATTAAACAAAAAGAAAAGAAATAAAAAGAAGAAAATTGTATGAAATAGTAAACTATTAATTCAAATTAAATGTTATATCCATAATTTCTTTTATTTGTAATTCGTAACAAACATTTCATTTTGTTGCCATCTAATTTATACAAATGCAGGACCTATTTGTATACTGAAATATACAAATAGATCAAAATATACAAATGCAGGACCTATTTTTATATCGAAATGTACAAATGCAGGACCAATTTGTATACCAAAATATACAAATGCAGGATCATTTGTATACCCAAATACATATTATATACCAAAATATACAAATGCAAGTCTCATTTGTATACCGAAATATACAAATGAAGGACCCATTTCTATACCGAAATATATAATACATGACCCATTTGTATACCAAAATATACAAATAGATCCAAATACATATTATTTATATATATATATATATATATATATATATATATATATATATATATATATATATATATATATATATATATATATATATATATCGAAATATACAAATTAATAGCCATAGCAAACATAAAGTTTGTTATGGAGCATAACTATATAAACTATAGCTATAACATATAAATATTATTTTTATATTTGTTAAACCTAAAATTACTCATAAAAATACGTGTAATTACCAACTGTTTCCAATCTTTCTTGATAATTAAAGAGTAAAATTATTTTTCCTTGCTTGTACCCATTATCAAGTAAAATTAGTTAATTAGGCAAATATATCAATACTATTTGATCACTCCAAATTACAAAAAGACTTTTTAAATTGATTTTAAATATTTTTTAAAAACCTATCTAATTAGATAAATATTCATATCATATCTACTAAAGCTCAATATACAATCATTCATATCATATATTATTACAGAGTCACTTGCTCTTTCAAATTCTCTCTCTCTCTCCTTCTCACACTCTCATTCTCTCCCCTCTTTTTCCGCTACGTAATTAAATCTAATTAGTCATTGAAAGATCATTAGTTTAGACATAATCCTTATTTATGTGCATATACATATTTTTAACTATGTATTTATGCACATATACATTAGATACACCACAAATTTAATGTCAAATAGGTATATTTTACGCACAAATACATACATACATCATAGATAAATCGAATACGTTAATATCCTCTCAAAATCAATATGTAACTATGTAAAGATACACCGAGTACTATGCATAAATATACTGATACTGGATAAATGAAATTGATATGTGATACATTAGATGAAATTGATATACACATTCTATATTTGATAGCGGATACAAATGCATAAGATTGCAAATGAGAAAGAGGAAAGATGTGATATACATTCACTAGATACAATAGATATAGAGACACACACACTATATCTAAGGGTAAATAAAGACAATTCAAACAAGTTACATAATTATTAAAATTAGACTAAAAAAAAGAATAAATATATTCCGAACTATAATAAATGGTACGAAGATACCTTTTGTCATGCTCTTAGGATATTGGTATTTCTTTCGTAAAAAAACTAGCATATATATTCTCTTCATACTAACAAACATACACGTGTTATGATCATGAATTCAATATTTATAATTTATTGAATCGACAGATAAAATTGCATCACGTTTTCTTATTTAGTCTTTCGCGTTAGAATAACGAGCATATATATACTTTAATTTTTTGCCTTTAGATAAAATTGTACAACGTATCCCTATTTTTTTTTTTAGAAGGGCATATATTCCACATCCTCCCAAAGTGGCTACGTGGGGCCTCTACCGTTTCAACATTTGCTTACGTGCACATCACGTGATTAATTTTCCTCCCTGAATTTACAAATCATCTTCAAAACTAGCTTCAGTTCCATCCGCCGTCGCCGACCGCCGACCGCCGTGAAGGTTTCAACTTCCGACCAACCGCTGACCGCTGGTACGTGACCTTTTCCGTAGCTGTAAGACGGAACTCCGTTACCTGTTCTCCGGAGTGGACTCGAAACAGTTTATGAGTCTATATCCTCTCCAATTTTTCACAGTCAGTTCACATTACCGAAACCTTAGAACTTCCAGCATTTCACCACCGTCGTTAACGATGAAGGACCGGCCGCTGTCATCATGCGGTGCTGTTTACGTCCCTCCACATCAACGCCTCCGTTCAGTAATCACTGTTCCCTGTGCTGTTTCTCCACAACCTGGCAGCTTACGTCCTACAGCAATCGATCAAAAACGTAATCCTAACATTCTCAAGTCCTACCCTTGCCTTCCGCCGCAGCAGCAAACAGTGCGACTACAACATAAGAGAAGTTCACAATTTGATGAGGTTTCTGAGGAAGGGGGTGATATTGAGCTTACGCCATATCAGGTAGGTGAGACACGTCTATCTGTAGTATTTTGAAGTTTAATCAATGTCAGGATTATTAGTTCTCCTTTAGGCATGCATTACATAGATACCCAACTTAAATGTTTAAATGAATAAAGGATTTCAATTAGATGGCCTGAATAGAGCAGAATGTATAGATAGGATTCATATTATTGGCCTCAACTAGTTTGGAATTGAGGTATGTTGATACTTAATATACCAAGGTGGCTTGAGCAATTGCGTGTGCGAATTAGTTGGGAAGAATCTTGGGGTCTAAATGCTGTTTATACAATTAATTTTAAGGATTGTTTCTGCTCAATAAATATAAGTTTTCTTCCTTATTGATTTTTGTATAATGATCCAATTTGGCTTAGGAAATGACTGAATGGGGAAATCTCAATGTTGGCCTAGTTTTTACTGAAAAAAGGTGATTGCCTAATTTCATATAGAACTCAATTATTGCCTAATTTTGATTAAAACTTGATTTCTGAGCAAGTTAACTCAAAATAGTGTTTTGAAGCTTCAATGGTATGTTAAAGTGGATTCGAAACTTACATTTGGGTCATGATTGTATTATGTAAGGTTACTTGAGTAGTTACATAATCTAAGAGCAGGAGAATATTGTCATTTGTTTTGGTTTATGGGTGATATACTGACACTTTAGTCTACAATTCTGTGGACATCTCATCTTTGTGTTGTCTTGAATCTTTGATTCGTTCTTTGTTTTTAACACGACTCATGTATTTTGATAAGTTAGATAACCAAATCCACATGTCCGAATATTGAGTTTTAGATCAATGATGAGACCCTATGCGAGTAAGGATCATATGTGTTTAAGGTCTGAACTGCATTGGAAAGCATCACATGCATATTAACTTGAGTTAGGCAAGGTTGTTTTCTTTTCCCTTGGACCTTTGATGTTCAGGCATGTAGCAAGATATGCATAACAAGAAAGTCTGATTAAGATTTCCAAACTACAGTAATTAATATAATGTATAATAAAGTTGCCATTGCCAGCACCTACAACTCTGTTTCATTAAATAATTGGTGTACAATGCGGTGGTTATCAGTTGACTTGAATTTAATAGTAAGTATTATCAACAAAATAGACAAATTAAATTCATTCCATCCCCTTTCCTCACTCTCTTCTGTGCTTTTCTTTTTGGCTCAATGACCTTTCTGCACTAGTATGGGGCTTCATCTATTTTCTTCTTGGACCTTGTAACTCTTCTCATTTCTTTTTCAAGTTTTCTATAAAAAATAGATTGTATAGTAACTCTTCCATATACAGGAAAAATATAATCCCATTCTTCATGTGTAATTAGATACTACTTTATCCTATCCTATCTAGTGTTATTGAACATGGATTAAGTGCTTATTTTTGTTAAGACTTTGTGATATGCTCTTAAGTTACTTGTGCTGAAACTTGCCTAATTATCAAGTAATATGCTGATCAGAGGTTGCACTAGTGTTTTTTCTAGAGTTATTAGATTGTTTTAGTGGTGGAGTTATATTCTTATCCAGATATGTGTCATTCATAGCAATTAACTGAAAATTTCAAAAATATTACATAGTGTTGTGAAAAGTGCAAAAAAGTGCGCTTAAAGCGCGCTTCAAAGCGAGGCGACACCAGTGCGCTTTTTTCTCTTGAGGCGATGCGATCTGAAAAAGGCGCTCGCTTCAGATAAAGAAGCGAGAAGCGACACTAAGGCAAAAGCGCAATAAAGCGCGCTTTTTATAAAAAAGCGACAATTAGGGTTTTTTTTTAAAAAAAAATTGTCTTTTTTAAAAAAAAATCTGAAATATACAGTATAACTTAATTTTTCTTTCACGACTCTTCTTTCGCTTCTTCTCTCTTCACAACCGCGACTGAGACTGTCTCTCTTCACACCTCGACCGCGACTGCAGGTAAGTTTTAACCGATGTTTATTAGTTCATATCTGTGAGTTCCTTTTCTCCTGAAATATACAATCTTCGCCTTTGCTTCATCTCTGTGAGTTTCTTTTTTCTTCACGATGCTGTAGTTTTTTCTTCTTCTTCTCTTCTTCTCTTCATCTCTGCTGTGATCTTCTCTGTTTCTGTTCACAATTACTGACTGCCTCCTCTGTTTTTTTCAATTCTTTTGCTTTTTTTTTTTCGTTTTTATTTTGTGATCAATGTGTTTGCTAGCAGCTCTTTTTTTTTATTTTTTGACACTTCTGATGATGAAGAAGATGATGACCAATTATAACCCTTGGTTATGGCACTTGAAGAGTTTGAGGATCTTGTTGAAGAATAGGAGTTTGAGTATTTGTGATTTAATTATGTTTTTGATTTTTTGCTTTATATGTTAGTACTTATGAGTATTATTGACTATCTATTTTCTTTTAATCTAAGACTATATTACCTCTATTTAGTTATTTAGTATTTTTTTATTTTTATACTAAATGTCGCTTTTTTTAAAAAAAGCGCGCTTCGCTTCACGCTTCTCGTTTCTGTGAAGCAAGCCCTCGTCGCTTTTTTCCGCTTCTCGCCTCCCAAAACACTGATATTACACTTAAGGGTGTGACCTAGTGGTCAAGGAAGTGGATTGAGAACCATGAGAAGGTTCAAATCCCAGTAAAGGCAAAACACTAGATGATTTCTTTTGGTTTGTCCTAGCCTTGTTGGATAAAGTTACCAAGTACCTGTGCCAGTGTGCTAGTGGGAGGTAGTAGATACTCGTAGAATTAGTCGAGGTGCAAGCAACCTAGTCCCGACACCATGTCTATTAAAAAAATAATTGAAAAAAAAATGCTATAACTTGTATTAACATAAATATGGCATTAATTTGCACCTCTCCGGTAAGTTGCATCTGAACAAGAGTGTTCTTGTGGCCCTAATATTGTATGCTTCAACTTGAGTACACTACACATTTGTGTCGTCAGCATTTCTCTGTTGCTGAAATGATGGAATCACTGATCTGGACATATGGTGAATGAATCAACATACACTTGGATGATAGGCACACAAGGTGGAGACTTGAACTTGACCATTAATCTGAAGGAATCAACCTTAACCCATAGGTCACTGACATCTTTTGTATGGAGCATTCCTGACATGGATGGGTTTTTACCAAGTTGCATGAGATCTTCACTTTTCGATGCCGCACCCGTGTTGGATTCTCCAAAAATACACTACTTTTGGCGAATCTAACACACACCCCTTGACATTTTTGAAGAGTCCGAGCATCATAGGTTTTTAGTCTTTCTACGTTGATCTGATGATGAGGTTTTATACGTGTCAGTGAATGTTTGCTTTGTCATGGAAAATCACTGCTCATGTCCAGCTACTTTCAATTGCATATACAATCTTATCCATGTTATGGCTTGCATGCATTTACAGCTAATTCTTCCCGTCTGCATGTATCACAAATATAAGCCACCTGATTGTCCTATAACATTAAATGGATTCCAGGGTGCTGTCACATCTGATAACGCTGAAACATGGAAATGGAAGCTCACTGCTCTGCTACAAAACAATGATATACAAGAGGTGCTCTCAAGGGAGAAAAAAGATAGGCGTGATTATGAGCAAATAGCAGCTTTAGCAAGCAAAATGGGTTTATATAGGTATCTTTGATTAGGAAGTGTATTGTTTCTGAACTTGTTTGGTACAGAACTTTAATATGCTACCATCCTTGCAGCAACCTATATTCAAAAGTAATTGTTGTCAGCAAGCTTCCATTACCTAACTACAGGTTTGATTTGGATGATAAGCGTCCTCAGAGAGAGGTATGTTCTTGACCTGTTAGATTCTTATTCAGTTATTTAAATTTTGACTCAACGCCAATATTTCCACTTCTATTTTCTTTTATTTAATTGTCTTAGTCTGGATTTACATTCCTGTTGCTTCCTACTTGATCAGGCTTTTCTTGTTTTAGTTCATGCCTGGTTCCTGTATTCCCTCTTCTGCCTCTCTTTCCTGTCCTTTATCTCATTACTGATGATAAAGACTGCGACCTTTAAACAATTTTCAGGTGATCCTGCCTCCGGGTTTACCTAGACGAGTTGATGTTTTTCTTGGAGAATACTTGTCTCGTAAGCCAAGAAGCACAGATGTACTTTCACGATCAAGCAGTAATGGGAGTATAGCTACTGATGAGGGTCTATTTGAGCAGTCAGAGGCACTCCCTCAAAGTAAGGCTTCCATGAAGAAAATCCATTGGGAAAGGAGTATGCAAATGCAGACAGAGCAGCAAACTTGGCAGGTTTAATCACCTCAAATTTTAAAGCACACTGACATCTGTAAAAATTAAGAATTATCTCCCTCTTCCAACCTTGTCTTCACTTCAAGTAAGATGCTTAGTTTTCTTGGTTTACTTTCTATAGGTCAGACATGATAATCAAAGTTTTTGCTGCCTGAAACCTCATCATGGAGTGAGACTTAAATTCTGTAATGATACATGCTTCTTAATTTGTCTGGAGTCTGGACTAAGCAATGAAAATAGGTGTTGAGATTAGAGCAAACGAGAATAAAATTACACTAGCTGATCTGTCAAAAAGTTTATAGATACACCATGTAGTATATTTTTCTTATTAACATAGTAAGGCACTGGGAGCAGTAGTTGCGGGGCCAGGTGATACGCACAATCTATTGCAGGGTAAAAAGTTTTATCTTCTAATGCTTCCTTAAGCAGGTGCAATTGAATCTACTGTTGCTGGGGCAGCCCTTAAAATTTCGACGACATAATATCTAGTAGTTTTTTTTTTTCCCGCACATCTTTATTGGAAAATAATACAGTAATTATCTTTTCTCTAACTTCTCGAGAAAGGAATAATATGTTGTTCACTTGCTGTTTTCCTTTAACCTGCATATGGTGAGAGATAAGAGATCTGTGAACTTAATTGTGGTTTCCGAAACAACTGTAATAAAGTTATCTGTGGTATGCATGTATAAGATAAGGACGCAACATACTCAAGTGAAAAGTTACAACTGTTGTGCATATGGAAACAATTTTTGTGTTCATTCCCAAAGGATTATACATAACATTCCCAGTTAGTTGAGAAAATAGTAACAGTTATAGGATATACATCATGACCTTGATTTTGCCTTCATCCTTTTTCTCCAAAATGCCCTTACTTTTCCTAAGTAGGTATCCTCTCATTCTTTCTCCACTGCTTCTCTTTTCTTTTCTTGACCATTGCGGGTGTCACACTACGTAATTTTAGACTGTACTTCAGTTTTTTTTGTTTTACTAGAAATATTTGGCATTCAGATAAGAAGAATTTTAGTCATCTTTGATTTTTGGTGAATTTGATGTCTAGATAGGAATAATATCTATCATAATTGACTTCTGAAGAATCTGATTCACGGAGCTATTTAAAATCATTGAGGGCTCTGGTGTTAGTTGATAGACGTGATTAACTTCTGTGTTAGGTTCTCAAATTAGGAGGTGTTAAGACACGAAGATTTGTTCCTCTCCTTCTAGGCGAGCTACTTTGTTCCTCAGCAAAGTGTCCACTTCTATATCGACAGATTTCATTCGATTTGTTGAAGCTTGGTTGGTGGAAAATATGACATAAATGTTTGTGCTAGCTGGAGTTTGCACATCGTGAAATGCTTTTGTTCATATAAAAGCTTAGTATTTATAGAGAAACTAAGAACAAATCCAAGAGAGGTCCTTGTTCATGACATCAAGCAAAAAGCCCCCTATGTCCTGAATTGCATAAATAAAGGTATTTCTCTAGTATTAAGTGATTTTTTAGGCAAACCTATTTTACCTGTATTCATAGGAAAAGAATATCTTCAAATCTAATATGTCCGTATGTCTGATTACTTTAGCAACCACTACCTGAAAATTTTTCAGAAACGAATTTCTGAAAAACAGTTATAAACCCAGTATCAACTGTTTGTAGGGAGAACGGTATGTGTTAGAGTGAGTAAACAGTCTGCTGTGACTTTGTTCCTTTGATCCTTTCTCATAGATCTTTCCTGCACTCTAGCTCCATGCTGTTTCTACTTTCTCCACAGTTTGTAGCTTTCTATAGTTCTTTTTTTTTTCTTTGAGTTTGTTCTGTTTGTTTAATATAATGTTGTAAAAGTTAACCAGTATATATTTTTTTGGTTCCCTGTGGAAGATTGATTCATGGAATATCATTATTGTTTGTTATAGGAATCTCCTGAGGGTAGGAAGATGCTGGAATTTCGTTGTAGTCTACCTGCGTATAAGGAAAAAGATGCAATATTAAGTGCCATTTCACAGAACCAGGTATATCAGATCTGGAGAAATCTGTCCTCGCCACTTGGCCCATCATTGCTGTATTAGAGCAGTGCCATGTGCATTTCATGTCACTGGTAAAGGAGAAATAGAAGAAAGGGAGAGCTTCTTTTGATTTGTTGTTTTTATGATACATTTGGGTAAGATCATAAAATATGTGGTTGCGAAACTATCATCAAACACTAGAAGAAAAATAAAGCCTTTCTTATATTTTGAACAATTAACATTCATTTTGGGTTGTTGGTGGGCAAGCTAGACAGTCCATGATTAGAATCCATTGATAAGGAACTGGATAAATTCGCCCAGTCATCGTTGATGGTTATCCAGTTTCTTATCAGACACCAAATGAACCTTTACAAATCTTTCCATGTGAGATATCTAGCAAAGCATTCACATATGGTGGAAGAACCAAAATTCTTTTTGTTGGTGAAGCATAAAGCAGATGAGGGGCGAAATAAAAGGAGTCTGTTTTGAAATATGTCACAGCATTGTAAATCTATTGTTCTTGCTTGGGATTTTGGGGTGTGTCTTAAGCGAAGAAGTGCAAATGAAAAGATTTTAAGCATACAGATTGAATATGATAGCAAACTGCAGTTCTTGGAGACTCCTTGTTTTTTTTTTTTTGAAACTGCTGTTCTTGGAGCCCTTTGACGTTCTATTAAATTCATCTAGTATTCTGTACGTCATTTTCTAACCATTACTGAGTTTTAGCTTTGTCTGCAAAATGACCTCTATTTGAAGAGTGTTGATGCCCACTCTTAGCTTTGTGGTTTTTTGTTTTTCTAATTTTATTTAGGGAACTAGTATAGTTCAAAATGGAACGTGTAAAAGAAAACATGCAGTAGCTAAATGCCTTGGGAAAGGCTTGATCTTTTTAAAACTTCTCATGATGATTCTGATATGAGGATAAGCTTTTCCGTGTGAACAGGTGGTTATTGTCTCTGGTGAAACTGGCTGTGGGAAGACCACACAGATTCCGCAATTTATTTTAGAGTCTGAAATTGAGTATATTCGTGGAGACATGTGTAGTATCATATGTACACAGCCAAGAAGAATTTCTGTTATGGCAGTATCTGAAAGAGTTGCTGCGGAGAGAGGGGAGTTGTTGGGTGAAACAGTGAGTTTCTGTACTAGAAAACAAAGTGGCATAAATTCCATCACGCATGACTTAATTTTGGAATAAGTATTCTGTATTCTCTGATGTCTTTGCAGGTTGGATATAAAGTTAGACTAGAAGGTGTTAAAGGAAGGGACACTCACCTCCTCTTCTGTACAACTGGTATCTTGTTAAGAAGGCTACTGGTTGATAGAAATCTGAAGGGAATCACACATGTAATTGTGGACGAGATTCATGAACGTGGAATGAACGAAGGTATATCGTTGTCTTTAAAGAGATGTCGAGTTCATGGAATCTACTTTCTAACAATTGAGTATGTATTATACCAGACTTCCTGCTAATAGTTCTGAAGGATTTACTCCCACGCCGGCCAGAATTAAGGTTGATCTTGATGAGTGCCACCTTAGATGCAGAGCTTTTCTCTTCATACTTTGATGGGGCTCCACTAGTCCACATTCCTGTGAGTATGTTGGTTGACTAATTGTGTTTTCAATTGATGTTCGACATTAATTTATGGCACTGGTCCTATTCCTCTTCCTCTTGTTCTGTACTTCCTGAATCCCAATTTATTTGATAAGACATAATTTGACTGCAAAGAAAATTTCTCATGTATGTTCTTTTTGTAGTAGAAGAAGAAAACGTTAAAGCAGTTGTAATATAAAAAATTAAATTTGAATAATGTGTCTCTGATGTTGTCAGACAAATAGTACACTGAGGTGTTTTTCTTTGTAGAAATCTTTTTTTCAGATATTTGCTAGTTCATTTTATATATTTTGTTTGTTGGTTTCTCCTTTTTATCAATTAAACGTGTATGATATGTTAATTATTAGAACTTCTCTATATGGAAATTTTAATCTGTATTTAAATACTATTTGTTTGAAACCTAATATATAAACAAGAGGACTATAAGCTAATTAGTCATTTGAAATTAAAATATCTTCTGCGCGTTTTTGCTATTTTGTTTACATGTTATATCAATTCAAACTGATTTGATTTTATATAAAGCTACAAGGATGAACCCAGTTTAGATATTACATTTGAATAACACACTCTCTTTAAGAGGTATTATACGAACGTATGGTCATTATGCTTCAATCAGGTTATTCTATTCCACCTATTAGAAGAAAAAAAAGAACTTAAATAGAAATACTTAATAGCATGGTGATACATTTATACAAACTTTTACCCCGAGCACATGTAATGAAACTATAGATAATTAAGTGAAGTCTAATCCACAAATTATTTGATCTATAGGATTTTAACCATTGTATTCAGGAGATTTTAACATTATATATTGGCTGAGATGTTTGGCTCTGGCCTTTGATTGACACTAGATTTCAGAATGAAAGAGAACGTCTAAAGCCCGACTATTTCAAGACAGAATTTTATATTTGAATTTGTCATGTTATAGTTACTTATTTATACACCGATATTCTTTAATTAATTCCATGAGACAATCTATTTTAGCAAAAAGAAAATAAGAGCGTCGACAATAAAAATGCATCAGACATGAGAAAACTCTTTCAAAAGCTACTCAAACTGCAATTAAGCTGGAGCAAACCATTTACTCAACCATATCTGATGACATAGCTTCGATATGGTTCAATTTTTTGTTTTTCAAATTTCAACAGAAGTATTAAAAGCACAGCTAAATTTTGTTCCTCCCAACATGTATGTTTTCATATCTCATTGTATCACTGGATAGTCAATATCCCCTATATGTATTTTGTTTTTATATATTACAGATGAATACCACCAAGGTTCCATGAACCCATTTAGTTAATAACAGAGGTTCCAACATAGAGTCGTTTAGAGAAAATATTAAGCATGTATGAGTATAAAATAAAAGCAAATTATATCAATATACACATTAAAAAAAATTAGGGATAATTTCAGAGAACTTCCCCTGGTTTAACCTTATAACACTCACTTCCCTTGGGGTTTTGAATATTACATTTACCTCCCCTGTATTAAATTTTTGTTACCAAACTTGTTTAATTGATAATCTTTCAATAACATTCCAAAAATATCCTTCTGTGAGATTTATTTTTTCATACTCGTACTAGATTGATGACCCAAACAATATTTCGTTCAAAAAGGAAGACCCTTGGCTGAAGAAAAACAGTTCAAAAAAAAAGGAACAGTGGAAGTACAAGAAATGACACATAGTAACAGAACAGAAGAACAGCAATATAGTTTGAACTTTATCCAAAAGAAATAATCTAGAATGTTACTTGCATGAAGGATTTTGACAATATCAGTTGAGATTGGGATTCGATCAGCATCTTATTTAGCGGAACTTATTAAATGTAGAGAAAATCACAGGCCTTCCTAGTGGCTGAAAGAAATAGGAGTGGAATTTTCCTATTCAGGATGTGGATTTTCCTAATGGAGTATGTGAAATGCGTGATATAGTTCATTTCTTCTCTTATTGGGTAGAGCATCGGTGTTTAACATGATACCTGTGTGAATCCACATTTATCCCTTTTTTTCCTGGATACAGTTTAATCCATACTTACATTGCTTCCATATTATTTTTGAAAAGTTTTTGCATGGTCTTTATTAGGGATTTACATATCCAGTTCACACTCATTTCCTGGAAAATATTCTGGAGATGTCGGGGTACAGGTTGACACCGGACAATCAGATTGATGATTATGGGCAGGAGAGAACGTGGAAAATGAACAAACAAGCTCCAAGAAAAAGGAAGAGCCAGATTGCTTCTGCTGTTGAGGTTTCTACTTTTAAAAGCAACTTCCACAATTTTCATTTGCTACAACTCCTCTGCTAATATTTTATTTGTCGTCAGGACACCCTCAGATCTGCTGATTTCCAAGAATTTAGCCCTGAGACACAAGAGTCCTTGTCTTGTTGGAATCCTGATTGTATAGGCTTCAATTTTATAGAATATATTCTATGCCATATTTGTGAAAATGAAAGGCCTGGTGCTGTTTTAGTTTTTATGACTGGTTGGGATGACATAAGTTCTCTGAAGGATAAGCTACAGTCTCATCCTATCTTGGGGAATACAAGTCGTGTTTTATTGCTGGCATGCCATGGTTCTATGGCTAGTTCAGAGCAGGTGAAGAAATTTGGATTTATGCTTTTACCTTGCATTTGCCTTACATGTAAACTATATTTTTGTTACAAGCTATACTCAAGGATATATCATCTGTTACTAATCATAAATTTCAGTATAAGCATTACTAGTATATTTTCTGTTCTCCTTGTATGTTTGGGCATCGGAATATGTGTTCTGCTTATTATCTGGTGACTTGCACTTTCTGTTTTCTTACCATTTGACTTGTTAGATTGAGCAGGTTTTATAATTTACCAATTTCTACTTAGTAGAAATAAAAAAAGGAGTTCACGATCTTAGTTGTCCAGTTTATTATCTAAGCTCTTGTGTTTCTTATTCATTTAGTCGATTTGCTTATATGTAGAGGTTAATATTTGACAAGCCTGAAGATGGAGTGAGGAAGATTGTGTTGGCTACAAATATTGCTGAGACCAGTATCACGATTGATGATGTAGTGTTTGTTATCGACTGTGGCAAGGCAAAAGAGACGTCATATGATGCACTTAATAATACTCCTCGTTTGCTTCCTTCTTGGATTTCAAAGGTCTCAGCTCGACAAGTAAGACACTTTGCTGGTCCTCTCTGAATCTGATTGGAAGATACATTTACATATGTCTTTATAATAAATTGTGTAATGTGATGGTTAGAACTTTTGTGATGATTGTCTTTTCCCTGGTTCAGTGCAACAGTGTGGGAGGGGAAGGGGAAGGGGAAGGGTGCACATGGGATTGAGAAGGAAGACTTAATAGCCGTGAATAGAGAGATTGACTTGCTGAGAAAGAATGATACTATGTAACCCTTCAATTCATTCAATAATCTATTGACTTGTGATTGTGACAATGCATCACCTGATGCGTTGTATAGATACTAACTATAGAAATTCATATGAATATCACATTTCTGAATCCTCACACTTGAACCTTTTCGTTGATGAATAGGCTGAGCTTTGAAGCACATTTCAATTTGAAGTTCAGACTTGACCAGTACTTCCAGAACCTTAGGTTTCATTTCTGGAAGTTCTTCGATTCAAGGGTCTGATAATTTTTTACTTGTGCCACAATCACTGTATGGAGATCTCCTTGCTGGACCTCTACCCAAGGCGTTAATATTTTTCAGTTTTATTTGAACTCCTGCTTGTCTAATACGTAAATCTTCATAGTTTATATTTGGTAATAGCCCTTTTAAGAATGAGTTATGTGATGCTTATAAAAGACGCATGTTTCTTCATCTTAAGGTATAGAAAAGTGTTGCACTCAGAGGTGGGGCCTAGTGGTAAATGAAGTGAGAGGAGAACGAGAACCATAGGATCTCAGGTCCATATCCAGTAGAGGAAAATAACACTAGGTACCTGTGCTGGGGAGCGATAGCGGGTAACCGGTGGAATAGTCGAAGTTCGCCCAAGCTGGCCCGACACCACCAGCATAAAAAAGGGTGGAGGAAATGTTTTCGAGAGTAATGGTTCTTGTGAAGCTTTTTCTCCCTTGGTGTATTATGCACCTTAATTCATGGAGTTCTTGATTGGATTTTTAGGTTATACTTCTTCTTTTGCTTGTCTAATTTACTATTTACATTTATTCACAAGCTGCCAAATTGGAGCAGCCTTCTTTGTACTTCTTTTCCTGCTTTATGGTCCAAATTATCATCCATATGTCAGTTGATATCTGTAACGGACTTCAAAATTGCATGAAGTTGAGTGACTATTTTTTTCTTATCTGTTGAATGTGAATATTCAACGAAGACCTCTGCACCTCTTCTATGCATTTTCCTTGGTAATCATTTCGGTACTGAATCCTGCCAAATACAGTTCCTGCAAATAAGGTAGAAGCTGAAGAATTTTTAATTTATAGGCTAACAAAGCCCCGAAGTTACGCACTCCAGCTGTCCTATAATTTATGTCTCTTTCGAATTGGATGATGTAGTTGAAAAAAAGGTTATCAGTAGGAAGGCTGAAAAATTTGGGTTTGGTAAGTATTCAGATGGGAAAGCACCATTGAGTTGCTTTTTAATTTTAAAAAGAAACAAGAAGTGATTTCATTTCATTTGTTGGGTGATCTCTTGCTCTCATGTTCGAGTGTTTGCTCATCATTACGCTCGTGAATGCCAATTGCAAGTCTGGCTAAATACTATTTTTGGACAAGAACTCTGGATATATAATATTTAGTAGAAGTTACTCGCCAAGAAACTGTTGTCATTTTTTCTGGACATCCAGTAAGGTCAAGTAGACTTTTAATGTTTTTGATAGAGAAGGCTAAGTAGACATTATCTTATCAAAAAAAAAAAAAAGGGGCTATAAGTGGTTATCATAATTTGGTACAGAGGGTGTCATTGGTACATTTGGCCAAGTAACTAGCTCTACAAAGAGTTTGTCAGAGACTGAACTCATCAGATTTTTTTTGCCAAAGATCAAAAAACAACATTATGTACAATAATATAGTTGTACCTTGTCATTGCAAGGAATTGTAGCCTTCGTTAAATTTCTTTGCTAAACAGGTAAGTATTGTTGATGTCTGAAGCTAGCTTCTTATGTGAAATAAGTTGTTATTACTAATCCGGTTAATGTCAAGACCCAAGAGTTCCTGGTCTAAGCAAAGATAAGTCCTTGAACCTGTGGTTGCAAAAGATTTTGGGTTTGACTTTGAATGCAAAAGAGAAAGGAAATTGCTTAGAAAATTAGGTTCTTATAGCTTATGAAAACATACTCACCACAACTGACACATAGATAACAAGGCTCAAAGCTCCGGCTTTGGTAATAATGGCTGACTGGTATGATGATGAGATGTAAAATATGGGTAAGGGGAATTATTTCACTTCGTTTTCCCTCCAGTTTTTGTTGCACATGACGAAGTTTTCACCTTGTTGGTACTTTTTGTTTTTTAGTAGGAAGTTCTCCCTTTTCATGCTAATAATCTTTTGTTACTACCGACAATTTTTAACTGTATGATGTTTGTTTACTCATGAAACTGATAGAGAAGGGGACGAGCTGGACGTGTTCAGCCAGGAGAATGCTATCATCTTTATCCCAGATGTGTATATGATGCTTTTGCAGATTATCAATTACCAGAAATTCTGAGAACTCCTTTGCAATCCCTTTGTTTGCAAATTAAAAGTTTAAAACTCGGTAGCATTTCTGAGTTCCTCAAGAGGGCTTTGCAATCTCCCGAATTATTAGCGGTAATGCTCTGTCAGATTTATTGTTCTAACTTGTGTGGTAATGGATATGTTAGCAATTTTCTTATTCGGTAGTACAAGTTCCCCCTTTCCTTGTTGCTTCAATGAAGTAATTTTTTCTTTTGCTGATAGGTTCAGAATGCTGTTGAGTATCTGAAAATCATTGGGGCTTTAGATGAGAATGAAAATTTGACTGTTCTAGGTAGGAACCTGAATTTTAACCGTATTCAAGTCTAACCATTTAGTCTGATTTTTCTCTGCCTTTGTTGTGTTTGAGTAACAGGACGTTACTTAACAATGCTTCCAATGGAGCCTAAACTCGGGAAAATGCTTATACTTGGAGCAATTTTGAATTGTTTGGACCCGATATTAACTATTGTTGCTGGTCTTAGTGTCCGAGATCCCTTCTTGACACCACTTGACAAGAAAGATGTAAGTTGAGCCTTCCGTGTTGCTGTTGTCATTATTTGCTTCATCTCCATTAGTTGGATCAAGCATAACATTCTTTGAGCGATCAGTTATGGTTTTGAGACATGTTGGCTTTTGTTTTCAGCTTGCAGATGCTGCCAAGGCTCACTTTTCACGCGATTTTAGTGACCATCTTGCTCTTGTCCGAGCATATGAGGGTTGGAGGGATGCTGAAAGAGACCTAGCTGGGTATGAGTATTGCTGGAAGAATTTTCTGTCTGCACAGTCTATGAAAGCTATTGATTCTCTTCGCAAGGAGTTCTACTCTTTGCTGAACGACACTGGTCTTGTTGACAGCAACATTACCATGTATAATTCTTGGAGTTATGATGAGCATCTCCTTCGAGCGATTATCTGCTATGGGTTGTATCCTGGATTCTGTTCTGTACTGGTAAAACCTGCTGACTTTCTTCATTTTCTTCAATATTTATCTTAGAGATCATATTTGCGTTCACCATATATCCCATATTAATTTGTACCTTTTTATTCATTTGAAACAACCTGGACACGAGCTTTATCCATAATTATAAATGTATAATTCCATAGTACTAAAGCGCCCTCATGGATGTTTTTAAGCTTAAGTGAAACCGTAAAAAATAAAAACTTTAGTGAGCGTTTAAGTATCCTTGTTTCCAATGTTACTAATATTATTGCTTTTGCAGCATAATGAAAAGTCATTTTCATTGAAAACAATGGAAGATGGTCAGGTGTTATTACACTCGGTGAGTATGCTACCTGAGTATTTTGTTTTTTCTTTAATAGAAGTCCCATTTATCTTACTCTCTTTCTGGTGTTATGCAAAGAACTCCGTTAATGCCCGGGACTCCAGGATACCATATCCTTGGCTGGTGTTCAATGAAAAGATCAAAGTAAACTGTGTCTTTCTACGGGATTCAACAGCTATCTCCGACTCAGTGCTGCTTCTATTTGGAGGAACCATCTCAAAGGGGGAAGTGGTGAGCTCCCCATCTTGCGTTGTGCTGATCCTAGATCCCGTAGGAGAATTTTGTTTACAGGTTAATGCCAAGTGTAATTAACCTGCTTACATATTCTCTCAGTTGATTGAAATCATTTACGTCATTTTACAGGACGGTCATTTGAAAATGTTGGGTGGATACTTAGAGTTCTTTATGAACCCTACTATAGCAGAAATGTACAGAAGTCTAAGAAGAGAGCTTGATGAGTTAATTCACACTAAAGTAAGTGATTGTTTGCTACCTCACTTTATTATCAATTCTGCTAAAGGATTGGTTCACAACAGATGGAATGCTATTCTGTTTTGTGAAGCAGAGATGTTGTTGACAATTTTTGAAATAATATATCACTAAGTTGACAATCTACATGGTACAGCTTCTGAATCCTAGGATGGATGTACATAGTTATCATGAACTTCTGTCAGCAATACGGTTGCTTATCTCAGAGGATCAATGCGGTGGCAGATTCGTTTTTAGTCATCAGATTTTACTTCCTTCTAAGCCATATGCTGGAGCACCAACACCAGCTCCAACGTCAAGGATAGAAAGTGGTCCAGGAGGTGACAACGCTAAGTCTCAGCTACAGACGTTGCTGAATCGAGCAGGATATGCAACACCAACCTACAAGTCTTTGCAACTCAATAACAATCAGTTTCGAGCAACTGTGGAGTTCAACGGAATGCAGATAATGGGAAGACCTTGCAACAACAAGAAGCAAGCTGAAAAAGATGCAGCAGCTGAGGCTCTGGAGTGGTTGTTGGAAGGGCACCGTGCAGGTCCTGATTACATTGAGCAGATGTCTCAGTTTCTGAAAAAGAGCAAAAAGGCATAGAGTGGACATCACAAAATTGGAATCCGTGATGTTTGGGACAGCCTCATCTGTGTTTGTTCTGGATGGGTTCAAATGAGCATCATCTGTGTTGGCAGTTTTATAATATATGTGAATATGATATCCTGAAACCTATGAACGGCTGATTCTGGAGTCTCAGAAACGCAGTGTGCTCAGTAAAGCTAAATCTGAGTGGGGGTGGGGTGGGGTGGGGTGCGGGGGATAAGGTTTGGATGGGCTTGGCTTCTTTTGACTTGTCCCGGTTTTTGCATATGCAGCTGTTCAGTCTGCTCGTCAAGCCAATGCACCTGAAATTACAATATCTTCGCGATGAGGAAATGCTTCATATTTTGCAAAGCAGATCAAATGCTCTGGTATTGTTGCACTTAATTGGTTAAGTTCATCTTTATCCTTTGTATATATTATTAATAATAGTGGTTAAGAAAATCACTCTATCTTGCTATTAATGGCTGTTCTTAGAATTTTCTTTTTCTATGCTTCTACTTGGAGGGTTCGTTGCCCGTTTGTTACATCTTGGGGCTATTTGATTGCTCAATGATAAATACAGGCAGAGTCAAGTCAAGAGCCTTGAGGAATATGGAGTATGTGACGACTCTTATTATTATTATTACTTGACTGCAATAGCTGTGGATCTTTCTTTTTTTTAATTCGAGCTCTCACCTTTTTGCTCTCTTGGTGATTCGAACCTACAATCTTAGGGTTGGAAGTGAGGAATGTTTATCATTGGAGTAACTCCCTCTGTCATATATGTGAATCTTGAACATTTTTAGAACTATTCTAATGTATGTGCGTGCAATTTGAAGTTGGGTCGAGAACATCCAGTCTAGTCTCTTATTCCGGCACCGTCGGTAGGCTTAAAGAGTATGTGCTTAAAATCAAGGGAAAGGAAAATTATTTTGAAAATTGTACTATTGTACGTGGGGTAGTACTAGTGTTTTTTTTCTTTGCGTAAAAAAAAATTATAATTTACGTAAATTTTATAGTGTTAAAAGCTAATTACATTATTTCCTTCTTTTTTTTCAAATAAGTAAAATCTCTTAAAATTTATGAATTTCGAATATATCATTGGAGATCTGGATACATAGAGGAGGAATGTATTAAATGTATTAGAGAGCGAATAGGACATCTGGATACATAGGGGACGATGTATCTGTGAGGGGATAGGAAACTCGGATACATAGGGAACGAGTAACTGTGAAGGGATAGGAAATTCGTATAGATAGGGGAGGAAAGTATCTGAGAGGAGATAGGATCCAAATATATAGGGGGAGGGTTGTATTTGAGAGTGAAAATAGATGTATCGAGCAGAAGTGATATAGTTGAGATTTTTATTATTTTTTTAAAATGATAGAATGTTTTTATAGATTATGATAAATAAGACGTGTTTTTAGGTAATGCAAAGGAAGAAATTAGTGTTCGTGACTTGTTGGGCTACTCTTTGAAAATAAGTTGATATAAAAATTGGGCCAAATTATAGATAAGAAGGTAAAGCATAGCCAATTTTGATAGAATTGTAGCGCCAACTGATAGACAATGTAATTGTCTTCTAATTCTTTTATATTTTAAAATTTTCATGTGTGTCTCACGTCTAGGACTGAACATCTGGTGCGTAGAAGAAATCTGACTTTAATACCATGTAAAGAAATAAACTTTTAGTTCATGAGAATTTCTTTTATCAAGTTCATATAAAAAATGGAATTCATAATTTTCTCATCCCATCATTGGGAGACTAAAATATTTCAAGATTGCCTAAACTACTTGCCTTTTAAAGGGAGACGTGAAGTTGCTAACGTAAATCAACTTCTCCTTCATCACTCGTATCTTTTCTATACTTAGAGCTTGAATTCGATACTTTTGATTAAGGGTGAAACAAGTTTATTACTGCTCCACAACCCATGTTGATTTCTATACGGTATCTCTTGAAAACCACAAATCTCAAAAGGTGCACTAGAATAATAAGGGTTCTTTCAACTTTGATTTTGAGATTTCGAATGATGTTTTTATATATAGGAAATCAGTAAAAAAAATCTCATAGTAGACTTTCTATGACATGAATTTTAATTATAGTGAATTTTGAGTACCAAATAGTAATAAAATAAAATAAAATAAAGGGATACTAGTATTTTGACCCTTAAATTATTGATATATTTTTTTAAATCCTTGTAATGTATGATTCTAACATGTTTGACCTTTAATCGTAACTTAATGATAAGAAAATAGCAAATTTTGAAAGTTAAAAAACACTCATTCAAAAGGAAATGTAAAACATCTATATTTTTGGGAATAAAACAAATTATTCCGACTTTTACATCACATAGAATAGTGTGCTTTCTTATAAAGTGATGTTGATTTCTCATTTAGCATTTTTTTTCTCTTTTCCTTGACAATATCGCTAATGGTCAAACGTACCCTCTTTCTAGATTTATTTTAGTATAAAAAAAAAAAATACAAAATTAGAATATAAGAATGAGTTTCTATCTCTGAATGTAAAATAAAAGTGTTTGGCTTATATTTATAGACGTGTAATATGATCACATAATTAAACAATGGTAAATTTTTGACTGATCTGACTAAAATATTAACCAAATTAATTGCACATAATTATGACTCTCCAAATAATGCTAGCATATAGTACATGAGATTCTGTTAGAAACAATTAGCCTAATCGTTTATTTGGGAGACTAGTAATAATAATAATTATTATTATATAGAAATGTCTATTTTTTTGGACTTATTCTTAAATATGCTATGTTTGACTAATTATGGAACTATATTATTGTCAAAACTAATTTAACATAACATATGAAATGATTAATAATATTTGTAAATTTTCCAAGCAAAAGATCATAGCTACACAAAATTTAATTATAAAAAAGTTCAATGTGCTCAATCTGAAATCACAATTCACAAAGACTCCAAATTAAAATTTATTAATAAGTAAGAAATAAAAAAAAGTTACCCCCCCCCCTCCTTTTTTAGTTATCTGCTTTAAATTGACATATCTATTAAGAAAATAATTAATAACATAGTAAGTTTACTATTTTACCCCTATTAATTATAAAATTGATGAAAATTTTTATATTTTTCAATATAATTGGTCATTCAATTAAGGGTATAATACGTAAAAATATTATTCTTTCTTGATTTGTCAAAATAAATATTTAATTAGAAAATAAAAATAAAAGAAAAAATAGACAAATAATTAAAAACGGAAAAAATAGTTATAAGTACTATATTTTTATTTCTTTTCGATTAGGACAAGGAATTTTTATTATTAAAATAAACATACCTCGAAATTCGATATTTTATCTAGCTGTTAGATTAGGTTAATAATGTTGAGTTGAATGGAATCTGACCATATGAGTTTGAGACAGCCATGGGAAAGTCTGTTCCTTGTTGTCTTTTAAAAAAAAAGTTATTCGTATCGATATTTATATTAAAATTTGATTAAAAATTAAATTTACGTTAAAAAGTCTCTGACAAAATTGACTCGATACCTTGAAGAACTTGAACTTAAGAACTTTGGATAAGTTACATCACAACCCTTGTTGTCTTTCAATGCCTTAAAATTTTACAAACGTATTATGTCCTTTATATTGTCGTGTCTAATTCTATCAATCAAATCAAAAGAAATTATTAGTGAGTAAGTAAAGGCGGACCAACATTTTCATTATTATTTTGTGATAATTGATGTTATTTTTGTACGAGCGTATACAAAATAAAAATTTTCATCTCTAAGAGGATGAATGTGTCTACGATAAGTGTCCAAATATTATATCGACTTGTTTGACCTTCATGTCAAGGACAACGCGTTCTAGGTGACATCTATGGCAAAATCATACTGTTTTTTCTTGAACTTTTTTGTTTATTATTTTCTAATGAAAATTCTAGCTCGATAACATAATCATCCCACATTCGAATAGGATCACATTCATTATCACATATTCCCAATTGACAACCCTATTATAGACTATAGTTAAGGGATTCGTTGGGTTCAGAATACGTTATCCTAAGATTAACTATTCCAGAATAAATTATTTTGGAATAACTTATTATTCAATCATTATGATATATATGGTAAAATAAATAATTTCATGACTATCTAATATCTCCAATCAAACACAGGATAAAATAACCCTACATTTTATCCTAAAATTATTATATCTTATACCTCATACCAATCGATTCTCGATTATATCTCGATCATTCGTTCATCTATATGACTATATGTTCTTCTCTTTATAATTGAAAGTGAAGTTTGTGGATCATTCCAAAGGCATATAAATTACAAACTATGATTCAATAATTAGAAAATAAAATTTTGAAAATAATCATATCAAAGGTGAAGTTGTTTGAATCAAACCATGATTGATTAAATGTTAACGACTTTCTCTGTCTCAAAATATGTAGTATTATTTTAACTCATTATACGATCATTAAAGTGATTTAGTATTCTTTTTGTTTTTATTTAGTCATCACATCCTACTGAACATTTCGTAGAATCCTCAAGAAAAAATTAGTTAATAGTATAGCCTGACTAATATATTTTTTCTGTTTTTAAAAATCTTTATATTTTAATAAAATCGACAATTTTTACATAATTGATAATCGTACCAAATAATTAACTTTCGATAAGCGCAACATGACAAACAATTTTAGACAGAGAGTAATTAGATAGGTCCTTTTATTTTCAATTATTATAAAATTAATAATGAGACTTTATAAAAGTATTTTAAATGAACACGAAAACAATTATTGATGATAACACTTGAGCAGTGAGTTGACGAATAAGATATTGTCTCTTTCTGTTTGGAATCTTTCTTTTTATCAAATGTACAAAAACATATAAGCTTTTAATACTTCATTCATTTGCTTTTGTCCCTATTCTACCCAACTTTCTATCTTAAAAAAAGGAAATTTTATCGTGTACAGTTGTTTATCAAAATAATAATTTGTATCAATTTAAAAAACGTTTATCATAAAGTCTCGAGAGGGGTTTATTAGAGATATTTGAAGGCTAGGTAGAAGAGTTATTGTAGTTTACTCTAAGATGATCAAACATAGAATCATAATTATTTTTGTTCGATAGAATATCAGGTGATATTTCATTCGTAGAAAAATTACTATTACACTTAATCATTAAATTTTGATACTTTTTTGACTAGTGGTAAATAATTGGTGTAATGATCAAGGGGCTGCAAAAACATTTAAATCTTTGTGAACCTGGCTCTAAGATATTTTATTTTTACATTTTTGTGTGTTTATTATATTATTTGTTGTTATTTTAATAAAAAATTTAAATTTTATCGCTAAATAAAGAAAAAATGATCAACGTGAATTGTGGTGCATTGATGAGAGTGCTTTATCTTTATCTAGAGGTCTTAGGTTTGAGTTTTGAATATGAAAACGCCACCCCCAAATGCGCTCTACATAGCGCGATTCAAATTTAATCAGAACTTTCGTATGAATTCTGACACCGAACGAGAAAAAAAATTGCAATTCACGATACTATTTGTATAGCTTTTGGACATCTAAGTTTTTAATTTAAAATCGAATTGATATATCAAATTTAACTTTGAAAAATTAATCAAATTGACTTTCGAAAAGCACAACATAACAACTAAAAAGGGACAGAAGGAATGTTAAAAGTTAAAACTATGTCCTTATAAATTAACTTATTCCGATCATGACATCCACTATCTTCTTCTCCACCTTCTTAGTCGTGATCTCGTCTGGTATCTTCGACTCGAAAGAGGAAAGAGTTAAAGATTTTCGAAAAGTCAATTTTATTGAGTCAGTAAATAAAACCATTATACATGCATATAAGCGTTTCTAGACAAACATATGATCTAATTGTTTCGATAATTATTAAAAAATAGTTTTGATAAAAACCTTACGATCTTGATAATTTAGATATAAAACTTGATAAAATAAAATAATTCAGATGTGTTTTCAATCGTAACTCTAAAAAAAAATAGTGAGTACAAATGAGTTAGAATTTCTATTGTACGAAAAAAACCAATATTGAAAATCTGCCATTGACCACCATTGTACTTTCTCTCTGTTTTCTCTCTCACTGCCTTTTTGCCGCTGTGAACAACTCCAAAAAGCCCTCTCTTTCTTCTTCTACACCTTTTTAGAGAGAGAAAGAGAGAAACCCAGTTATCTTTTCGGTTTCCTTGTTGATTTCTCTCTCTATCTATATATATATCAATATATCTATATATCTATATGTATGTATTGTTTCTTCATTATTCGTCCATATCTCTATTAATTCATCAATTAACTACAAAACCCATCTCCCATTTGTTTGATCCAACGGCCATAATTCATCTGCTTATTCAATCGTTCGACTAAAAGGATTTGTCTGCGTAAGATTTCAACTGTTTTTAATTAGTTTGTACTTTTATTCCCAAATATGAATTATGGGTATTGATTAGTTGAATTAAATGTTGAAGCTTTATGAATGTGTACGAAATATTTGACGAAGTTGTAGTCAAAGATTGAATTTTTTTTGTGACACAGAGTGTCTGTATATATATATATTTTTTTGATAACTGTGGTGGCTGACCAGCTTTTGTGAACCTCAACAGCAATAGGTATCGGGTAACTTTGTCAACGAAGGCGGCCAGGACGAGTGGGAAGAAATTACTAATGCATGTATTTGTTGGTATTTATTGATGTATCTGTATATTGGGTTTATCTTAGTTTAGCTATTGCATTAAAATATCTGTTGCCATTTTTTTGGAAGTTGTGATTGGCATGCACCCTTTTATGCCTACTTTGTGAGAGATTTTTGAATTTTGGGTGATTGTTATTTTCATCAATTTGTGATTTTCTATTGATATCTGGACACCCTCTAGCATTACTTTACTAAGTTCTGAGTTGCTATCTTTCTGTTGCAAGGGAGTTTTGTGTTGTAAATATTGGCTAAAAGTGTCGAATTTTATTAGAGTAGATTGAAATTATTAAATTGATAATAATTGTGAGTGGTTTTAGTGAACAATTTACTTATGGAGTCGTCGACTAGTTGTTGGGCCAATGTGCTATATCTTTACGTATACAGTTGTTTACATTAGCGATTTGCTGCTGCTATGATTATGACGTTTCTGTAATAGCCACTTTCATTATTTCTTGTGATTATTGTATTAAACTGAAGTATTGTGCTTTGTGGGTGGGTGGTGGTGGTGGTGTTGCATTTGCTTATTTGCTGTTATCTTTATGGATTACATTAAGTCCGTTCTTGTTTTATTGAAGATTTTTGTTACTGGGAAGATGAAGAAAAGGACTCACATAACAAAAAAAATTAAATATTTACGTCAATTTTGAGGTTGCTGATTAATTTTTATGCTTCTTCCTCTTTAGAGGCAGGATATAGGAACAGAAGGTTCCATTTTCATTTCTCCCCCTTTGTTTGGGTGGACATCTAATGTAGTTTTTATTATACTAATCAAATTTGGGTAGATGCAAAATTGTTTGGATTCTTATCTTTAATTTGTTATGTTCTTTGAGATTCTTTTTGCCCTCAGTTTTTTGCCTCTTCCAATCACTTTTTTCCTTGCCTTTGTTTGTTAAGTCTACGTATTATGGATTGTGTAATTGTCTAGAAAGGTATTACTTGGCGCTGCATTGAATAAATACGGGCTTTAGCTCAATAGGGTGCCCTTTGTGCGTGATGTTTATTGCTATGTTGTTGTCTTTCCCATTATCTGCACCTGGACTCTTCTACATTGACATGTAATCCTGGAATGATTTCTCTTTTGTGTGCAGTGAAGGGGCTGAAGGAGTTGAAATTTGTGAGGCCAGGCATATGGAATCTACTGGTTACAGAAAGAGTAACAAAAGGAATTTTGTTACCGTTCAAAATGGTAATCATAGCCAGCTGAATATAGATGAGGAGCTGGACCCATGGACTGCTTGGGCATACAAACCTCGTACTATTACATTGTTGCTTATTGGTGCATGTTTCCTCATGTAAGTTGCTTAGTTAACAGGCTTTATAAGCCATTGTTTATAAATATAGGTATTAGTTCTTTCTTGTGGCTACTTTTTCAGACATCAATGAAGCTCTTAAAAGTATTCTAATTTTTGCTTAGTCTTTACTGGTTCTCCCTAAGGTCCATCTTGAATCCTGTTTCATCAAGTTTAATTATCTGCATGCCGTGTCTCTTTCTTTTCAACATAATAATGCAGCAAGAAATTGAACAATAAAATTTAGATGTTTATTTATTTTCTATCCTCTTATCTGAGGGCTTGCTTTTGGAGCGTATAATTTCTCATGAAGTGGAAATGCAACCACTTCTGTTCCTGGATTTCACCTCTCAATCTGGATTCATTGTCCTAGTTCTTTCATCTATGAAGGAGAAACAAAGAAATGATTGAAGAAAGGCAAACCATGTACTAGCAGCCCTGCTCTCCAAAACCCCCCATATGTCTGGACCAGAGAACTTATAATCCATAAAGAAAGAGTCCCCTGATCAAATGAATTTTGAGGGTAACATGTCTGTGACAAACAAAATTTATATGCAGTTAGTTAATCCAAATTTCTGCTAATAATGCGATTATTACTGTTCTGCAGGAGACCTATTTAGTAATTAAAGTAGCTAGCTTGCCCTTCAGAACTTCTTTCTTATGATCTTATGTAGGATCAGTAGTATTAATCCTCCACATTTTCTGAAAGAGTTGGTTTTGGTTCTTGTGGAATCAAACTAAATGGAAGATGAATTAATATGAATATTTGGTAGGAAGATAATTAGTACAAAATACAAGTCAAAGATTGTATCTTGGTAGGTGAAAGTTAGGCAAACCATAAAATGGTTTGCTATCTTAACCTTGACAATTTTGACACATAGTGATGTCATGGATGACATCAATAGGATGAATTTATTCCTATAAATAGGTAGCTCTTAATTCATTCTCAAATCATCCTTTCACTTGCCTTCTCACCTTCTAAGGCATTGTGTTCTCTTTCTTGTAGTATTTCACTTATATTCTTTGTATAGTGAAATAAATATTGGTGCAGTTGTTCTTTGGTGGACGTAGGATCATTTTGATCCGAACCACGTTAAATATTGTTGTTCTTCCTTGTTCTTTAGTTTCACGTTTCCGCTAACAATTGGTATCAGAGCCAAGGTTCTGTCTGAGTATGCTCTGTGGTTGCAGCACAGTCTGAACTTCCACATCAGAAAAGGATTACTTTGGTTTTCTGTAGTTCCAAATACATTATAGTAGAAAAGGAAGAACAAGTAAAAAAAAAAAATGAGTTCCATGAAGTTTGAAATTGATAGATTTAGTGGGCGCAACAACTTCAATATCTGGAAAATCCAGATGATAGCGTTACTGCGGAGGGAAGGTTCAATCCATGCTATTGACGGAAAGTACCCCGATAAGATATCGGATTCCGACAAGGAAAAGATTGAAGGAGATGCATTGAGTGCAATCCAACTGTCCCTTGCACCTAACGTACTTTGTGAAGTGAGTACAAGTACCGAAGAGACGGCCAAAGAGTTATGGGAAAAGCTGGAAGGGCTTTACCAGGACCAGTCAGTGACAACAAGGATGTTGTTACAACGGCGTCTTCATACATTTAAGATGGATTCAGGTACTTTGTTGCAAGACCATCTGGATGCGTTCAATAAACTTGTGATGGACTTACAAACTGCTGGAATTAAAAAGGACGAGGAGACACTTGCATGTTCTTTACTATTTTCATTGACTTCAAAATATCGTGATATTGAGAATTCAATGATGTATAGCAAACAACCTATAAAACTTGAGCAAGTGCGGCAAGCACTAAACTCTTGTGATGTGCGGATGCATTTTGAAGGAGACAAAAGTGACGAAGCTAGTGGACTCTTTGTAAGAGGTCGTACTAGCCAAAAGGGAAGGAGCAAATCGAAGTACAGATCAAAGTCTCGTGTGAACAAAAAGAATGCGGAGTGTTGGGGCTGTCACAAGAAGGGGCACTTTGAACGAGATTGCCCTATGTCGAAGTCCAAAGAAAAGGTGAGTGCATCCATTGTTGAGAAAGTACATGATAATGATGATGATTATGTACTAACAACATCATGCAATAATGGAGTCTATGACAACAAATGGATCTTAGACTCTGGTTGTACTCTGCATATGACATTCCGAAAAGATTGGTTCAGCAGCTATGAAACAAGCAGAGGAACTGTATTAATGGGCAATAATGCAACTTGTAAAATAGTTGGCATTGGTTCAGTTCATGTTCGCTGCCATGATGGAATCGTGAGGACTATTACAGAAGTCCGTCATGTTCCTGATCTAAAGAAGAATTTGATCTCCCTGGGTACTTTAGATAAACAAGGCTATAAGTACATGAGTGAAGGAGGAACTATGAAAGTGACTAAAGGGTCTTTAGTCATGTTGAAGGCCAAGCTGGAGGATGGCCTCTACACACTTGCGGGAAGCACCATTATTGGCTCTGTAAATGCATCTACAGTGCAGTTATCTAATGATGACAAGGCAAAATTATGGCACATGAGACTAGGCCATATGAGCGCACGAGGATTGGAGATGTTGAGCAACCGCAACCTTTTGAATGGTGAGAAGATCAGCACACTTGAATTTTGTGAGCACTGCGTCTTAGGGAAGCAGAAAAAGGTCAGCTTCAGCACTGGCAAGCACAAGACGGGAGGGGTGCTAGACTACATCCATTCAGATTTATGGGGTCCCTCTAAGCTTCCATCAAAGGGAGGAAAGAGGTATCTTCTCACATTCATTGATGATTTTTCACGAAAGGTTTGGGTGCGTTTCCTGAAGACAAAAGGTGATGCTTTTGAAGCATTTAAAGAGTGGAAGATTTTGGTTGAAAATCAAATGGAGAGGAAAATCAAGTATCTTCGCACGGACAATGGCTTGGAGTTTTGCAGTGAAGAGTTCAATGATTTCTGCAAGGTTCATGGGATCGCAAGGCATAAGACGGTCAGGCACACACCACAGCAGAATGGAGTTGCCGAGAGAATGAACAGAACTCTTCTTGAGAAGGCTCGTTGTATGCTCTTACAAGCTAAGATGTCCAAAGTATTTTGGGCTGAAGCAGTTCATACTGCTTCTCATATTGTCAATCGGTCTCCAGCATCAGCGATTGACTTTAAGACTCCGAATGAGGTCTGGTCAGGTGAACCCTCTAACTATTCATACTTGCGAATATTTGGGTGTCCAGCTTATTATCATGTTAATGAAGGTAAGCTTGAACCAAGGGCTAAAAAGGCCATATTCGTAGGGTATGTTGATGGAGTAAAAGGGTACAAACTATGGTGTTTGTCTTTACTTAAATTTGTAGTTAGTAGAGATGTTACCTTTGATGAATCCTCTATACTTGATCCTCGTAAAGTTTCTGTGGAGTTATCTAGAAACGAGAACAACGAGCAGGTGGAGCTACCGGTGGAGCTTACCAAGAAACGGGATCAAGAGACTCAAAGTGATGAGTCAAAAGATGCAGAAGAACTTGCTTCCAATGAACCATACACAATTGCGAAGGGAAGGGACAAAAGGCGGATACGGAAACCGGAACGTCTTATAGAGCAAGAAAATCTGATTGCACAAGCGTTCGTAGCTGCAGAAGAAGAGATTAAGGATCTCGAGCCCTCTTCGTATATTGAAGCAACTTCTTGCAAAGATGCTGCACAATGGCAGTTGGCCATGATGGAAGAGATGGAGTCTCTTCACAGAAATGAGACATGGGTCTTAGTTAAAAGGCCAAAGGGGATGAGGACAGTTGGATGCAAATGGGTCTACAGAAAGAAAGAAGGTATTCCAGAAGTGGAAGCTGCTAGGTTCAAGGCGAGATTGGTTGCAAAGGGTTTCAGTCAGAAGGAGGGAATTGACTACAATGAGATCTTTTCTCCAGTCGTGAAACATAGCTCAATTCGCGTGCTGCTAGCATTGGTTGCACAATTTGATTTAGAGCTTCAACAGCTTGATGTCAAAACTGCTTTTTTACATGGTGATCTAGAAGAGACAATCTATATGGATCAGCCTGAAGGTTTCCTAGCTGAAGGAAAAGAAGACCATGTATGCCAACTGAAGAAGTCTTTGTATGGTTTGAAGCAATCCCCTAGACAGTGGTACAAGAGGTTTGATGCATTCATGACTACACATGGATTTTCGAGGAGTGCATTTGATAGTTGTGTGTATCACAAGAAGATGTCTGGTAACTCTATGATTTATCTTTTGTTGTATGTTGATGATATGCTTATTGCTGCTAACAACATCACAGAGATAAATATTTTGAAGAAACTGTTGAGCAAGGAATTTGACATGAAGGATCTAGGAGTTGCAAAGAAAATCCTTGGAATGGAAATTTCAAGAGAAAATGGTGTTGTACATCTTTCTCAGAAGAGGTACATCCGAAAAGTTCTTGAAAGATTCAATATGGATATGAGCAAGCCTGTAAGTACACCTTTAGCTTCTCATTTCAAGCTTTCAGAGTTACAAATGCCTCAATCTATGGATGAGGTGGAGCATATGTCAAAGGTTCCTTATGCGAGTGCAGTTGGTAGCATTATGTATGCTATGGTATGCACACGTCCAGATATTGCCCAATCTGTAAGTGTAGTAAGCAAGTACATGGCAAATCCAGGAAAAAGGCATTGGGAAGCTGTCAAGTGGATATTGAGATATCTCAAAGGAGCTCCTGATGTTGGCTTAACCTTTCGGAAAAGTGAAGGTATTTCAATTCTCGGTTATGTTGATTCTGACTATGCAGGGGATCTTGATCGAAGGAGGTCCACAACTGGATACATCTTTACTCTCGTTGGCAGTGCCGTTAGTTGGAAATCGACTTTACAGTCGATTGTCGCTTTGTCTACAACAGAGGCAGAATATATGGCAGCAACGGAGGCAGTGAAAGAAGCTATCTGGTTGAAAGGTTTGGTGACAGAATTGAGTTCAGCTCAGCTTAAATCAATTCTAAAATGTGATAGTCAAAGTGCTATTCATTTGATTAAAAATCAAAGATTTCATGAGCGCACCAAACACATTGATGTCAGATTTCATTTTATTCGAGATGTCGTAGAAAAGGGAGCTATCAAGGTTGAGAAGGTTATCACAGACGATAACGCTGCAGACATGTTGACCAAAATAGTCCCGCTTGCCAAGTTTGCACACTGCAAGGACTTGGCGGGAGTATGCATCAATTGATGCAACTCTAAGAGAACAACTGCTAGGTGGAGCTGGTATGTTCAACAAAGGTTTGATTCTTCTTGTTTCTTACAATGGGATTGCCCAGTAAGCTTAGAAGTTTTGGCCGGAGTTGTTTATACGCATGCTTGGAACACAAACCAAGGTGGAGATTGAAAGAGTTGGTTTTGGTTCTTGTGGAATCAAACTAAATGGAAGATGAATTAATATGAATATTTGGTAGGAAGATAATTAGTACAAAATACAAGTCAAAGATTGTATCTTGGTAGGTGAAAGTTAGGCAAACCATAAAATGGTTTGCTATCTTAACCTTGACAATTTTGACACATAGTGATGTCATGGATGACATCAATAGGATGAATTTATTCCTATAAATAGGTAGCTCTTAATTCATTCTCAAATCATCCTTTCACTTGCCTTCTCACCTTCTAAGGCATTGTGTTCTCTTTCTTGTAGTATTTCACTTATATTCTTTGTATAGTGAAATAAATATTGGTGCAGTTGTTCTTTGGTGGACGTAGGATCATTTTGATCCGAACCACGTTAAATATTGTTGTTCTTCCTTGTTCTTTAGTTTCACGTTTCCGCTAACATTTTCCACACTTACTACCTGCTTTTCTTGCAGTTTGAATTCCCTAAGATGCGTCGGAAGCCGTGCAATTATTTTTCTTTGTATTGGTGCTTCTGTTACTGACCCACTTACCTTTTTGGAGTTCCGCTCATTCTTCATAATTATACATCAGTATTTGAGCTGGAAGTTTGTATAGAAAATGGAACCTGGGGTCTCATTGTTTCTCAATTACAACAATTGACTTTAATATCTGGCTAAGTCTTATCAAGTTCTTCATAAAAAGATTCATAGTGGATATAGTTGACTAGTTGAGTCATCTTCTGGTTGTCCTTGGTTTCTGAATTCTGATTGCCAATTTTCATTCCGTAAGTCCAAATTTTCAGGGGTCTGTTCACTTTATTGACACTGTTGCTTATTTCTACTTCTTTTAGTGTAGTTCTTGGTACTTAAATCAACCTGACCTCCTGAGCACAGCATATGACAACTAAAAAACAAACGGAAAAAACTATCAACTTTTTCCATTTCTTTGATAAGTGCCATTTGGCAATTCTCCCTTTGAGGAAACTAGAAGGTTGCTTTTGCATATTTAACTCTCTTTATTTACCAAAATTGTGGAAAATATTAAACCTTACCCTCTTACCTCTTGCTCTGAGGTTTTATTGAGTCCTATTGTGTTACAGCCAAAGCATGTAATACACTTTGTCAATGAATCCTGTCCCTTTCTTGTTCATTTTTTCCTAAATTTTGCAAAATTGTTAAAAAGCTAATATGATTTTGTGTTGGACATGAAGTTAATGTTTGTATGTTTTGACTTGCTTATGTCATCACTATTGTAGCTGGGCAAGTGGAGCTCTTGAACCACAAAGTACTTCCTCCAGTGATGTTACTATTTCTGTGAAAAGGTGTACATTTTAACATGTTTTTTATCCAATCATTTTTTTAATTATGCATAAGAAATTGATGTAATTATTTTCTTTATTGTCTGTTAGGGGAATTTTGGCAATGGTTGCTGTTTATCTTGCCTACTCTTTGCTGCAAGCCCCTTCAACGTAAGTTGTTTCCACAATTTGTTTGTCTAAAATGAACAATTTCATATTTTTGTGTTAGAATGTTGGGTGTTTCCTGCCTTAAAAAAGGAGTTTGTGGTTACTGGTATAAATGTCTGTATATCGTTCACTATGTGAGCAGTAAGGATTTATCCCAGCAAATTCAGATACAGAAGTAGGTGATATTCTCTACTCATTTTTACAGGATTCTCTACGGAGTTTCTTTTACACACTTCCTCAATTAGGCGAGTCAGGAAGTCGTGTTCTTAAATATGCATTTCATTCTCTGAAATTGAAGTTGGAAGTTTTTAACCAGTTAATTATAAGCTAAATTCGAATTTTAAATTTCCTCTGGCTTTGAATGTGTAGTTGACAATTCACCTTTTTTCCTCCTTGTTAACTTATGTGGTGTTTGTGGCAATAGTATTTTACCCACTTAATACTTAAGTTCTTTCATACAGGGTACTTATTAGACCACATCCTGCGATTTGGCGCCTGGTTCATGGAATGGCTGTGATTTATCTTGTTGCTTTGACATTTCTACTTTTTCAGGTGGGTTGGTTAGAAGAGTTGTGTTTTCTTACCTTCATCTTAATGAACCAGTAGCTATAGTTTCTTACATCTGTGTTTTCTTTTGATATTTGTTCATGTGTTATTGCAGCCATTAAATTATATTCTGAATATGAAAACTCTGTTCCTTTATTTTCTCAGAGGCGCGATGATGCTCGCCAGTTTATGACATTTCTTCATCCTGATCTTGGCATTGGTAAGGATTTTGATCTACTCCTTCTAGAAATTTTCCGTGGTTCGTTCAAGCAGGTCCTTTCTGTTCATATGTTTTGCTTTGTAGCATAACTAAGACCGATTTGTCTTGCTATGCAGAACTTCCTGAAAAATCTTATGGTGCTGATTGCAGACTCTATGTACCTGAAAATCCCACAAACAGGTTTAAGAATCTTTATGTAAGACTTTTCCTCTTTTTACCTCTTCAATTTATTTTCTTTATGATTTTTGTCTTTCATTATCAATTGAGAATTGCTTTAGTAATAATTTGGTCTTTGAGATCTCTCTGAGTGGTGTATTGCTTTGTAGGACACATTGTTCGATGAGTTCGTTCTGGCTCATATCTTAGGGTGGTGGGGCAAGGCCATCATGATACGTAATCAGCCTCTTTTGTGGGTCTTATCCATTGGGTTTGAGTTGATGGAGGTCAGATCCTTTATGGCTTCTTTCAAGTGCTTTAAGCAGCGGCCAATAATTTTTAGATATAACCATTTTAGGCAAGTGGTTAGCTGATAATTTCATCTGTTATAACTTATCTTTACACTGCTATGTTTCAGCTTACTTTCCGCCACATGTTACCAAACTTTAATGAGTGCTGGTGGGACAGCATTATTCTGGATATATTCATTTGCAACTGGTTTGGTGAGAAACTTTAAGCCATTTTCTTTGGTATTTATGATATAGACATATTTTGACATGCTTATGTCAATTTATTTCATATGCTCCATTATTTATCTGATGAGTATTTATCACTCCACTATATTGTTACATACATTAACATAGTGTGATGCTCTATTTGTTTGGTGCTTCAATTCCACCCTCTTTTACCAAATCACTGGGGATTAATTATGCACTTACGCTTCTATTTGCAGTGGTTCCATTTTTGGGGCTAATTTTGCCTAAGTGTATGAAGTACCTTTAGATTGTTGAAGTCTATCAGCACATGTTCCATTTTGCCCCCTTCCCCTCCCACTATTTTTCTGTTGTATGAAACTCGGTTGATTCTGCAATGTTTGGATCAGGCAACTCTTTCTACATTCACCTATCTCCGTCTCATTCTTCCTCCCTAATTTGGAAGGCTGTCAGTATTAAATCTGATTATCTACTAGGCCAAAATGGTAGAAACTGAAATGGTTTGTCCATTGTTGATATCTCCTTAGAATGTAAAGGCAGCTTGTAATGGGCGTAGGTCAAATGTGGAGGAGTGATGTTATGAAAAAATGAGAGTTGATGGAGAGGTGGGTGGTTTCTCCACTGGAAGAGGTTTAATTTTATTCTGCAGCTCTGGCTGCAATGAAAAAGGTTATTATGGTGAAGAAAGCCTAATCTTGTGCATCAAGCTAGCAGGTGATTTGTTAAGTCTTTATCTGTTTGTTCATTATCGAGGCATCTATGCAGCTTCTGGTTTAGCGTATCTTAACTGGTCTTTGGCCTACAAAGGATATTTAAGGTACACGACTCTGGTACTCACTGCAGTAAAAATAGTTAGCATAATGTGGTCATGAGACTTTGGTTGGTAGATGAATAGTCATGAGAAGGCGCATTTCACATTGTTTCTTAGAGTGCTCCTGTGTCTTATCTGAGGCAAAGCAAAATATGATGGCTGAGCTAAATAACTTATTAGCACGTGTATGGAGTCCTTTTCTTGCACATAACTACGTCGTGGGTCATAAGTTGAAATTGGTACTTGGATCGAAGTTAGTTTAATAGAAGATGATAATGAATTACTGTTGCTTAGAAAAGATCACCAATGTAATGGCATTGTGAATGATCTCTATAGTAGGAAAGAAGTTATGTTAGTGAATGTTTCGTGGACATGGATTCCAGTGCCGGGAATGAGATGGAGGTGGACATCTACTATATGAAAGTTCCAAATTTTTTAGGACATGAATCAGTTTAGGGATTGTTTCGAAGATGAGGTAAAAGTCTTGCCATTACTTCATCTACAATCAGTTTAGGGATAGTTCATGGAAATGTATGTTTGGTATGAGATGGAAGTGGGTATCTACTATAACAGAAGTTCTGGAAGTATTTGGAACATGACTCAATTTAGGGGTGATTTAAATTTAACCGTACATGTGTTGTGTGTGCTAGTGTTGTATATACATGTGTTGTGTGTGCCAGTGTTGTATATACATGTGTTGTGTGTGCCAGTGTTGTATATACATGTGTTTTGTGTGCCAGTGTTGTATATTACAAAGTATGCTTGTGTTGTTGTGTGTGTATTGTTGTAGATAACATATTATACATTTGTTGTGTGTATGTGTACTGTGTAGTGTAGTAAAAAAACATATATACTATCAGAAACGTTGATAGCTATACAAACAAGACATAAAGATCAAGTTACATCCGAACAATGATGCCATTTAAATAATTTACTTTGATGATTATATTATGGATCATGTTTGAATTAGGGATCAATTGGCACATCTGGTGTCTTTTATGTTAGCCAAATTTCAGAAACCAATCTGAAGATTTGAGAGAAATAATTTTAAAAAAAATGAGATGCCAGTTGATGGTGTGCAGGCTTCGTAGATGTTGTCATACTAACATGAATCAATATGATTCTTGCATGTTAAGCAAAACTACAAGAATTATTTACTTTTTTCTCTGCATAGCTATCTATCTATGGAATGTCTGTTATGTTTTCTTTTGTCTTGTTCTTTACTTTTTTGGTTTCCTTTAGGCATCTTGGCTGGAATGCGTACTGTCCGATATTTTGATGGAAGAACATATGAGTGGGTTGGTATAAGCCGGCAGCCAAATATTATGGGCAAGGTCTGTCTCTTCAACTGTATACATTGATTTTAATAGTCTATCTGGTTTGGCTGTTATTGGGTTTTCTTGTTTGCATGTTCTTCTTTCTCTACACATAAGATAATTGACGTTATATATTTAATTTTTGTTGTGTGGAGACATGGTAATGCCGCAACATGTGAGTAGTTTGTTGATAAATGTCTCATGTGGAGTTGAACTCCGTAATTGCAACTAGTTGTGAAAGTTATTTGCTGCTGTTCATTTCTGTTTGTAGAAGGGTCAAATGGTTGAGAGATGTTTACATTCAGTTTGATAGAAATTGCTGTTGCTGATAGCCTCTTCAGCCTGTAATTCTCCTGCTTTATTCCTGCGGGAATCAGCCCTGATTGTTAACTACTGATATAATGGAAATAAATCACCTTCTAGGATAGGTGATTATTGTGAGGTAGAATACAAATTATTCCGGAAAAATCTGTTGTTATCAAGTATTTGCTTTATGTGTCCATCTTTATCAAACCAGTGAGGAATCATGAAATCCTAATTATTGGTCATTATTTAATCATACTGCATAGAATATCTTGAGTGAGATATAGTTATGACTCGACTAAACCTCCACACAAAGAGGATTGAATTTTATTGTGTACCCCTCTGCAATATGTTATGCGCATATTGAGCTGTCCTTGGGCTTTCAAATTCTTTTAGTTAGATTCTGGATCAATATCTGCGACAATGCCTCATCCAGTTACTCTATGTTCTGGACTTCTTCATTCACCAAATAGTTTGGATCTGAGATGTAGTAGTTGATTGGATGACCTTGACATAACTGTGCTAGTAATTTTAGCTGGGTACTTGTAGCTTCTGGCACAACCCTGACACTGGAGAGTATCTGAATTTGTTATTGTGGAGTCCAGTGGCGGAGCTAGAATTTGGTCTAAGGGGTGTCAAAATATAAAGAAATAAAATCGTGTAGAAGTCAAGGAGTGTCAATATGTGATATAAATATACATAAAAAATATTTTAATTCTAGCTACACAACGTAATTTTTCGACGAAGGGGTGTTGGTCGACACCCCTTAACTGCATGTGGCTCCGCCACTGGTGGAGTCGGTGTTTGTTAACTAAATCTCTCTTCTGGCATTTTCTATATTTAACTTCAGCACTACAGATTTTTGAAACCTAGGAAGTATGTGAAAGTTATAGTTTGACAGTCATATGAACAGTTTATTGTTAGACATTTTTATCTTCTTTTGGGTTTTGTAGGTCAAGCGAACACTTGGCCAATTTACACCTGCACATTGGGATAAAGATGAATGGCGACCCCTCCTTGGTCCCTGGCGATTCCTTCAAGTTCTCACTCTCTGTGTTATTTTCTTGACTGTGGAATTGAATACATTCTTCTTGAAGTTCTGTCTTTGGATTCCTCCTAGAAACCCTCTGATAGTGTATAGGTTGGTTTTATGGTGGCTACTTGCGATACCAACAATTCGGGAGTACAACAGTTACCTACAGGACAGGTATGTCCTGCCTATTTCATTACAAGAATTATAAATTGCACTATATTTTTCTTTCATTGCCTTCTTTTTTTTTTTTACGCGACCTCACTTTTCCCCAATACTCCACAATTATACACAGGACACCAGTTAAAAAGGTGGGAGCATATTGCTGGCTTTCACTAGCTATATGCATTGTTGAACTCCTAATCTGCGTCAAGTTCGGACATGGTCAGTACTCCACTCATTTCTCAGTTCTCATGTTGGCGTGTCTTATCAATCTGTGTATTAACAGTTAATCTCATCTTTTTCTGCTATACTTCAGGATTGTTTCCTGACCCCATGCCCAATTGGTTAGTAATTTTCTGGACATGCACCGGCGTTGGCCTTGTGTTATGTTTGGCTGCATGGTCATGGCAATTACATCGTACAATGAGGAAAAAACAGCAATGAGTTTCTGCAGTAACTCCATTCTTTATTCCTTTGTGTTATTTCGGGTAACCAACCCTCTTGTACATACCAATTACCTTTTAACTGTACATGTTCTCTTCCTAGTTTAGGTATTATAGTTGAAAATGTAGTGAACCACAATTCTTTATCACTAGGTCACAGGTTGGTAGATTGCCTTGTTTGTGCTGCCTCAGTTTGCAGTCTCTTTCCTAAATAATTTTTTTACGGAGTGTATGTCGAAACTTGAAAGTTTTGCAATTTCAGCTCTATCTCCAGGTACTCGAAATTTACCCTCTTCTCATTGCAGTTGGACTTTATATGTGTCTACTTTGTATGTGAGGATGTAAGGCTCTCAAAAGTTCTTAGGAACTCGTAAAGCATGCTTACGAGTAGAGTTTTATCTCTTTCTTCCTCCACTTCTTACCTCATTTCCCCCTCCAGGGCTATTGTTCTCTCGAAGATCATCGAGTCTATCGGTGGTACAAGTTTCTGAGAACTGTCTTGACCAGATAATGTGGAACAGAACATAGTTTTCATGCATGAGGTATGATATAGCATCTTTGAAAGTAGATGATGTTAGTATTAGTGGTTTTCAAGCTAACATAGCTCTAGTCTACCATAAGGGGAGTGGACTCAATATTTATTTTTCTTGTGGTTGATTTGAGAAACAATACCCACCGTCTATGAAACGGTAGATAGCAACAGAAATCGAAGGACAAGAAATCATAGGAGCAATACTACAGGTAGTGGCGTGGACGGATTTTGTTCCTACCCTAATTTGTGTCCTCCATATCTCCTATCTGAAGTTGTCTTTGGTAAGTTGAGACTGCATCATGTCCAATCTAATCACCTCTATTCAGTATCTTTTGATTTATCCTTTGCCTTTTGAGGAACTACCTATAGAAAGTCAACCTCTTACATCTCCACCTTGCGGGATTCGAAATATATTGGGACCATCTCAACCTTATTTCTCACATTTTGTCCTCCATCGAAGTCGCTTCCATATTGTCACAAATATCCTTATTTTTAATCTATCTCCCTCACATCCATCGCAACATCCTCATTTTTGCAATTCTCAAGTTTTGAACGTGAAAGTTCTCGAGTGATCAACGCTTATTCCCATACAACATGAACTTGCGTTAATGACACCTTTTTATCACACAGGACTCAAGATGCGTGTCTCGTGTCTCAGTTTCATTCATTCTACACCAATATGGTGAGTGACGTCCTCATTTATCATTTTGATAATAGATTCGAAATACTTGAACTTTCGCTCTTTTAAATGACTTGTGTATCAAGTTTCATTTTTACACCCGTCTTATGTATTACGTCGCTAAACTTGCACTTCAAGTATTATTTTGCTCTATCATCCACAAATAACATATACTTTTTGACACCTCACTTTAAATTTTTTTTAACAACAATGTAAAAAAACAAAATCATGAAATACATTAAAATAGGTAGAATATTCCATATAATCTCATCAAGAAAAAAAAACAATATCAAGCGATGCAATGAAAAAAAAAGGTAAATGAAGCCATGACATAAGCAATCTTGAACAATATTAATAATCAGAGGTATTCGGTTCAAGCTTTGAGTATGGAAAAAACCCTGTCGAGAGCATCACCCTCAAATTAACTTTATTTAAATTTTATTGAGACTTCGATATGAACTCCGAACATTGAATTAAAAAAAAAACACCTCCTAGTAAAAGGCAATGGAATCTCTTTTTTTAATCATGTCAATAATTGCTTTGGTGTTTTATGACCATGTGGGTGATGGGTTCATGATGAATTTAACTCAACCAATTCAATGAATAGTCTCTGCTTCACCATTTACTCTTAGTCATGTGAACAATATTGTCACTAACTAACTCCCATATCATTGCCACTTAGAGATTCTCGATGGTCTATCGAAAATAATTTTTTTATTTTATAAGGATATAAATATAATTTACGTATATTTACTTTCACGTGGTTTAACTTATAAAATTATAGTGAGTATGTTATTATTGTTGGTGGAATGCATCTGGAGTTAAGTTGATAATTTATCGAAAATTATCTTTCTACTTTATGAGAATACGAATATAGTTTATGCATATCTTTTATCTGATCTAACTTATGAAATTGTAGTGAGTATGTTATTATCATTAGTAATGCAATCTATCGAAAATTATCTTTCTACCTTAGCAGTATACAAATATAAACTACGTATATCTTACTTTCATCCGATCTAACTTATAAAACTATAGTTAATATGTTATTATCGTCGGTGATGCATCTAGAATTAAGTTGATATATAACCTGTCAGAAATGCTTTTCTATCTTATAAGAATATAAATATAGTTTAGATATATCTAGAATTAAGTTGATAATCTATCAAAAATTACAAACCCTAATAATTAAAGACTCAAATTGAGTAGTAGATGAAAACATTTGAGTATCACCTAACATAAATGAGGCCAATACATATTACTTGTCATGTGCAAATTGGTGAGTATACAAACGAAAGAGTCAAATCCCATACCAATCTTTAAAAAAAAAGTCTCACTCTTCAATAATGAAATTTGGTGACTAACACAACATCTAAATACAAAATCTACATTAAAAATGTATTACTTGACACAATATTTGTGATTATACAAATATAATAAATTATAAATTAGACTCTATAAAGATATGATTAATCATATTAGTTGTAGAAGGTCACACAACAAATATTAGGTACAATCTCCAAAATATAAATTGTCAAAATTGAGGCAAAATGGAGCTCTTTATATTATATATATATATATATATAATCTTTTTTACCCCATCATGTTGTTGTTAACTCATTTTACCTCAAGAAGCCTCTCCTTTGCCATTTCTGCCTGTTAAATCAAATCAACACACAAGACTTGAGCAATTTTTCGTCAAGAATGTACACGATTTAACATATATGTGTAAAAAAGAAAGAAGATATTTGACCTATATATACAGAATAATTTTTTGATGAACGGTGGAAAAAGTACCTGTTTTTTCCAATTAGTGAAGCTTGTTATAATAGAAAGGAGAATAGTTTGAAGTGTTGCACCACATAATATGCCAATCCATAGACCTTTTCCCCTAAGTTCTAACCAAAAACCTAATAAAATAGCTATAGGAATTCCAAATAGGTAAAATGAAGCAAGATTGACATAGGCTCCAATATGTTGCCAACCACACCCTCTAGCAACACCTACAAAAAAAAAAAAAAGAATCAATTCATATTGACAATATATTATTTATATAGAAAATTGCACTAACTCAATTTCGATCTTCACTAGTCTGACAATATATTATATATATATAAAATTGCACTAACTCAATTTCGATCTTCACTAGTCTGAGATGATCATCTGTTCAAGTACCCCTTCTTCTACTCGACCCTCATCATAACATTTTCTCTTAAAGTTTCATAGTACTACTCAAAATTGATACGTGAACCGCTCAGTAGAGAGAGAATTACAAGTACTACATAGAGAGTTGATTAGTACAATGTCTAACCTGAAAGAGAAGCTTGTAAGGCATCCATTATGACAGATAATGAAAGAAGAGGAGCAATCTTTGCAACATAGTTCACAACTTCCATCTCACTACTGTAAATGAAACCAAAAATGTTTCGAAAACCAAATAGAGTCGCGCTTATTAGTATAGCTTCCATTACTGTAAGGAGCATCACTGTGAAAACAGAAATACGCGCTCTCTGTGGATTTCCAGCTCCTAGCTCGTTTGAAACTCTCGTGCTGATAGTTAAACGAGACGTTAGAACTTAGAACCTCAAATCCTCAAATAGAACATAAGTTGAATTTTGGTATTACCTTACAGCACTAGATAGACCATATGGAATTGAATAAAGTGTAGCAATAGTGTTGAGGCTGTAAAACAGAAATGTCACAAGAAGAGAAAGTCAGAGAGAACTGAGACTGTCTCATCTAAAAGCTTAAACTGTTACAGAGAGAGAGATCGATAAACTTACCATACAGACAACACTGAAGTTTCAAGCTCAGGATTTGGCAATAGCCCCGATAACAACACAATGAACTCGAATGACCATCCTTCAAGACTACACAAAACATATATTATACAATTATCTAACAAGTCAATAATTACAAGAAAACTGTAAATTACATGGGGATTAGTGTGAAAATTCACTGGAAACTTATTTTCCTGCAAATTTTCATACTAATTCTCAGGAAAATCTCCATGTAATTCACAGTTTATAAGTTTTTTTAGTAACTAGTGAAACATACCATATCATGACAGCTGAAGGGATAGCAAAACGAAAGAACTCTTTCGTTCCATAGAGAATCTCTAATGAAATAGGCACGCGAGTTTTCTCACAAGCAGAGGAAAACCTCATGTATGACGCGAGAATAGTGACATTTAACCAAATGGATATGTCCATCGCGAATGCAGCCCCAATATTCTTGAAGCTAGTGTGATATACTAGTAACCAACATAGTGGTACATGGATAGCTATCGTCACGCATGAACTTATGATTAACGGAAGGATCATACTTTGCATTAGGTAATATCGAACGAGGGGCTGAAGAGCTGCAGTGCCAAAGAGTGTTGGGATTAAACACATTATGAATCTTCCAGCTTCATGTGAGATATGAGGATCTTGTCCGATGAATACGAGTAATCGTCCTATGTATATCCATAACATGGAGAGGGGAATGCAAACTATAAATAGAGAGAAGATAGCTGTGTATGTTTGTGTTCCAATTTTCTTGTATTGCTTTGCTCCATATGCTTGTCCACATAGTGTTTCTAGTGCACTTGCCATTCCTAACTGAAAAAATGAAAATTTATAAGTGATCTTATGTGATAGGCAACTTGAAATTACATACTTTTTTCCCTTTAGTTTGTTTTAGATATTTGTTTGGCTATACGTCATATCATTAAGAATAAGGAAAAAGAATAAATGTATCCCTGAACTATCGTACGCAGATACTTCAGTCATACTTTTGGGGCATTGGTGCTCGGCACCTGTCGTAAAAAACCTAGAGCATATATGCCCTTCACTTTAACGAAAAACTAAATAGGGACACGTGGTACAATCTTATCTATCGATTCGATATTTAATAAATGTCGGGCCGGTGGATAAGATTATGACATGTGTACGTTTGTTAGTATAAAGGGTATATATACTTTAGTTTTTAAACGGTAGGGGCATTAATGTCTGAAAAGTATGACGAATGATATCTCTGTACAATTTATGATAGTTCTGAAGTATATTCGTCCTTTTTTGATTAAGAAACGAAAATACATTAAATGGGAATTGATCCTTTTGTTTCTATCGGTAAACACAACTAAGCTTTTAAGTTATAACTAAGTATACCATCAAGCCTTTTTTGAATTGTGGGTGTCAATATTCGATGATTGTTAAGTTAAAATTATTTCCGAATATTAAAAAGGCATAATACATATATTGGACCCTAAACTTGGCTTCAAATTTTAACTTTGGTCCTCCAACTTTCATAATGTACAAACAGACATTTTATCTATTCAACTTTTAAGTAAATAAACACACGTGTCTTACATGACACAATACACGTAAGACGTCACGTAGGACAAAGGATAACATGTAGGACACGTCTGTTTATTGTTCAAGTTTATGTAAGTTTAAGTGTCTACTTATGCACACCCAAAGTTAAAGAGAATAGATGTGATTCGAAATGAAGTTAAAGACACAATTATATATTATGTCTATTAAAAATGTGATTCTCTTATCAACAAGAGTCGGAATGAAGTGGAAACCATGCAAAACCCAAAAGAAAAAAAGTTTAGAGAAGATGACGTTCTTTTTTAGGAGAGACCAAAAAATAAGGTGCGTCACGAAAATTAAAAAAAAATATAATACTCACTTCGTCTCAAATAATAATTATCTTAAATTATTTACTCATTCTACAAGTTCAACACAAAATAAGAAACATAAAAATTCATGAGGTAATTAATAACAAACAAAAAGATTAAATAATCCACCAAAGAAAGACTACATCCTATGACATAATTAAGGGTAAAAGAGTCAAATCTCCATTAAATTAATTTTTTCTTTAAAAAAATAATTTAAAATATGACAGATAATTTGAATTCGAAAATATGTTTTGTTGAAAAAGAATAGTAGTTAATATATTTTGTGTACTCTTTTTTTATATGAGTTACAACTAATAATTAGGTGATTTAATTGTTTATTAATTCAAATTAGGACGACTTTGTTTCTAGATTTAAACATGAATAACGTGTTATGAAAACATAAGTACTTGAACTTAATTATATTATTAAAAAAAAGAAGGAAAAAAAGCCGCCGATAATTATTGTCAATTGTTTTGACCATGACCAAGTTGATAAACACGTAGTACAAAAAATAATTATTAATGATGAATTTATTTTTTATATCGATCGTTAAGAGTTATGTAAGTATTAGTATAAAGAATTATTACAAGAGAATTTATATATTTAATTTACACATGATTTAGTTATTTTATCATATATATATTCTGTATAAAATAATTTATCGATTCGAATAATACCTTAATAGGTTTATTAAGTTTTATAAATAGTAAATAAATGTTAATATGCTATCGAATACGATATCACTTAGATAAACAATTTAATTTTTAACCGGCTATCAAACGATTCGGGTATAGTGGGAATTGCCAAAGAAATAGGAGACAACAAAAGCAGAAATCTTGGACCCTTTTCTATGTTGATGTTTCTTTTTAATAATATAAATATTTCTATGTATTTTTAGTATAAGATTATAAATTTAAAAAACTTTTTTATTTTGTTAAATTATATTAAAATGAATTTTAAATTTTGTATCGAGAGACGTGCTCAATAATGATATAACTACCTGATAGCTATACTTATTTTGCTTTCATATTTGACTTTAATATGAATATTTCAAATTACTATTCTTATATTTTTGTCTCTTTTATTTTGGAAAAAATAAATATAGAGAGCAAAAAATAAAAAATAAAAAATAAAAACTTCATGATTTAAATTCAATTTCATCTTCATAGATTCATTAACCAGCACAAGTGGGCATTGTTATGTTGAATGGTACTGTTACCTGCCATCTGATCTAACTAATATTATTAATAATAATGAAATTGTTACTTAATTATCATATCTTCAGCACATAGATTATGGTTTTTCAATACTGTTCAGACTCTTAAAAAATGTCATTAGACACGTACAGTCAGATCCTTCAAAAAGTAATATATTTTTAAAAGATCAAATACAAAACATAATTTTTTTGAAGCAATCATCGTATCTTCAACATAAAAGATAATAGTTCTGCACTATATCGTTCAGACTCTTCAAAAATGTAATCAAAACACATACTGTCAGATCCTTCAAACGTAATACATAACATAATTTTTTTGAAGCAATCATCATATCTTCAACACAAAAGATATTAGTTTTGCACTATGTTGTTCAGACTCTTCAAAAATGTAATCAAAACACATACTGTCAGATCCTTCAAACGTAGTACATAACATAATTTTTTTGAAGCAATTATCATATCTTCAACACAAAAGATAAAAGGTTTTGCACTACGTTGTGCAGACTCTTCAAAAATGTCATCAGAACAGATGCAATTTTAAAAGATCAGACATAAATGCAATGACGATAACATAATTTTTGAAGAGTCTGAACAACACGACGCGAAATAAAAAGGAGGAGATGGATATACATACAAGAAGAGTTAAGCCAGTGACAGTAGCAAGAGAGACAGCAATAGCAGTGCTAGATAGGTAAAGTTGACCTAAATGACCAACCATCATCATAGATATAACTTGTAACAAATATTGTGATAGTGTTACTGATGCCATTGGACCAGCCAAATAACCAATCCTCTTTATTTCCATCCATATAACATCCCATTTCACTTCTTCATCTCTTAACACAACTTCAATATTATTTTCCTCTAATAATTTCTCTTTCACTAACAATCCCTCTTCTAAATAACTTCCCATTTTTTTTCTATCTTTGTTGTGTGTGTGTGTTTTGTTGTTGTTGCTCTAGTTTTCTTTAAAAGTAGTACAATAGAGTACCCTTTATATAAACCTTGCATGTGATGAGGAGGAGGGAGTTGTGGGATACCACTAGACCTAATTATGTACATGTTAGTAATAAATGTGTAGATGTGTTAGGTTAGGTGTGAACAGTGACGGAGTCAGAATTTTCAGGAGGTTCAAAATCTGAAGAATTAGACACATAAAGTAGTACTACAACAAAAATGATCATCTAGCGGCGATTAATTCTCGATTGCCGCTTAATGTGTATTTTTAGCGGCAGTAGACACTCTTTGTATATGTCCCTAAAGTCTTTAGCGACATTGGTTCTAATGGCAATTAACTAATGTCGGTAAAGACTTTAGCACTACTCTTTATTAATGTCAATATTTAATGCCGCTAAGAGTTATTTTTGTTGTAGTGTAGTCAAAAGGAGTTCGACATTTACTATATATACCTAAAAAAATATTTTAATATGTAAAAAATACAATTTTTTCGTGTTCGGATTAACCCCTAATGATAAGGTGATTCCGCCATTGGGTGTGAGGGGATGGTGAAAATGGTCTTATTGATTCATACTTATTCACACCAGATATTTTACATTATGTTGAATAAATTGTATTTATTCGTTTATTTTCAAAGTTAATTATGGTATATAATCAATTCGGCCGCTTTTATAATAGTGATTATTTTCGATCGCTAACAATATTTTATTATAATGATTAATTGGAGTCTTTTATTGAAAATTTAATGTTTCTCCAAACTAGCTAATAATTAATATTCGTTCAAAAAAAATTGGTCTAATTAAGTTTTAATTTAATTATTCGATATGTCACGTGTCATTGTCATGCCTATATTAATCACCATTTGTAGCTTATTAAAAATTTATTTTTTTTAATATAATTGTTTGTTTGATATAAATACTGGATTCAAGAAATATATATCACAATTTTGACATATATATATAATTTATAATATTCCTTCTGTCATAAATTATTTATGATTTATTTTACATTTTACACTGTTTCCAAGAAACACAGGTTGACTTTCTATACTATACCTTATTAATATTTGAACAATCATAATATCGACTCAGAGTAATTTTTTAAAATATATATTATCAAGGTTTAAATGAAAAATTATTATTTTTTTCTTAAACTTCTAATATGATGACAAATAAAAATAATTATTTTTAAAATAAAATTACGATAGGTAATATGAGACGAGTTAACGATGAAATCATAGATCGACTAATGATTTGCATTGGGATTGGTGTTTTATAAATAGTGTACAGTTCACTGCAGAGAAAGTGGCAAAAATTAATTATATTATCGTGGTACATTATATTTGCTAAAAACCTTAATCGTGCAGACAAAATGGAGAATATCTACATATTTTTATTTTTATTTTTCATAAAAGTTGACTAGATTTAAGTGTATTTTTTATAAGCCATCTTTAAGATCGAAATTTTAACTTAGTTTAATTTGTTTATTTTTTAAAATCATTTAAAAGAAATATTTATATTTTTGGTAGTTTTTTGTTTTTGATTTTTTCGTGATATATTTATGATCATAATTTTTTAAGAAAAATTATGCAGAATAGCAAACATTTTAAATTATATTAGGTATTATAGCTATAATTTAAGAAAATTGTAATTTGCGGGTACAATTTTCTGGATTCTTGCTATTCGTTTGCAGAGGCGGACCCACATGGTGTCCGCCGGGTGCTCGAGCACCCATTAAGTTCGTTATGAAATATATATATCTATGTAAAAATTGATAGGTATTTGTATAAAATTAACATAGAGTACCCAATGAACAAATGATTTTGTTAGCCCGATGGCTCCTGGATGGGTACTTAAGACTTTTTTAGTGTTGTTGTACCAAGGTTCGAATCTCACTGTTAATACATATTTTTTATAATTTCACCGTCACTGTTCGTTTGATTTGTATAAATTCGGAATTTGTATAATTCGATTTTTGAGTATATAATTTTAGAATTTTGTGTATGCTTATCCTAGCTATTTGTATATGATTTATGAAAAAATCATAATAAATACATTGTTTATATATTGGCAGATGAAATATACCAACACCTAAAGTTTTGAAAAACTCCTAAATGTACAAATATAGAATTTGTATATATTTACTATATTTGTATATTGGCCAAAATTGTTGTTACGATACCAACTTTATGAAGGATCTTTTACCCGTGAACCATATAATAATGTATTCTAAATGTATATATGTGCCCACGTAGACATGCTACTATTTATAATGCTGCAATATTTATGATGTCCATGTGTGCACATATACCTATAAACATTAAAAATTGCAGAGAGTAAAAGGTCTTTTCTAAAGTTTGATATTATACAACAATTTCGATCAAAATTTAAATATATATTTCAAATATTTTTTATTTAATCAAATTAATTTCAATGATTAATTGTATTTGACTATCACTAATAAAACATAAATTAGAATCCTAATTTGAAACGAAAGGAAATATGTGAACATGTAAGTCAAATGATAATTTACTCCTCTAACACGTAAGCTATTTTTTTATTATAAATAAATGAAAATGGATTGGAACTAAATGTTTATTTGCTTTTCATTTGACCAAAAAAAAAAAATCAAGTTGTTCAGATTTATTTTTTAAAAATTAAATTCCCTCAAGAATGTAGTTTAGAAAAAGTAATATTTCTTTAATTTTATGATTTGATAAAATATATTCTTGATTGATTTTCACTTGCAAGCGTCCTGTGTGTACATGTAATAGTCAAATCTCAATTTTATAGAAAATTATTTTAATTAGGGACCATTTATAAATTGTAAAGTTTACTTGGTAAATAATAAATTTTGCACATTAAAATAATAATAATAATATATTTTTATATTTTATAAGTATCGGTAGTATAATAATGTTAAAGTTATCAGTAGACACAAATCAATTACTTGTCTTAATTTTTAATCACTTGAAAAATCACAGTACATATTACCTTCATTAAAAGTAAATAAATCCATAAAAATTATTAGTAAATAAATCCATAAAAATCTCACACATATATCATAACGTATTTCGTTTAGAATCAAGTCCTGAATGAGCAAAAAAAAATCTAACACATCATCTTTAATAGAGAAAAATCTCACACATCTGTCATAATATTTTATTAATATTCCACTCAAAAATAAGCACCGAACAAATCTCAAAATAAATCTCTCGAAGTTATAATTTAATTTGCGAAAATATCAATAACACTCTTTTGACAAAATTTATTTCATAAAAAACAGCAATATCACTTCATCTCTAAGTTTCAAATCTCAACTTCCAACTATATGCATCTATTAAGGTAGCGTTAGCTTAAAGATTAGACATTTTAAAAATGATATTTCGTCTCAATTTATATTGAAGATAATATTATATTTGAGGAGGTCAAAATATTTTTTTTCTTTAATTTTTTTTTAAAAAAGAATTAGTTATGTTAACTTGTAATATTTTTTTAATATCAAATATATAGATTTTATTTATAAACATTTGAAAAATCCATATCCAAATTTATAATTAAATTTGAAAAGAAATGTCGAAAACATTCTTAATCTCTGCACGAATTGTTAGTTTCATTCTCGTATTATTAACAACCATAAAAATACCGTTTTACTTGTCTAGCTTAAATACACCTTCGATATTTGCAACATATATAACTGAAATACACCCTAAAATTTTCGCAAAGTTTAGAGGATTTTCAACACTTTTCTCGACTTTTTTTATTAAGACACTCTCATGCTTCTCCTAGAGTTTGAGACCATTTATTATGTTATGCGACAGATCAAGGATTTATCAGAGTGTATCTAAGTTTAGTTAAACAAATAAAAAATTATTTTTAAAAAAAAAACTCTGAATATCCTTACATAAATTAGAATAAATGGAAGTAATAATTTTAACTCAATCTCAAATTATTATTTTTTAGACTCAATTATTTTTCAAATTAAAAATGAACAAATAAAACCTTAAAATATGGGTAGGTTACAAATATTATTTTTTAGGTGTACCTACAAAAATAAAAAATAATTTTTTTTTCATGTAGCTAGAAATTGGAATAAAAACTTTTGTAAAGTTTCACGTGGTACGCATTAAACCTGAATAATAAAGATTGATGATGTGAAAATGACATAGAAAGAGATGTAAAAAAATTGGATACATGAAAAGAAAAAATTTCCCATTAGTTAGATTTTTTATACGTAAATTAAAAAAATTATAAATAAGAAAGTAATTTTATTAATATAATATATTTTTTAATTTAATAAGGTTGACAATTAATATGAGATGTAAGAAATAACGTTCAATTTAGTTAGATTATAAATAAAATGTGGAGACCTCTTCTTCTTCTTTTTCATATGATATTCGAAGCTCACATTAAATAAAGTGGGAAATAAAGTCGAATCTTACCCGCTCCGTATTAATTTATATGATATAATTTAATTAAGTATTAAATTCAGAATGAAATTATAGTTTACAAAATTGTTTATCTATGATTTCATAAATATTTTATATTTGTATAAAGATAAATTATTTTATGAAAATTAAAAAAAAATTATTAATTTCGAAGTCTTAGTTTTCAATTTGAACTATCATACAAATATTTAAATTACAAATTCGTACTAAAAAATGTATTGACTATCGCATCACCAATTACTATCAAGTTGTTGTGGAGCTCGTATTATTAATCTTGTCTCTCAACGTGGAATAAAATAACACCATACAATCTCAGTATTTATTTCAACCAAACACAAGATAAATTCATTCTCAAAAATTAATTTCGATATTAATTATCTCTCATCATTCACACCAAACGAGCGTTAACATTAATCGATTAGTTGAAATATCATCTTTTAAAATAATATAGCATTTAATTTACTTGTTGTCTTTATGGTCTTCAACTGCTTATTACCCAACACATTTTATTGTTATGAGCTGTATGTAATATAGTACCAAAAACTAAGAAACAAAGATAAAATAATTTTGTGGATTTAATAGTTGGTTGAGTAAATTTATGACCGTTTGTACCGCTTAATAAATATGCACATTAATTAAAAATAAATATTTACTGATAAAACACTATAAACATTTATAAAGAGCGTTAACGATCACTAAAAGAATATATAAATGATAAAGATTGAGTAAAAACTTTTGTTATATATATACATGGACAAATTACAGAAATCACATATTTTTAAGGCAAAATTACAATTTATGCCTTAAAAGTTTATAATTACAGAAATCTCTCAAACGGGTACATTAATGGAGGGTCCGATTGCATTAATGACCAGAAAATCAAAGCGTTGATACATTAAAAAGAGGATCGAATACATGCGCTGATATATTAAAAAGAGGGGCGGATACATTAATGGAGGGTTCGGATACATTAATGGCCGAAAATCAATGCACTGATACATTAAAAAGAGGGTCGGATACATTGATGGAGTGTCGAATACATTAATGACATTTTTGACTTAAGAGATATATATATATATATATATATATATATATATATATATATATATATATATATATATATATATATATATATATATATATATATATATATATATATATATATATATAATTCCTACCAAAGTTGTTGTAATTTAGGGATTATCAGCCCAATTATCAAATCTACAACCCAGTAATCCACGGGCCTTGATCGGCCCATATTGAAATATTTCCACCTACATTTGAAGCAAAAATAATTTGTGAAATTGACATGCATACATAAAAATATGGGAAACTTACGTAAATCTCAAAAGTTTAGAAGCTAATTACTTAGATATACTCTAATTTGCAATATTATGTATCTTATCAGACTTTGGTGGATCAAATATGTTCAGATATATGTATCTCAAGATTCATGAGGTTAAAATTGAGTGTAATTTGTTATTGATATATTATATCCAAGTAGATTAACATGCATTTGAGTTACATAACAAATCTCACTTGCCACCCTTACCTCTCTCCTATCTTGCTCGTTACTCTCTCATGTATCTAATATCTCATATACATGCGAATTACACCAGATACATATAGATACATATATCTAGTGTGACCCGTATGTATCTAGAATGCAAAACAAAATATCGCTCGCTTCTCTTTTTATTTTAGTGTATCTAGTAGCAAAAATACATGTATTTAAGTGTATATTCCTCAATATATGGTAGGGAATTCTTAACTAGTGATAAGATACGTAATATATAAATTAGAAAATGTTACCTTCTCTCAATATGTCACATATTTAAACCACAGCCTTGAACTCTATTTACAGCTTTTCTTGCCTAATAATATCAAAGATTAAAAAGAAAAAAAGTTTATGTTAGTAATAGGTTCATAGAAAGCAAAACAAAAAATTAATTGTTTGTTTGTTCATTAAAAAGATAGGTAGCATATCAAACAAAACTAAGTTTGCTTTCGCGGGCTAGGAGTAGTCAGTCACTCATTCATCCTTAACCAGAAGTCTCTGTGTCAAGACTTAGATACGAGAGTCACCTTTGTATGGAAAAACTTTACACTCTACTGTGGGACTTCCTGACGCAAATTTGGATTAGTCCGACTCAATAAGGGTACCGAACACCGAGTGAAAAGCCAAAAGGTAAAAAGAGTTGCCTTCACAACTGGTTATAGTTCTACTAAGTAAAAGGGAATGAACAATCTGTATGCATATACCTCCTTATCCCAATTAGTGCATATATTTATCGCGATAAGCGCCACATTTTGCACTAGCAATGCACATATGATCCCCATCCATAGTCCCTAAAAGTATGAACATAGATCAAAGACAACGATCGATGAGATTTGATTCGGGTAGTTAGTTTTGAGGGGATGTTAAAAGAGTAATAAGAGACGTACCATGCCTCCAGTATCGAAAACGAATGCAAAGAGAACAGAAGAAGGTAATCCCACAACATAGTAAGCTCCAAGATTGATAAATGCACAGAGTTTTTGCCATCCACATCCTCTAGCAGCCCCTGAAAATGCAAAATGAGCATACTCTAGTATGTAACGTTGTCGTTCTTAATACAGCTAACGAAAGATCAGTCGAGTACTTCTCAACCTGAAAGCACACATTGGAAGCCATCCAAGAAATCAGATAAAGCAAGCAGAGGCAAAATCTTGGCAACGTATTTGATCACTTCTTCTTCGTTGCTGTATAGTTTCCCCCACACAAAACGAACCAAAATGGTGGTGGTCGCGATTATCAGTCCTACTGATATGGCCACAATTACGACAACATGTAAAGCTAATCGTGCTCCTTGTGGACGACCAGCCCCCAATTCATTTGAAACTCTTGTGCTGATAGAAACAATTAGTTAAAGTTGATACATATCAGATCACTTGAGTACCGTGCATCGACTTACCTTATAGCACCACCAAGTCCAACCGAAACCATGTACACCATCCAACAAGTATTGAGACTGAAAAGAATTTCAAAAGAACTTGTGTAAAGGTATACGTACGAAGCAAAATGCACAATAAGAAGGATGTTAATAGAACACGAACCTTATCGATAACACTGATGTCTCTAATTTAGGATTAGGGAGAAGGCCAGATAACAGAACAACCATCTCAAATGACCAATATTCGAAACTGAAACCAGCGCGATAATACGTTACAAAGTCCAGTTACTCCATAACAGATATGTCTAGTAATAGATTGGAAAGAATAAAAACATCGATGCATAAGCACGTTAACGAGTAAGTACATTGAACATATTGATTAATGAAAAAAGAATGAGATTACACTTACCAAATCATAACAGCAGAAGGAATGGCAAGCTTGATAAAATCCAGAATGTCGTCCAAAGCTTCCTTCGAAAAACCAGTCCAAGTTTTTCTACAAGCCGGGGAAAATTTAACATAACCAGCTAATAAAAACACGTTAATCCAATACGAAATGGCATTAGCCAAAGCAGCTCCCTTGCTTCCGAGACCAATCTTGAACACGAAAATCCAACATATAAGAATGTGTAACAAAGCCGTGAAACCAGAAGTCAACATCATGGGCATCACTATATTTTGAGTCTGTAGAAATCTGTTGAGGCATTGAAGGATGCCATACGCGAAAAGGCCTGGGATCATCCATCGATTGAATTGTCCTGCTTCGTTTGATATATCACGGTCTTGACCACAAGCAATGAGAATTGTGCTGGTGTTGAACCATATCAGTAACAGCAAAATGCTCAACGAAAGAAGAACGAGCATTGCTCTTTGTGTGTAAATGCCAAGCATATGGTATTGCTTAGCTCCATACGCTTGCCCACATAGTGTTTCCAGTGCACTTCCCATTCCTAACTACCAAAAACATCGTGAAAATCAAGGAATGAAACTTCGAGATAAGAAAGGAACTAGCTCCCAATTAGCTCATCCGGGCACAAAGATGAACTTGTCTATTCTACGAGTTCAACTGAACCTATTACTTTACACTCGAACTATGTACACTTATAACAAAAAAAAGGGAATTCCTTATCTCTGAGTGCGATTTGAACTATAACATAATCGGGAATAGCGATTAGTTTTGCAACCAAAAACTATAAATACATCACTAATTTGAGTACCTCTGTAGGATAAACCTCAACACGAGAAAATGAAGAGCAACAACATCAAGTGATTGAGTTAAGTAGTTCGTCATATAAAAATTATCAACCCCGGAGATATAGTAATAATTATAAGTAGACAAAATTGTTTCAAGCACCGAAATCATACACATCAATCACACTATGAATCCACTAACTCTTAATCATGGATTCACCTCTATTCGAGCTGCACACAAAACGAATCAATAACCATTCAACATGATTTGAACAAACAACAGCAAAATGACACATGTTATCACATTTTTTAATCCACTAACTCTTCTACATCATGAATTCGCCTCTATATATTTAGTTTTATCTAGTGAAAATCCTGGCTCCGTCACTGCTGATGCAACATACATATCCAATCAATAACCATTCTAAGATGATAAAATGAACAAACAATAGTAACTAACAAAAAAGAAGTTAACTTACCAAAACACTGAATCCAGTGACTGAAGCAAAAGAAGTAGCCATAGAAGCACCAGATAGAGACAATTCACCTAAATGACCAACAAACATGATGCTAATAACTTGAAGACAATATTGCAGAATATTAACTGCTATTAGAGGTACAGCAAGTCTTAATTGCCTCTTAATTTCTTCAATAATTGTATTAGTATTATCAAAATCATGGCTTGTTTCTTGATTTAACAATAATGGAACTTGTAGACCTTCCATTTTTTTTTTTTGTTGTTGATTCAAGAAAGTAAAAGGAATCTTAATCATCATTTTATTGGATGACCCTTAGTATACATTTGGACAAGGATTTATCATATTATAAAATTGTGGGGTTCCTATCATAGATAGAGATCTAATTAACGACCCTTCTTTCGTTTTATTTTATGTGATATTATTTAATTAGACATAAAATTTTATTATATTCATTAAATTATTTTTATAAAAATTAATTTAGTGTTTCTTTTAATTAATAGAATCGAATAAAAGTAAAATGATGTATTAAATAATCGTCAAATAAGGAGATTATGACATTCTTTTTTAGACAGTTTAAAAAAAAATAATGTGATATAAATTGAAATGAGAGGAATAATATATTTTTATATTTAATACTTTCATTAATATATTTTTATATTTAATACTTTCATTATTAAAAAATATATAAGGTCGATATCATATCATATCATATATATATATATGGAGTAATGAAAATATCTTTAATATATTATTTGTATGTCAAAAAGATATTGAGTTTAGTTATTGTGTCGATAATAACAATAATATACCTAGTGAAAGAAATCTTGGGTGGCTAGAGTAGTGTACGTTGACCTTATGACTACATCATGAATATAGAGAAATTGTTTTCAAGAGACATTCGATTCAAGTGTAACAGTTTTAAGAATAAAGAAAAGTAAAACAATGAAAAGAACTTAACTACTAAGAAGAGAAACGGTGCAAAGCCTAAAAAAAATAAACATGAACAACAACTTAACAATACACTAGCCGAAACACAATAAACTGATGACGGTAGATATAAAAAAAACTAGAAGCACAAAAATATAGCTCGTACAACGACATACACCAATGCTTGAATCCTTGAAAAAAAGACAATACTATTCTACCCATAAATCTTCTACTTTAATACGTGAACTCCATGTCCTTCTATCTAATTTCATATCTTTGATTATCTGTAGTTGCGTTGTCCCTTGTCTAATTATTCATCTCCAATGTTTTTCCGATTTTATTATTATTATTTATGCAATATTATATTTATTTTAGCATTGATTTTTTTTATAAATTTACAATAATATTTTATTAATGATTGATTTAGTAAAAATAAGGACTTCCAAATTATTCGCCAAAAAAGTTGGAATAAAAGCAGCAAAAAAAAAAAAAATTAAAAAAATGCAAATTCTCTTCGTTTTTTCAGCAGAGTAAAAAGAGTAAACGGATCTCACACACACACACAGTGGGCTCTTGTTAAATCACCTCTTCACATTTCAAAACAAACCCTAGCTGTCCTTTTTTTCCACTTTCTCTCTCTACTCTTTCTCTCTCTACACTTCCATGGCTTCCCGGAGGCTTATCGCCTCTCTCCTCCGTTCGTCGGCTCAACGTGGTGCCGGCAGCGGTGGTGGTGGTCCAATTTCCCGATCATCAATAGCAAACTCCATTGCTAGACCTGCTTCACGCGCATCCCCTAAAGGATTCCTCTTAAACCGTGCTGTACAGTATGCTACCTCTGCAGCAGCTCCGGCGTCTAAGCCATCAACACCGCCGAAGTCATCTGGTAGTGAAGCTAGTGGGAAAATTACAGATGAGTTTACAGGTGCTGGTGCGATCGGGAAGGTTTGTCAGGTTATTGGTGCTGTGGTGGATGTGAGATTTGATGATGGATTGCCTCCAATTCTTACTGCTCTTGAGGTGTTGGATAATCAGATCCGACTTGTGCTTGAGGTTGCTCAGCATTTGGGTGAGAATATGGTTAGGACTATTGCTATGGATGGTACTGAAGGACTTGTTCGTGGTCAACGAGTGCTTAATACTGGTTCTCCTATCACCGTGAGTGATCAGAATTCCTTATCGTTTTTTTTTTCAATTTTCAAATGTTCGTGCTTTACTTATTTAAAAATTGCATTTTTTTTTATCTGAAGGGTCTAAACATGAATGTATAATATACATTGTTGAAAGTGCTTTCAGATCTTAATGCAGGAGATCTGTAGTTCTATAATAGTTCACAAAACTGCAATACGGTTGAATCATCTAATGTAAATAGTTATCTGCTTAGGAAGATAAATCATTGATCAGTCGATCGCACTTCAATCCCAAGTTAGTTGGGGTACTTATCCTGTTACATTTGGCACATTGCATCCGAACACCTTCCAAGAGTTTTGGAACGTCCAATCCCAAGTTATAGGTTTTTCTGTACAAAACCTATTCTTATCCTTGTGATTTGTTGTGAGAGTTTTGAATAAAATAGTACCTTTGAAGTGGAAAGTGGGCTATTACTATGCAGGGTGTTGAATTCATTTTTGCTCAGGATTTAGTGTTCAGTTTGAAAGAGACTTGGCTCTGTTAAGCTGTAGGAGTTTATAACCATGGGAGTGGAGTGCTCATGTTTCCTTATGATCACCAGAAGACATCCGTCACTCATGTTTCCTCGCATTATTTTGTTTTTTCTTTTAGAATTTATGATGGGGTATGGTGACTGTGCTTTGGCTTCGTTGTAATGGTATCTTCTGATTGTTGTTGTTTTTAGTATCTTCATTTTTTGGCTGCCTCCTGTTTTGTCCAAGTTTTCCTTGTATAACAGATTGTTTACGCTTAGTTGATCTTGGACATATTTAATTTGTTTTGAGCTTGATGGTTTGCCCTTCTTGTGATGACAGGTTCCTGTCGGTCGATCCACACTTGGCCGTATCATGAATGTCATTGGAGAGGCAATTGATGAGAGAGGCCCAATTAGTAAGTCAAAATTTTCCGTGGATACGCTGTATTCTAATTTATCCATTGGACTAAAATTTTAATCTATCCATAAGAATGGTTCTGATAATTGCATCTTAATCTGTAAAATGGGTACAGCAACCGATCACTTTTTGCCAATCCATCGTGAAGCTCCTGCCTTTGTTGAGCAAGCCACTGAACAACAAATTCTTGTCACTGGTATTAAGGTACTTGCTTCAATTCTTATTTTCTTGGGCAGTATATTTTTGCACTCCATCCAAATGCTGCCTGCATTCACTAATGATTCCTCTGCTACTGCCTTTAGCTGAACTTAATAATGACGACTATTCTATCATTATCGTGCTTTTGGTCAGGTTGTTGATCTTCTTGCACCATACCAAAGAGGAGGGAAAATTGGTCTGTTTGGTGGTGCTGGTGTTGGCAAAACTGTGCTTATTATGGAGCTTATTAACAATGTTGCCAAAGCACATGGTTAGGATTGGTTTCTTTGTACCTCCTTATATAGGTCATATAAAAGTCACTGCAAAGCTGATCAGTTGGATGACTTGACTATACAGGTGGTTTCTCTGTTTTTGCTGGTGTTGGTGAACGAACTCGAGAGGGTAATGATTTGTACCGAGAAATGATTGAAAGTGGTGTCATCAAGCTAGGCGAGAAGCAAGTTAGTTTAATCAAAATTATTTTCTCTACATCTTTATCTCATATTGTTTTTATCCTTGCATTGCTGACATATTATGATCTCAAACTATTCAGAGTGAAAGCAAGTGTGCCCTTGTATACGGTCAAATGAATGAGCCCCCTGGTGCTCGTGCACGTGTTGGACTTACTGGTTTGACAGTGGCTGAGCACTTCCGAGATGCCGAGGGGCAGGATGTGCTTCTCTTTATTGACAATATTTTCAGGTTTACTCAGGTAGGCATATCTTTTAAAGTCCATGTATAAATTTGCTTATTTTGTAAACCTGACTGTGGCACTATCTGCATCTTGTATTGAAATAGGCTAACTCAGAAGTGTCTGCTTTGCTTGGTCGTATCCCATCTGCTGTGGGTTATCAACCAACTTTGGCTACGGATCTTGGAGGTCTTCAAGAACGTATCACCACGACCAAGAAAGGTTCTATTACATCCGTCCAAGCTATTTATGTGCCTGCTGATGACTTGACAGATCCTGCTCCTGCTACAACCTTTGCTCACTTGGATGCCACAACTGTCTTGTCCCGTCAGGTATAATATGCCGTTGTTTGATCTGGTGCTGTAATTTTATTAACTTTCACAGTTGATGGAGTACATTTAACTTTGGTCATCACATTTCTTTTTGGATGCCAGATTTCTGAGCTTGGTATCTATCCTGCCGTCGATCCACTTGATTCTACATCCCGTATGCTCTCACCTCACATTTTGGGAGAGGATCACTACAATACTGCCCGTGGAGTGCAGAAAGTTCTTCAAAATTACAAGAATCTTCAAGATATTATTGCCATTTTGGGTATGGATGAGCTTAGTGAAGATGATAAGATGACTGTTGCCCGTGCACGTAAAATCCAAAGGTTCCTCAGTCAGCCTTTCCACGTTGCTGAAGTTTTCACTGGTGCCCCTGGAAAGTATGTCGACTTGAAGGAGAGCATCAACAGTTTCCAGGTAATTAATCTCCTCAATCTTCAACTTATTTGTCAGTTCATATTCATTGTCATTTGAACTTTAAAATATGAGATTATTGTATGTTTGTTGCATCTATTTGTTGTATGGGCTTTCTCATGCTGCTGGTCTGCCATGTGACTAGAAGTTCCTTTTACCTTCCCTCTCTATTGTATGTGATGAGCTACTGAATTTATTAGTTGCTCTCACATTATCATACATGCTATAAAACCTCTTCGACATGTTAAAATCTTAATTATTCATGTGATGCAACTTTTCCTGCTTTTCTGCTGATAATTGGAGTTGAGCATCTGCCATTACTTTCCCTTGTCTACTGCAAGGATGTGCAATGCTAGTATGTAATTGACCTTCTTCCTGGTTTTTATGATGCTGATGAATGTTTTTTCCAAATCTTCGCAACTACCCCCCTCCAAAAATAGAGGACCTTTTCCCCCCCTTTTTGCCCTTGATTGAAGATTGTCAACAACTTTAGGTACCTTCTTTCTAATTTGGTCCTATGTTGATGAACTCTTTGTTAATATCTTTTGACAGGGAGTATTGGATGGCAAATACGATGACCTCTCAGAGCAATCGTTTTATATGGTTGGTGGTATCGATGAGGTCATTGCCAAGGCAGAGAAGATTGCAAAGGAATCTGCAGCCTAGATAGATTATAAAAATCCGCGACTTTCTTTTGTTCTCTTCACCAAAATAATTTAGTTTGTGACATTTTGGTTCTTTTTTCGGAGGGCCAAGGGGTCCTTAATCTACTTTTTGTTTCATCTTTCCAAACGCGGGATTGTTATAGAGAGACATGCTGCAGCTAAGGACGTTGTCGCCAAACCCCCTGCTCTGTTATGTCACATAATAAGGGGGTGGCGAACTTGTATATGTTACTTTCATGTCTTTTTTTCGAGAATTTTTGATGCTCCAATTATCAAATGTCTTCTAAACAATATGTTCTTTTTTCCATTTATTCTTTCCTTGTTGCAGTGATCATCTTATCTAAACTATCTACACTTTAGGTGTTTTACCAAGTCATGTATCTCCAGTAATATTTGCTATTCTTCTTTAAGAGTTGTACTGATTTTCTGGACATGTGTGTTGGTGTAGCCAGCTTCCTGTTACTTCCCTAAGTATGTTTCCGTAGATGCTATCTAGTTGATTCACATTGTGATTTCGGAAGTATAGAAAACACCAGTAAACTTAAAATTTGTGTTCGGATGATGTATTCACATGTTCAATCTCTTTTTAGCGATTTCTTTAGATATTTTTATAAGTAATGCAACTTTATTTTGATTCACATTGCGCAACCATACATCTTCTCTCCTCAATACTTTTTGGTCTATCTTTATCCCTTCCGAAATCATCCATAATTAAATTTGGCATAATACATAGATTTGCCCTTAAACTTGGCTTCAAATTTTAAGTATGACCTCAAACTTTCACAGTGCACAAATAGGACTTTAACTATCCTATTTTTTTATAAATACACACGCGATTTTTGGACCCAAAGAGCGTGAAATACACTCGCGCCCACGTGTATTAGTGAGCCACTCAATAACTGCCAACTAATTAAATATTTTACACGTCATTATACATAGATTTGCTCTTAAACTTGGCTTCAAATTTTAAGTATGACCTCAAACTTTCACAGTGCACAAATAGGCACTTTAACTATCCTATTTTTTTTTTTATAAATACACACGCGATTTTTGGACCCAAAGAGCGTGAAATACAATTGCGCCCACGTGTATTAGTGAGCCACTCAATAACTGCCAACTAATTAAATATTTTACACGTCATTATTTTTAAAAAAAGTTACACATCATTTAAGAAGTAAAAAAAAAATTAAATTAATTGTTTGCAGACCAAGAAATCTTCATTATAGCTTTTTTTCCACAATGACAAAAAAAATTAGAAACCATTTACACAAAATATGAGCACAAATCGTTCTAAAGAGGAAAAAAAATTTAGATTTGAAAAAGGAGGAAAGAGAAATTAGATTTTAGGTAAATTTTAATTTGAAATATAAAGATATATATAAAAGGAATTCATTTAAGTATATTTGTCATTTCTGCTTTTTTTTACCGTTGTGGGCCTTTAAAATAGTCATAACTCACGCAGAAAACGTGCATAACACGCGTTTTGCCACGTAGGATTCACGTGTGTATTTATAAAAAAATAGGATAGTTAAAGTGTCTATTTGTGCACTGTAAAAGTTTGAGGTCATACTTAAAATTTGAAATCTATGTATTATGCCATTAAATTTTCACATCTTCACAACAAGATTCGTGTACCTCCTTTTCACATGTATGAACCATCTCAATTTCGCTTCTTGTTGTCTTATTCTCTACGAAATTCACTCTCACCTTATTCGATATTCTCATTTTTTATCATCTCTCTACATATACTCATATATCCAATCAACATTTCTACATTTTTCATATAAATTGAGATATAAAGATTACGTCTAAACTACGATTATTTTAAAAGCAAAAATATTAAGAAAAGGAAACGACTAGAAAAAACCCAATCTTTACTTGTCACCCTCACCCCTTCTCTTATACAAGACTTTCCCATTAAGCAAAATCACAACTTCCATTTTTTTCTTCAATTGACTTATTTACACATCACAGTAGTTCCACCGTTAACAATGGCAGCACCGTCGTCAATGACGGCGAAAACAGCCAACGTCATGCTAACAATCCCTGAGAAGAAAACTGTATCTCTAGATCTCTACCGTCCACTCAGAAACTACATAGTCTACAATTACTCTGAACGCGAAGCTCAAAATCTCGAAGATGATCTTCAAACGCTTAAGCAATTCCGTTCCGATATCGAACGTGGCCCTAATGAGTCATCTCTTCCTGCTCGCCGTGATCTTTTGCAGAATTACTATAAAGCCCTTTGTGCTGTTGAGTCTCGTTTCCCTATTTCACCTGATCATGACCATATTAATTCTGTTACATTTACTTGGTATGATGCTTTCAAGAACAAGCTCAAAGCTGCTCAGCAGAACATCTATTTAGGTATTTCCTGCAGCTTTGTTCAATTGTTTTTTTTTTTTTGAATTTTGTGTACTTTTGTTCTGATTTGTCTGCTTGTTGATTGTACAATTAATAATGCCTGGGATACAGCTTTTTATTGCGTGCATTTACTCTTAACTTCTAAAGTTGCCTCCTTTCCCTTCACTATGTGCTTTTTGTTGTTCACTTGCGCTTAGCTTCTACATTGGCCTCGTTTCCCCTTTTATTTTTGCAAGTCTTCAGCATCTTCATTCAGTTGGGTCTTAAATTTTGCATCTTTTGTTGTCAGTCCTTGCTTTTTTAGTTTCATAGTGTAGTTGATGTTGTATAGATAGGGTATAGCTTTCCATTGCTATGCACTTGCTATGAGGAGATACATTGGTGTCCCGTTCTCTTTTCTGGAAAAACTTATCTAACCATCATTGAAATTGGAGGTGGTGAAGATGCTTAGGGAATTTGCTCTTGCTATGGATAAACTTTAGTCTAGTACTATCTGGAAATTAATGATTGTTCCCGTTGGCCCGGGTAACTACTAGCTTTAAGTGTATTATCAATCAACTATGCCTCGCTCCTAGATTAGATAAGGTTGGCTATATGAATCCTACGTAGGTTGGACATGTCCCAACAAATTTCTTATTCAAAGGATTCATTATGGTTGAACTTCTTTTATGCTTACCGTTATTCTACCACAGCCTTCATTTTTTTATCTGTGCTCTAGAGTAGTTATGTCTAGCGTAGGAAGTGTTTTGAATACTTATTTGCTGCCTAAGCCTAAATGAACAGTAAGCACAGCCATTTCTTCACACAAATTGGCTATATTTACCTACTAGTAATTAAAAAACATGGTGATATTTGTCACTTGGTTAGGAAAACAGGGGTGCATTAGTTTAATTATTACGAGTTTGGAGAAATCAATGTTAAGCTCGGACTATTGTCATCTTATCATACAGTTCTACTGATCCTTTTCTATTTTTTTGGGGGGTGTCCACAGAAAAAGCTGCAGTTTTGTTCAATCTGGGGGCAGTGCACAGTCAGATGGGATTGGGTTTTGATCGTTCATCAGTTGAGGGGAGAAGACAGGGATCACATTCTTTTATTGCTGCTGCTGGGGCATTTGCCTTTTTGAGAGACAATGTGGCAATGAAAGCATCAATGGATAGCTCCAACACTGTTGATGTCTCTGTCGAATGTGCTGGGATGCTGGAAAGACTCATGTTGGCTCAGGCTCAGGAGTGTGTTTTTGAGAATAGCATTGCCAAGGGAAATACTCCTGGTGTCTGTGCAAAGATTTCAAGACAGGTTCATTTTTCTATTCCTATGCTTAGTCTATGCCACTCCATAACTGCTGTATAAGATTTACTCAAAAAGAAAAAAAACTTATCCGTGAGATTTAGTTGAGTTCTTGACACCAGTCACATTGCTGTACAACTTTTGTTCTTAGATAGCTCGAGTGAGTTATTAGTACTTCTACTTCTCTTTATTAGAATCTTCCTAAGATTTTCTCAAGGTAATAATTTAGTCCATGATAGATAAAGACCACTAATTTTTACATTTCTATCGAAAATCTAGTCAGCTTGGAAAGCTCCTATGGGCTGTACAAATTTGTTTTGTTAATATCCACATTCTATATTAAGTAATAAGTAGTGACAATCCTCCAAGTTCCTACATGTAATGAGGCTTGGATTGTAGTTTGGTTGAATAACCTCATGTATAAATTATATTAGACTATTCTACAGGTGTGGCATATGCAGCTTGAGAATTAGGGTTTGGTGAGAACGATTTCATATGTTTGTTCTTTTTGAATTTTAATATGCATGCTGTATAGTTCACTGAAGAAGGCATGTCCGAGTTGGTTTGGCTAGTTCCTTCAGATATTGGTTCTTAGTTAATTACACATGTTATTTCCTGTAGATGGCATCTCAACACGTATAGTTTAGCTTATAAGTTATAAATTATTAAATTTGACCAGACCAGTGGAGTTCATTTTGGGTCTTACTTTAGTGGTTGGACGTTGCAATAAATGCAAAATTGACGTTAAAATGAAATGAATGCCCCATCACAGGTTGGATTGTTTTATGAGGAAGCTTTGGCTGCATTAAATGTTGCACCTCTGAACCAGCACTTTGACAAGGCTTGGCTAGCTCATGTTCAGCTTAAGGCATCACTGTTTTATGCTGAGGCCTGCTACAGGTACAGTCTAGAGCTCCATGACAAAGAAGAAATAGCAGAGGAAATTGCAAGGTTGAAGAGTGGTGTTAATGCCTTGTCTGAGGCAAGAAAAACATCTCCAAGGGGAGCACCGCAGCAGCTCTTGGATGCAATTACTAAGCTAGAAGCTAGTTCAAATCTAAACTTGGAGAAGGCTATTAAGGAAAACGACAGAGTCTACCTCATGAGGGTTCCACCAGCCAGTTCTCTGCCACCACTTGCAGCATTTTCCTTGGTCAAGCCTATGCAGATGAATGATATTCTGGATGCAAGCAAGGAGAAGATGTTTTCCAGTCTTGTCCCAGACAACAGTGCAAAAGCTCTCTCTAGGTACACTGAGATGGTTGATGATGTCATCAGGACTCAAGCCGAGAAGTTACAACAGGGGAGTGAGCTAGCTCGAGTGAGGCTCAGAGAAATGGACTTGCCTGATTCTATTCTGGCCTTGGAGGGAAATTTATCACTACCTGCGGCTTTAAAAGAAGATGTAGAGGCAGTGCAAATTTGTGGTGGTCCAGCTGGTTTGGATGCTGAGATGCAGCAACTCAGAGATCTGAAGAGGGTGAACCAGGAGTTGTTGGTCCAAACAGAGGAGCTTTTGCAAAAAGAAGCAACGGAAGATACACAGTTTAGAACTCAATTCGGAACCCGATGGACAAGGCCTCAATCTACTACCTTAACAAAAAACCTGCAGGACAGGTTAAACAGGTTTGCAGCAAACCTGAAGCAAGCTGCAGAAAGTGATGCTAGGATTGAGCGATCAGTTAGGGATCATGCAGCACTCATGTCAATCCTTGACTGCCGTCCAGTACGTATTTATGATTTGGACCTTATTTTGCATAACTAGTCATGTCATGTCTCATTGTGCCACTTCTAGTTGACACCTGAGTTTGTCATGGGCTTTACTCATCAAGGATATAATAATCAAATGCTCTGGCTCTTGGATTTATTTGTAGATATATTGTATTAGGTGTTACTTCTAAGGATAAGTATCAAACCTTTCTGGTAATGAAGATGGTGAATTAGATTAGTCTCTTTGACAAGCTTGTATCACCACGAGCTTAATAAGATGTTCAATGCTTCTATACCATATAATTTGTATCTTCTCTCATGGTTCACTTCCAAGGATTTTCAACAGGTTTAATGCATGCTAGATTTGGAGCCCTTGATTCTTAAATGTTGATTTCATTTTGAAACTTGGCTCAGTCTGTTGCTATTTATCATGTATGTCTTGTTATTGTTGCAAAGATCTTCATCATCGGATCTAGTGCTTATCAAATACAATGTGATAACACTTCTATTTCTCTCTGTGATATCTGTCTAGTGATGTCCTGAGATCTGCATTTTTCTCTTTGATAGATCGAATCTGCTCTTCCAACCTTGGCAAGACCAATCTTGTCTTTGGACGCCACTGAAGATGCCATTGTGGGAGCCCTGAAGCAGAGCCTGGTAACAATGAATTAGTGTGGTTATATTTGTGTTATTTGGTCTTTCTGTGTTCCTTAGACCTTAGTTAGCGGTTTATGTTGCAACATGTTTCTTGAGTGACTAAAGCCTGTTCTGTTGGAAGGCCTTACAGGCCAACATATATATCATCTCCCTTTTTTTTTTTTGTGGGTTGGTGGGTGGTGGTGGGGTGAGTGGGGATGAAAGCATAACTTGTTTCCATTTGAGAAGTGTGTAAATTTTTTCTGATGACATTTTTCTGCTTTTGTTTTTTCATCACAAGGAGATAAAGTGAAACTTGATGTCATTGTGCATTACATATACTTCATTAGTGAATATTAATAATATTTTATTAGTGAATACTGATTAAAAATGTTGAAAAATATTTTATTTCTTGAGCAACCTTCATGGATGATTTTTGAGCACTAGCTGCAGATTATTTCTAGTTTGAAATTCCTATAATCTCATTTTGTGATTGATAAGTGGTCTTTGAATAGTAAATTAGAAGGTAATTTTATTATGCAGGCATTTTTGGATATTAAGTAACATAATATTTAGTATATTGTGCATGTCACTAAAAATCACGGAAGGAAATTGTCCGTAAATATTTGGATATATGAACTGTAGAAAGGCACTTCAGAACTTCACTCCAATCTGTTTTACAAAGAACTATATGTCCTGTTTCAATGTAGAAGCTTTACAAAGTTGCAACTTAAATTATTTTAGTGGTCTCCTTCAAGTCATTGTTGCTTATATTTTCAGAGGCAACTGGAAACTCTTGGTGCTCAGCGTGCCGGTCTGGAAGATATGCTGAAAGAGATGAAGAGGAAGGTATAACAAGATTCCTCTTAAAATATGATCTGTCAAGTTGAATTCTATTAGGTAGAGTTGGACTTCTTTTTGGGAGTAAAGCTTTAGCCATCTTTGGTTTATTCTCATTGGAGGGTTGGACAAGTGTTACATATTTAACCGGAGCAGGTGATGAAGATATAATCCTTCGATAGTGCACATCCTCTTATTATGCTGCTCTGTAGTAATTGAGTTTATTAACATGATATTAATAAGATAAGTTCATACTTCAATGATATAAGCCATGGATAAACATATTTTGGCATGAAAACTCACTATTGACTGTTGCCTTCCTGAATGAATCTTTGGATTAGCGGGTTTATTCTGTTCAGGTTGTTCCACCGGTGGATTGGATTTTTGTCCATGGGTTTCATATGTTCTTATCTTATTGATGAGTGGAGGGGCAGGAGCTGCAGTAGTTGTAGCAATATGCCCTTCAATGTACTAGGAGGAATGAGGCCCGCTCACTTAATAATTCTGTTAGAATGTCCCATGTTTGTTGAGGGAATGGACAATTATCTCCTTGTATGATTCTGAGCAATCCTCACCTCATTAGCTAGCTTTTAGGGGTTGAGTAAAGCCTGTGTTTCATTTTCTGTACCCGTTATCGGAGTCAGAATTATCTCTCTTCTTGGATTACCTAATATTGTGCCGCATTCTTTATTGTTTACACTCCAGATCCACCTCTGAGCTTTCAGAGGGGTGGTAAAATGTCCCGCTTAGGAGAGGGAAAGAGATGTTGTCTCCTTATATAATTTTGGGTAATCCTCACTTCATATGCTAGTTGTTGGAACTGAGTTTGGTGTAGGATCCATTTGCTTTACAAATTCAAATGGATAGTTCGATTACATCATATCAAGCGAAGCTTTTCATTAAATTGAGAAATTGTTGGGTGGGGGAGGGAGGTTATTTTGTCATGGAGCTTGATAATATCTATTAGTTATGTCTCAGAATGTGATCTTGCTACTTCCATTCCCTAGGGAAGTCGAAAATAATTTTTTCAGAGTATATGAAAAAGAGGGATAGATTGGACCCTTTTAAAACAGAGCGGTGACAAAGTTTACACTACTCCTCTGGTATTAGTTGTTGGTCTTCATCATATCAGGAGCAGATAACATAATATGAATTTGCCTTTGTGCTAAGTTGACATTTTCGTGTCCACGTGCGACATGCTTATTTCTTTTCACATTTTCTTTGCCTCTGCTTCACCATCAAGGGATCTAAACACACAACTTTATTTTGTATCTGTTGTGTGATATTACTCAGGATGATATACTTCCAAAATTGATGACATTCACGGGCTCCCAGGAGGATCTTTTCAGGAAGGAGATAGCAAAATATGATCATCTTTGTGAAGAAATTTCTCAAAACCTCGAGGCACAAGAACAGTTGCTTCTGCAAATTCAGGTTCAGAATTCATGTGTTTTTCAGGGCTATACCTTTTCAGTTTTGCTGCATGTTTTCATTTCAACTTGGGAGCTTCTCTTAAGCTTTAACTTAGGAATACTTGTGTGGTACATGTGAGGTTGTGTCTGTTGCACAGTCATTAGTAGGATGGGTGGTCTTGGTATATGGTCTTTGGCAATTCACCTCTTGAGCTAGCTTATGGGGTTGAGATAGACCCAGATCCATTGCTTTACATGGTATCAGCGCATCCCCGTTCTTGTTAGCCAATGTTGGATCCCCATATTAAAAATTGCTGTAACTCTAGATATCCAGCCTTGGGCGTGGTGGTGGTGGGGTTTCGAAGATTCCCACATCGGGCTTTTATGGGATGGGTGGTCTCTTTATATGGTTTGGACAATTCTCATCTCTTGAGCTGACTTTCGGGGTTGCGTTAGGCCCAAGATCCATTTCTTTACAATATTCTTAATTGGAATATCACCCATGGCATGCTTTTTTGTTCCAAATTTTTAAGCTACTTGTTTGTATCTAGAAAGTGTTAACAAGAAATGTTTGGTTTGGGGGATGGGGGATGGGTAAAGAAATTCATAGCATGAGTGTTATTTCCTTAATTGCAGTTATATTTGTGGTATTTCTTTTCTTATTTGATACTTGTTGTTTCATAGCATGAGTATTATTTCCTGTGATTTGCATGTCATAATTAGCGCCTGAAATGAGTTTATATGGAATAATTTGGTCAAAGAAGATTTATTTAGCCGACACCGACTTATTTGGGAGTGAGGTGTAGTTATATTTTTGGAAATTAAGAGTTGCAGTGCACAATTATTGCTTAACCAAAGCACTGTATTCCTTCAGACCACAATTGCTTCATGTTGAGTTTCTTTGTGCAAACATAGAGAAGAAGTCCATCTTGGAAAGAACAATCTATTTGGGCTTGACTTCATTATTCAAGCTACAACTCCCTGAATGCTCTTTAACAAGGTGGTGTTCCTTTTGCAGGCTCAAAATGATGAGTTTGCTTCTATTTTCAATCTTGAAGACTATAAAGGTGTGTTTTTAATTCCCATAATCATTTTGCAATGTCTGCTGAAGAACAATGAAGCTTAGATATTCTAGATACACAAAGATCTTCTGTCCCGAGAAACTTAGGTGGGCTAAATTTTGATGGGCTGATCCTTTCATTCAATTTTTGCATATCAAAATGACTTCTTACTGCTCTTTATGTGTCCTGTGGTATAATCGAAGTAAGTTAGGTCCCTTGATGAATGATGTCATTTTCAAGGGATACTGCAATTATCAGTTTTAATATAAAATTGACTTGATTAAGTGCTGTCCAGCCTTTACTATCAATGTTGGCCATTTATCATCTGCATTTTCTACTAGTTTAAATCTAATTTGTCTACATTGAATTTTCTTCTCGGGGTGGCTGCTGATTTTAGATGTTCTAGTTACCGTTAATTTGCTAAGCTCATTCTTCTCGATGCCACAGTTTCCCGCGAGAGAATCTATAAGCAGATTGAAGCTGCCATCATGAAATATCAAGAAATCAAGGAAAATATCAATGAGGGATTGAAGTTTTATGTAACCCTTCAGGTATGAGAATTTTCAACTCTTTTGAGATGGCTCTTTCTATTGGAGTGGTTTGGGAGGGGGTGGAGAGATAGGAATATTTGCTCACCTAGTTTACAACACAAGGAGGATTCCAACTATTCACTTTCAGTGGAACCTCTGAGCATATTCCACTTTGTGATATAGGATCATCTGTGTCCTAGATAAGATATTTTGTTGGGAGAAGAGGAGGCTGGGGTGGGATAAAATGAGCTAGAATAGAGTCAGTGATTCCTTCTGGTTCCATGGAATTATAATGCTATTGGCTTGTATTTCTTGGACCTATTTTATCCCGTTGAGAGGATTGAGGTGTGACTAATCCGTGGGTTGCATTTTGAATGGGGTAGGATTGGGATTGTGACAATTCCATCTGATACATTATTCCTCTCACTCCATCTCCCCTGCCTTTGGCTTTACTGTGCAGTCCTTTACCAGGTCCACCAATAAACAAATTATCAAGGCGAATTATTATAAGAACAATCTGAGTTGTAATCTCTCATCTAATCCATGAATTACGCACAATAATAATTTATACAATCCCATCCCACTAATCTCACCAGAAATCTGTCATTACAATCACATTCTCGATTTTCACTCTAATTCAACTGTATGATAATCTGCCTTCATACGTGCAAAGTCAAAGAACCCCTTTGGATCTTCTCATATAAGCCTAGCCATTGATGTCAAAGCCCCAGTACTCCTGCAAATCTGGCAACGATCATTCAAAAATTGACTAACCTCATTTGCTTAATGGTTGTATTTGCTTAGTTTCTTTGGTATGAGTCTTGGGTTGAGCCTTGTCAGAAGATGGGAACTTGTAGATGGAAGTTGATTTCTGCACTTCAAATATTCATTTTAGTTGTGCGCAGTGAGATAGATCACTAGTCTTATTCCAGTTCTTCCTGAATATGTCTGAGCTTCTTGGATCTATCTACAAATTTCCAGTATATGAATTCGTATAAATTTGTCTTTTGTTGCACAGGAGGCGATCACTAATGTGAAACAGCAATGTAGTGATTTTGTGATGACAAGAAACATGCAGTGCCGAGAAATGATTGAAGATGTACAGAGGCAGATCTCAGGTCTCAGTTTCCAGGATAATAAGAGTTCAAGTGGGTATACTTATCCTTCAGTCGGGCATGCTCATCAGCCTCCAAGATCCAATCCCCAGATGCCAACCGAAACTGGACATCTACCCAATCCTTCTCGACCACACCAGGCTCCTACGTACCAGCCTCCTCCTCAGCAACCTACAATGTCGGGATATAGTCAAACTTCTCCTCATAGTTCTCCACAACCGCCTGCACCCCCTGCTCAGCAACCAACAATGTCTGGATATACTCAAACCTCTCCTCCTTATAGTTCTCCACAACCGCCTTACGGTTTTCCAGGTCATGGTCAAGGTCAACCATATTCGCATCCACAGCCGCATCCTCAATATCAACAACAACCTCCACCTAGCCACGAGTACGGCCAACCTGCATATCCCGGTTGGAGGGGTCCATACTATAATGCACCTCCACAGCAACCCGGAGCTATGCCTCAGCCTCCTTACACAGCCCCTTCTCCATATCCTCATCCTCCTCACCATCAGAGTGGCTATTACAGGCAATGATAGTTTTCCAATAATTTTCTCAGTGTGCTCTCTCATGTTCATTTTTTTGTTGTTCTCAAGTCGACTCGACCGGACGTAACGTTAGACTTCTTTGTTGTACAAGGTCTTAGCATACATTGTTATACATTTGTAAGTAAGTTTAAATGAAGCACCTATGTACAGGGTATCTCCTTGTAAAATTGATGATCAAAACTATAACAATAATTTTGGAACTCTATGAGATCTGATATCTCGTGAATGTAAGAAGAAAATATGAACTTATTCTTTGTGGGTCTATTTGTTGGTCTTGCATACACCAAAAAGTAATTTAATATGCCATCCGTTAAAAGTTTGTTTGAAATATGTCAGAGAATTTTGATAAAAAGTTCATCTATATCATTTCTGTTTGAGAAGAGATTTATCCGTGCGATATGAATCAAAAGTCAAATTTAGTCGACATTATTAAGTCGAATAATAAATTGCTATACTAATATCATTTTTTTACATTTGAAACATATATAGGCAGTGACACCAATTCAACAATTCAAAATTTTAGTCCAAAACAAAATATCATAGTTCTTTTGCTGTGTATGGAGCTGTGTACAAAACTGTTCAGAATTTTAGAGCTAATCCTAAAAGTTATGGTAATTTTTTACACTTCATTAGTCCCATTTTAGCTATTTTATAAATGTTAAATCTTTTCATTTTCTAGTGCATTTAATCACTTGTTTTTTTAACCATCTTAATTTGCAAGGGTTTTATGTTATGGGGTTTGGTAGTTTTTCCTATCATATTAACTACTTTCAATTTTCATATAGTTTGAAATAATCACGTTTTATATTGTTAATTAATAATTTCATATCAGATTTCAAGTTAGATGCATTTTTTTTTTGTCATCAGATACAGTGAAATAGGGAGAGAAGCAAGGAAAAATATTTATGTGTCCTAGATATATGTGAAACATACTAGATACACTGAAATAAGAAGGGAGGCGAGAGAGAACATGAGGGAGGCGAGAGAGAACATGAGGGAGGCGAGTGAGATTTGTCTATATCCTAGATATATGTGAGTCATCGAATATCTGGGATACTAGATATATAGGAAATTGACGAGCGAGATGGGAGGGAGGCGAACCAAAATTTGTCTATATATCCTAGATACAAGCAAGTCCATTTGGATATAGTGTATCTAGAACAAATTACATCCAATTTTAACTCCATGTATTCTGAGATATACATGTATCTAAACATAGCTGGAGATATCAAAATCTGATAATATTCTTAATATTGCAAACTAGCGTATATCTAAGTAATTATCTCGTGAAATTTATGTAAGTTTGCCTATTTATAAGTAAAGAGATATTATAAACTAACTCATAATGATTTATTATGATCACATTTATAGGATTTTCAGATGTAACAAATCCATGTTATGGTTTTGATCATAAGTATATTTTGTTACTTTTCATGTAGTTTTCGAACCTATATCAAATAAGAAAAGAAATAAAGACAGATTCAAGATTTAAATTTTTGTTTGTTTCGAAATCTTAGAGTAGAGGGTGGACTTATTGTCTTTCATATTAGTATGTTATCATGTTCATATGTATCTTTTTCTATTTCTCATAATATTGCACATTTTGAACTATATATCAACACAATTTCTCTAAAAGGCCTAATATTTTTATCATTTTGGTTTCTTTTCAACAATTACAAAAAAAAAAAAAAGGAAAATAATTAACTTTTACACTTTTTAATTTAATTCTTTATGAGAATATATTTTGTATGACCACACAATATATTATTATATGTTTAAAGTCATAAGTTTCAAAATTAAGTTTTCCGTCATACAAATTTATCTACGTACATGACTGTAAAAGGGGTTCAAGAATCAATTTTCTTTTTACAAACGTACTTTAAATTAATTAATTGTTTTGACTTTTTTACCTAATATTATAAGATGAATCTCGAAAAATAAAAAAACTCTATATATTTTATATTTTTTTAATACTTCGAAAAATCTGCTAACTACCTTCTAAAAACAACATACTTCAAGAAAAAAAGTTATAAATAAAGTGAATTAAAGTTAATAATAAAGTACAAATAGACAAAAAATTCTAGTAGTTGGCAGTAGCTTTATAATAAATAAATTATTTTTCTTAGGTCATATAATGCACTAAACTCGTGTGTTCTGTTTCATATTTTTAGCTAATTTTTTCTTATATAAATAAAACTCATACCATATTTTATTTTCCAAATTAAAAGATATTATAACACATTTACTTATAATGGAAAGAGTTAAAAGAATTCAATTTATTTTTGTTTCTTCTTTTTTAGTAATTAATAGTATTCTTAGTTGTGTTTTGGGATTTAATGTTCCTTCAATTTTTATTTTTGGTGACTCTATATTTGATGCTGGTAATAATCATTACAACAAAAATTGCACAGCACAAGCTGATTTTCCACCTTATGGTTCCAATTATTTTCATCATCCAACTGGTAGATTTACTAATGGAAGAACTGTTGCTGATTTCATTTGTAAGTTAATTGTTATAATTCCTTCAATTTTTTGAAATTTTATGAGTCGTGGGTTCGATTTTCAATAGCAACATTCTGTACGAGGCAGGTGTTTGAATTTGGGAGGGGAATTGTAAGGTAATGTCAGTATCCTGTCTATGTTAAGACAAGGCTCATGCGGGACTGGAGTGGTCCTGGTTCAGATCGGAGTCATGATCGAACATGACGTTTGCTTGGTGAATTTAATTAAAGAAATGCTGATAAACGTTTGATCTTTGATCGCAAGTTTAACTATTTAATTTTAATATAAGATCATGTTGTTTTAAAATATAAACTAGAAGGGGGTTTAATTGATTTTTTTTTTTTAACAAAATTTATTGAGTGTAAATAAAGTAAAAATAATAGTTTTTTTTTCCTTTTGTGAGGATATATATAGATTAGCATGAGGGAAGTGTTTATTGTTACGTTAAAAGTGATTCGAAAATTTGTAATTTTATGTGAGGAAATTTTATATTATTTTTAATTTATTTAATAAAATTTCTGACTCTGCTACGTTTACGATGAAATATTGCAGCTCAATTTATTGGGATTCCTTTGCAAAGCCCATTTTTGGAAGCACAACTTGAGTTAATTAATGGAAGTAGAAAAGAGTATCCATCAAATGGCATTAACTTTGCTAGTGCTGGTAGTGGAGTTCTATCAACAACAAATCAAGATTTGGTAAGAAATTAATTAATTAAGGATGTATTAATTTATCATATAGTTTTTGTTTTATAATTTGTTAATTTATTATGATTAAACACTAGGTCATAATCCAAAAGATAAGACACACTCGTGTCCTCTTTATAATTTTGCACTATCTGATATTTATATTTTTTAACTTTTGATATGAACAATTGGATACAGATGTCCTACATGATATAATATAAATTAATTTATATCATGTGTGAACATATAAAATGTCATAAAAAATATATATATCTACTTGTTCAATAACGATATATTTTTATTTTTTTCTTTGTAGCTTTTTCTTAATATAACATATATACACATAGTACATAAAATTGAATGTAAATAGCTTATTATGAGGTGCATAAATATCTCTTTTAGACCAAATTTTTTGTAGAAATTGAACTCAACTAAATATCATAATTAATTTATTTTGATCCCATATGCAAATTAATTGAAAGTGGTCAAGTACTTCACTCAAAACAAATAATGCTAGTATACTTTCTAAGTGTATAACTTAAACCTTTTTCCTATACATTAGCTTTGATTTTATTTTCTTTTTACTCGTCGAGGATAATTTTTCTATACTGATAGGTAAAAGATACGTATGAAATTACACTGTATATATTACTGTCGTTATAATTGTTGTTTGGACTATTGATATTAATTCTTCACTTTTGATACATATATATAGGGAGTGACACCAATTCAAGATCAAATTCAACAATTCAAAACTTTAGTCCAACAAAACCATATAACCAAAAAACAAATCCAACAATCACTCTTTTTCTTTGAGTCTGGCTCCAATGACATTTTTAGCTACTTCTATCCATTTGATGCCCCAACACTTGCTCCAAATGCCTATGTTCAAGCCATGTTAGATCAAGTTACAAATTTTGTTGATCAAATTTGCAAGCTAGGGGCACGTCGAATCGCGTTGTTTTCGTTAGGCCCTGTTGGTTGTGTACCAGCTAGGACCCTCTTGCCTGGTGCACCAATTGATAAATGTTATGGAAAGATGAATAAAATGGTCAAAAATTATAATATGGGGTTAGAGAGTTTTGTAAAAATAATACCAACAAAGTATTATCCTGGTTCATTTGCTGTGTTTGGAGATGTGTACAAGATTGTTCAAATCTTCAAAGCCAATCCTAAACATTATGGTAATTTCTTGCATTTCTTCACTCCTCTTTCAAATACTATATACTATTTTATGAATATTATACTTCCTCCTCGATCTGTCTCATTTTATCTGACACATTTTTCTTTTTAGTCTGTCTTGTAGAATAATTTTTACCTAACTGTTACCGTAATTAGAAAAATTTACTTTATTTGTTTCAGATCAAAATAACCTACTTTTACTTTTTAGTTTGTTTCAGAAAGAACGACTTCCTTCTTTTTTTGGTCAACACTTTAGTTTCAGTTTTCCATGTGATAGGTTTAAAACCACAAAATTAAAGAGTATTTTGGTACATTTGATATAACTTTAGTTTAGTACCGCAAGATTGAAAAATCTTTCTTATTTTCTTAAATTTCGTGTCTAGTCAAACTAGATAAAAAAAATTTAATCGGAGAGAGTAACTCATTTTATTTTTTAAATGATTTATAACCACACAAATAGATATTTGATGAATGTTTAGACCACAAGTTAACTTCAAGAGCTCCCTTTTTTTTCTTCTTCTTAAAAGAAACAATTTCACAACTATCTGAAAACACACTTTTTTTTGCATAAACATCCTGAAACATTATGTCAAGACAAATAGTGTCACGTAAAATCAAACTATCGGCGTATATTTCTTTTATATCCAAACATCCACTAAACTAACTCATGATGAATTGTTACACAGGATTTTCAGATGTGACTAATGCATGTTGTGGTGATGGAATACTTGGAGGATTATTGCAATGTGGTAAAGAAGGTTACATGATATGTGCAAACCCCAATGAATACTTGTTTTGGGATTATTTTCATCCATCAGAACATACTTATAATCTCATCTCAAAGGCATTGTGGAATGGAATTCATACTAAAATTAGACCTATAAATCTCAAAACACTAGCAAACATGACCCTCACTTAAACAATAATTAAGGAAATTATTAGTTTGTGTTTTGAAAAATCTTAAAATAGAGTGGGATCTTTGTCTTCTATTTTTTATTTTTTTTTTAAAAAATGTTATGGTGCTTATATGTGTATTTCTTTAATTTATATATTTCTCTATATTAGTTGTTTTAAGTTACATCAAATAAGTACGTAAAAGAACACACACGAAATCAAGATTTGACCTTATCAATAAATAAACCTTATACGAAAGGTCATCTTATATCAAAATATAAGAGTATCGTTACTTACACCTTATAATATGTAGTTTGTTTTCTTAATATTATAACTTCTATGTGAATTTTGTTCCCATAGTTCATAATCTTTCACTATGTGTCATCAATATATATAATTGATTCTATGTTAGCTATATATCTTAAATCGAAAAAACTGGCTAATTATACAAATATTTCTACCATATTTACTAATTCTTCCTGTAATTTGAAATAATTACATTTTATTTCCTTAATTTATAATTTTATACTAGATTTCTGTTGGATTATCCCACATCGGAAGTGGAAGGGGCTGGTGGTCAATTTATAAGTGTGAGGGAAAGCCTCAACCTTTGAGCTAGCTTTTGGGTTGAGAAGGCCCAAGACCACCCAACATTGGTATCAGAGCCCAGGTTATCAACAAGTCTCAGCCCACCGGGAGAAACTGGGTTGTCGTTCTCTCCAGCCCAAGGCCCGATGTGTGAAGGGGGAGATTGTTGGATTATCCCACATCGGAAGTGGAAGGGGCTGGTGGTCAATTTATAAGTGTGAGGGAAAGCCTCAACCTTTGAGCTAGCTTTTGGGTTGAGAAGGCCCAAGACCACCCAACAATTTCAAGTCAAATACACCTAAATGTATGTTTTTTGCTACCAAATACGCTACAACATAGGGAGAGATGTGAAGGTTAACAAGAGGGAGACATATACATGTGAATCACTCTACATATACATAATGTATCTAGTGTGATCCGCATGTATTTGAGATATCAGATACGCAGGCGAGATAGGAGAGTGGCGAGTGAGATGCGAGGGAGGCGATAAAATTTATCTATGCATCCCACATACATATGAATCAATTTAGATATAGTATACTTAAGGGAAACTTACACAAATATACTATAATAAAAAAAATATTTACCATTTATAGCAATAATATATTTTTTTCACTTGATTATTTTTTATTCATTTATAATACAAGTTTAATATATATTACAAAAAATAATTTATTATTCACATATAATACAAATTTTAATGATGGATAATATATTTATCACACATTTTAATACACTTATAATACAATGTTATAAGGTTTTTACTAAACAAACATTATATATTTCAAAAAACAATTATAATTTATATATATTGCATACATAATTCACTTTTAATACATATTAAAGATTTAGCAAATTATTGTAATAAATAGTAATAAATAAAAAGTATCGCTAAAAACAGTAATTATTTTTTAAAATATATTAATTTATGTAATTTTTTCTATATTTAATTAGAAGAAATTATACCTATTATTCCAAAATTTATGTATCTGGAACGTATATGGACACACCAAAATCTTTACCTATGTGAATTGATTGGCTTTTAGTACTAGTTTGGCTAAGTATTATGTCCCAATCTTCTTGTTGTTAAAGCATCGATAAAATATTAATCAATTGGTTCTTCTTTTTTTGAGAAGTCGTTATCTATCCTTGTTTAATTTTTTGTATTTATCTTGTTATCTATGATTAATTTTTTTTTCTTTAAACAATTGAACTTAGTGTAATCTTCTTGTCTTTAAAGCAATTACAAATTAATCAACTTTCTTGTTTTTTTAATCTTGTTAATTATCTCTTATTTTTTTTTCTTAAATTGAACTCATGAATAGAAAAAGTGGATCATTGAAAAAGAAAAGAATAGTTTTGCACGTAACTATAATCGTGTGTTCTTCTTTTATCATATTATTATTATTTTCCTATTTCCCTTTTTATTAATTGGTATATACTTTATTTTTAATAAAAAATTATCAAAGATAATTTATCTATCTTCATTGTTAGAAATAAGACTGCACACATACCATAACTCGGCTTTAAAACATACACTTTTGGGATATACTAACCAATAAAGAGAAATTCTCAAATTTTTAATTTAATATAAAAATAATGTCTAACAAGTTAGATCTAAATTGTGTTAGAAGAGTTTGAATGAAACAATTTTGAACAAGAACAATAAAAATATAAAATAATTGAATTGCTTTGAAGGAGCTCGTAGTCGGTATATTTTTATGAAAAATTCAAAAGTAATTACACAAATTTTATACCACTTGTCAAGAAGTTAGGATGTGTTTGGTAAATGTTTCTTTGAAATTAAAAAATGGAATTTCTTATTTAGTTTTTTCTATGTTCGTTAAGTAAATCGTAAATATTATCTCAAGAAATATTCATATATTACATGAACGAATATTTTAATGGTCGGAGTTAGGTGAGGGTAGTAAAAGTCAGAGCTACGACCTACAAGGAAAAGGATGAGATGATCTGGTGTGTTGGAAGGTGGATATGATTAGTAAGAATTTTTTCATCGTGAATCACTGAAAAATTTATGTTATTAAAACTTAAACGTAATTTATCGACTTAGTTTCCACTAAACCAGCTCATTAGAAATTGATGTTAGATTAGCCTAAGGTGGAAAATATTCAACTTGTTATGTAAGCACATTATCTTCCAAGCTTTTACTTTTACTTTTTATATAAGTTTTGGAAAAATGCACACGTATCTCCTTAATCTATACTCGAAATTTCAAAGATACACTTATATTATAGTAAGGTCCTGTTATCGCACTGAACTTATTTTATAAGTAATTTTCTACCCCTTTTCGGCCTACGTGGCATTAGCTTGAAAAAAAGTCAACCAGCGTTGATCCCACGAGATAGTGCTACGTAGACCGGAAAGGGTAGAAAATTATTAATAAAATAAGTTCAGGGTAATAGGACCTTATTATAGTATTAGCGTGTCTCTGAGATTTCGAACATAGATTGAGGAGGTACATGTACATTATCGTTAAGGTTTTTTAAAAAATAAGAGGTACTTATCCTCACTCCTTAACACTGGAATAAAAAGATGAAAAAAATTGTTTGAAAAATTTATAGAATGTTAATTATCTCATAATGTAACTTGATTACTTAATTATTAGTGTCTGTGTATTGTGCATGCGCCATTTAAAAGATAAGATAACTATTAGTGAGTTAGGATTAGCTTATTTAAATTTTAAAGTAGCTCATAAATATTAAAAGATGAAATTGATTTTATAAATAAAACAATTAATATATATTTTTTATGTACAAATATTGAAAATAGTAATAAGGGCGTAATTAATTTGCTAAGTATGAAAAAATAGAATATATTGTTATTTTTTGCAAAATGATTATTGATGGTAAAACAGAAAAAAAAAATATCAGTATATATATAACAAATATTTCTTTATTTAAAATATGTTACAAAAAGATATGATAGATAATTTAAAACTAAAAGAAAGTATTTTAAATACCTTCAATGTAGAACTTTTTAAGTATTGCTTTGATCATAAATTATGGATGACATTTGTTGACTTGTCAACCAAATATTTTCTTAATTTGTCAAAAAATACATGCACCAAATTTAAATTAAATAGATCAACCCTTTTATTTATTGTAAATATAAATAAGATAAAAATAAAAATGGCAGCCACATATTAACATATTAGTACTTAGTAGTATATTGACACTTGATGAAGTCAAGTCTTTCAACACTTCAACAACTTTCCTTAACGTGTGATATACTAATTATATCTACGTCCGTTTTAATTTATTTATCATATTTTTTTATTAATCAAATTAAAATTTTATTTTATTTTATATACAGGTTTATAGACACAAAATTAATAAACATTTTAATGCTTCAACATGTTTTTACTTAAAGATTGAAGATTTAAAAATGTTTTTTTATTTCTATAAACTTCGTAACAACTTAAAACTCGACAATTAAATATTAGTGCTCCAAAAATATTACACCTCCATTCTAATTTATATAATATTCTTTAGTACCAAACATTGGTGTTGCGGAGAGTTAAGTGCCAGTTCCTTCATCCTCAATTTCGGACTCTCGAGTTCGAGTTCCCTATTTACAAAGTCATCTTTGTGAAGGAATGTTTTACCTCCAGCATGGACTTTCGGCAGGAATCTGTTAGTCAAACTCCAATATGAGTATGAAGTCATCTTTGTTAGGAAGCAGTTAACCTTCCAGAGTGGACTTCTAACACGATTTCATTAGACTGTAATATAAATACGGAACTGTATGAACTTCTGACATAATTTAATCAGACTCTAATATAACGACTAAATACCAAACGAAACAATTAAAGAAAGTTACTAAAATAAACATGACAAATATACATCAAGAACACTTCAACTAAATGGTTTTCTCCTAAAACCCCCAAAAGAAAATGACACAAATATTAGAAAAAAGAAGAAAAAAGAGAAGAACTTTCCACTACTTTTAAAATATTAAATTTCATCGCAATTTAGCCAACACAAATCCCACGGGATTTCTCCTATGCAGCCCCACACGCATTACACATCGACCATATATTTATATACTCCCTCTCATTTTAGTTTAACGCTAATAAATTTAGCTAGCGTAAGATTATAAATTTTTTTAATATTAATTTTGAATAAATTTTTTATAAAATTTCAGAATGTGTTTGGTTATAATTTCTTTTAAATAATAACAATGATAAAACTAAATATAACTTATATGTATATATAACTTAATGTATATATCTTTAAAGATAATACTTTTCACTTATATAAAAATATAAGAATTATAATTTAAAATTACTTATTTTCGAGTACAAAAAATCAATAAAATCAAAAGTAAATTTTTTTAAAAAGTAATATACACACAAAATCTTTTACCTTATTACCTCGCAAAACACACTCTAAATCATATAAATTTTAATTTTTAAACAGAAAAGGGCCTAAAGTATTCTTGAAGTATTGAAAATGGTATAAAATTATCCTCCATCCACCTATTGACTCCAAAATACCCTTGTCATCCACATTTGAGTTCAAAATTGACCACTTATTTAATTTTTTTAAAATTAAACTCTTTAAATATTTTTTAAAATACTTGGCGTCAACCATTGGTTATAATTTAATTTATTAATATAATTCATAAACTATTGGAGGGGTTTAATTAGTAATGGGTGGATAGTGGATTGATTTATAAATTATACTAATAAGTTAAATCATAACAAATAGTTTAGCGCCACGCATTTAAAAAAAATATTTAAATAGTTTAAATTTAAAATCGTTACACTTGCCCTGTTTCTTTTCATATAAGTAACTTGGTTATTGACTTGTTCTTAAGGAATCGTTCTACGTTTAGTTGGAAGCAAGTTACCTCGCGTAATTATTTTAAAATAAGTTATTATATCTAATATCACATTATAAAATCATTATGTTAATAAGTTAATTACTACCTATATAAAATAATAATTATTATCACAAAATTAGAGTAAATTTAATACCTTACTTAGTTTCCTACTAATTCCTCCTCTTTTCTATGCCGTGTATTTCGTCAAACTATTTGACTCAATAGTCACAAAAAAACGTGGGAATTTCTAAAATTCAAATTATATAAATCCCCCATTCACACATATTTCTTCACAAAATTAAAAATTAAAAAAATTCTCTCAATTGAAAATCAAACTCGAACTCAATTTTCTATGGGAAATTTTACTTCATGCCCAATTTTACCATCAATTAAAACTTCAAAAGCATCGAGAGTTGTTCTTCCCGGAGGTGAAATCAGGCAATTTCGAGAACCGATTAAAGCAGCAGAGATCATGATGGAGTATCCAAGTAATTTTTTAGTTGATTCGAGTTCGTTGAATATCGGAAGGAGATTTTCAGCTTTATCAGCAGATGAAGATTTGGAGTTTGGTAGTGTTTATATTATGTTTCCGATGAAGAGAGTCAATTCCGTTGTGACGGCGACTGATATGACGGTGATTCTACTCGCGGCTAATTCCGCTGCGAAGAGAATTTCCGGCGGAAATGGTAGGATTTCGCCGGCGACGGAAAATAATGTTGCCGGAGATCAGGATTCAGGCGAGGTTGAGGTTTTTCCGGTGGAGAGAGAAATGAAATATCGGTTGGCGTGTAGATCGAGGAAACCGTCGTTGGCTACGATTATGGAAGAACCTGTTTCTTCTAGATGAGAAATTTAATTTTTTATTAAAAAAAAATTAGAAAGTGTTTTTTTTTTTAGAGATTTTTTTTAGTGTGAAAATACACCTTTTTTTTAAATTATTATTATTAAAAAAAATTGTGTGCCTCATGTTTTGGGAATATTATTGATTACGTTACAATTGAAATGATGTTAATTAAGATGTGTTCTTATGTATATGAATATTTATTATTGTGGCATAAGTCTCGTAATCTTATTTAATGTTTATGTTTGATAATTATATACGTGTTTATCGTGATTTTTATATAAATAATAATAAAGACGTAATTGCTTTAAAATAATTTTTCAGAAAGCTTGATGGACTAGTTTATTTGTTTCGTTATCACACGATTTTAATTCAAAGCTTCTTAAACACCTTTAATCTTTGTTGATAACAGGATAAATATTTTTAAATCTCTAAATATAATGGGAGAAAAAAAATTATAATAAAAATCGATCTTATTTTTATTTTACATGATATCTCTTATTAATATGACTAAAGATAGATTAATAATATAAAATTATACTTTATATTTTAAATTTTAAATTCATCTAAATCTTTCACGAGAGGGATTTGGTATGTGAATTTTTTGAGAAATAAAAGAATATTGAATATTAGGTTGGTATAAGGAGAACACTTCCTTTGACCTTAAAATATAATACTTGATATTTTATGTAGTATCTTTCATATGTTAATAAATAATTTTTTTTTTAAATTAGAAATTTTAAAAAATGTTATTTTTTAAATGAAGCCTTATTCGACATGAGTTTAAATTAATTGAACTTCAATGTATGTATTAAGTAAAAAACAATTAAAAAAAAAATTACTTGTTGTAACACCTTATTTGTTTTATTTTATATGACTTATTTTGACTTGCTATAACATTTATTTATTTTTTAAAAAAGTTATGATCTAAAATAATTCAGATAGAATCCTTATACGATATGATCACATTCAAATTTGAATTGGTTTTAGATATATTATATAACTATGATACTTTTCTTTCTAGAACTCTCTACTAAATTGAAATTAACAACATTCAAATTTGATATCAAATAGCTATATTTCTGAAGAATTTTTTTTTAAATAAAAAGTCATTTAAAAAAGAGAATTTTTTTTTTAGATACTTAAAAAATTATAAAAAAAACAAACAAAGGATGTAATTAGAATGGAGGAAAATATTTTTTTAATTTTTTCATGCTCGATTAATCAAAATATTTGAAAAATATTTTTTCTGGGAAGTCAAGTTCCTTGAAAGTCTAGTAAAATAGGGAAAATAAGTTTAGCAAGTGACATTCTACATTGATCGTGTACACTTCTCATTCTCTAACACACCTTATCTTCATTCACACTCTCGTAGCCCTCATCACCAACACCTACACCTCTACACTCCACTCCCACCTCATATGTGTCTAGAATATTCGTAAATATTTCTATATTTTTTGTATACGTGTTTGAACATAAAAAAATATGTAAGAAACCTTACCTATATTCTTGAAAAATATCGAACACACTCAAAGAATAAAACTTAATACTATTTTCATCTACTTTAATTGTTATAGTTTTTTTTTTCAGAGTCAAATGATAAAAACTGTTATTTGACATTTTATAATGAATTTTTTTTATCATATTGATATGCAAACAATTGCAGTTAATTTATAATACTTTTCGTATAGTTTTTAAAAATCTTTTTTTTTTTGAAATATCGAATTAGTGTAATCTAATTTAACTTTAAAAATTAATCAATTTGACTTATAAAAATCGCAACATGACAAATAAAAATAAATTTAGAGAATAATAATTGAACGGTTTATATTATGACTTGCTTTTCACGATAATAACTCACTCATTTATTAAAACAACTTCACTCTCTACCCCACAAAAATAAGATAAAATCTACTCAGTAACTTCCTATCCATTCTACTTTTAAAATTACACTACTATATAATTTTTTTATATTTTAATCTATTCAAATTTAATCTAACTTTTTCAATTATACACCACTAATCTTATCATTGATCAGAACATGACAAAAATCAATGATTTGTTAGTTGCGTGATGTATCAAAAATGTTGTGAGTTATTTCTTCACTAATAATTAACTCAAACCTTTTTTTTTCTTTATAACAAGATTATATTTTTTATATATAATTAAGAGGTTACAAAAGGTTCATTAACCCTATATGGGTCAGTAATTACAATATTTTTTTTTGAAACGAGCTAACTTATTGTTTTTAGCAGCAATTAATTAAACTAGTTATATAATTCCAAGAATAAGATAAGAAAAATGATTGATCGATGAAAAATAGATCAAATTACATATCGAAAAGACTTTATTAATTATAAAAGTATTCGTTTGTACGTTTAGTAAATAAATATTGTAATTACTATAACATTTTCATCTGAACAAACTTTGCAGTATCTCATAATTTATTTAAATAAACAATTATAATTATTATGGGGTATTATATGATTAATTTTAATTACTTTGTTAATATTATTATTTTATAGTATAAAGGTTATTTTTAATCCAATTTTTAAAGTTCAAAAGAAAATACTATGTAGGAAATAAAGAAATTCCAAAGAAAATACTATATAGTCATTTTAATTCGAGCCGAAATATGCTTAAATTTTTAAAAATGTTGTCTATGTTCATACTTCATCCTTTCAAAAATATATACTCACTACGTCTCATATTAGATAATCATCTTACTATAGATATTAATCTCATATCTATAGTATAAAATTAAATCAGGATAAAATTAATTAAATTTTACCCTTACAATTAATATAACTTTCGAAAGTTTAAGCAAATTTTGAAGATCTGATAATTTCTTTTTTCAACAGGCTAACTAAAATGAACAAAGAGCAAAATAGTAAAGTTATCAATCTCTTAATGATTTAGTAATTCCCGTATTAAATAAAAAGTGCACATCTAAATTAGAAAAGTTGAGCAAAAAGTGCACATTCCGATTTTCGTCTCGTTACCTGTATCAGAACCGGACTGTACCGGTCTATACCGGGACTAATCGATATCGAACCAGACCGGAACCAGACCGGGACGGGACGGACCGGTAACCGGTAAGTACCGGTTCCGCTTCCCCCCTTACATCTAATATAGAACAGAAGGAATAATTTTTTAAAAATCTGACATAAACTTAATAGTATTTCTTAGAAGTTCGAACAATATAGATCTAACGACTAGCGAGATGAAGTATGAGGGAAACAAGAAACATGCAAGAAAAACCACTTAGGAAAACAAATCCTATATTGGTGCTTATTAAACCTAATAGCTCAACCAATTCCAATATTAAAGAATATTTCTTGTGTTTGTAATCATACTCCCATAAATAATTCCAACCATTTTCATGTTTGTAAATTGTGTTGATCAACTTATCCTTCTTCCTTAGTACCTCTATTCTTTGTTGTAGGGTATTTAAACTTGAATCAACAATACTATAAGATGAATTCCCTGCAAAATATTAGAAAATAATTAAAGTAACAAAAATTATGCCCTCTCTAATTAATTTACTTTGGAATCTAACTTTGTAAGAAATGAAATCTTGATGAAAGAGGTGGTCTATTGATTCAACTGAACTCGTCTATTTTATTATAAGTTTTTTTAATTACGTTAGGAGAGAAAGAAAGGGTAGATAGGAATGTTATGTTACTTATGAGGTTTGAACCCTTGATTTTAAACGGTAGAACACAAGATGTTCATCGAGTAAGAAGATAGCGTCAACGTATACTCATTTTGAATGAACTCTAAATTTTGAATCTGTCCTTCTCATACGAGTTCAAGATCATAACAAACAAATTGAGTATGAAAAAATTGATGTTAATATGGAAAATAAAAGCTAAAAAATTAATAATGAAATGATATTGGGATATATTAACTAATTAATTACCTTCACCATGGAAGCTTTGAGACATAATTATTTGATAATTTTGTAACTTAGGCATATGCAATTTTCTTAAGCAACAAAAGAGAGGTGTTGAAGAGGCAGCCATATTTTATAATGAATTTTGTGACTAAATATTTGTTTAGTGACACTCATATATATAGAGAACATCATAAGATATTTTATTGGTAGATAATTATATCTTGTAGAAATAGAATCTCTAAATTAAATAATAATAATAGACCTAATACTTTTGGACAAATTAATAGCTTAAAAATGTTAATACTTTATATATACAACTTTTGACAAAGAATTTTACATCATTATATAATTAAGTAACTAAAAACAATTTTCATTAGATTAAAAGATCCCCACATATTTAATTTCTATCTATTGTACAAAAAAAAGTTAATTTTGTAAGGATGAGAATTTATTAATGATATATTACTTTCTTGTTCCAATAAAATTTTAATACCAAATATTATTATAGGTATATGACAAGCTATACATATATAAGTCAAAATATCGAAACAAATATTATTATAGCGAAATTTGACAATAATATAATTAAATAATCTTTAGAAATAGTTAGCTATATGATAAATTTTGGTGAGCTAACGTGCTATATTATTCTATTTTATTTTAAGATCATATTAAATATATTATTCTATTTTATATTAAAAAGTCATATCAAATAAGTTATTGTTTATAAAAAATATTTTAAATTCACGTTATATATATTATTGTTTTTATAAAAAGTATCTTGAATTCACACCAAATATGTTATTGTATTTTATAGAGAATATTTTGAATTTACATCAAATATTATTGTATTTATATTTTGTAGAAATCTCTTGAGAATAATGACAATATATTAAATTAAATTTACAACGGACCACATAATAAATTGATCCTTTTCTATAAATTCAAGGCCACGTGTATACACCAAATTGACATGAAAATTAATTTTAATTTATTAAATTCTAATTTAACAAAACTTACCACCTGTATTATGTACTTATCAAGTTTATGTGTAAATAATTTAAAAAGTTGAGATACAATAAATTAATCAAAAAAGTGATCCTCCTATTTTTCTTGAAAAATTAACTATTCAACACCTCACCCCCAATAGAATAAAAGGGGAGACAAAAGGGTTTTTTTTAATTAAAAAATATACTCATATATAGAGAGGTTAAAAGTAATTAGCAAAACAATTAAGGAAACAAATGAGGGAATTAGTTGCTATGCCATTACTTTACTTTATTTCTCGTTTGGAGTTGTGAAATTCGATTAATTTAAATTTATTTTAGAAAGACAGAAAAAGCAAATTAAAAGAGATTCAATGGTTTTTCATTAAAAAATCAAATTATTTTCTAGAGAAAATTATTTTTTATGCGTACGGTTAAAACTATTATTTACGTATGTTTATATCATCTTCTAAGAATGCGGGTAGGGAAAGGAGAAACAAGAAGGAGATTACAATGTGGAGAATCATATTCTTATCAACAAGGTGAGAGTTCAGATAGTCAATCAACTCACTTATCAAATTTTCTTGTATGTTTGTATCATAAATATTAAATTCCTTTAATTTTCCCATGTTTATTAATTTTTTTATGTTTATATCTCTTTAGTGAGTATCTTGTTTTTGCCACACTGATTTATTTTTATTTTTAAAAAACTTTTAGAGTAAAGTTCTCTCTAAAATAATTAATTTCATCCCTATTTAACTATAAAATCATAATTAAAAATATAAAAATATCTATCATTTTATCGCAATTTTAACGATAATGGTGAGATCTATAGTTTTTGTTTGTGCCATGTGCCATGCAAGAAAAAAAGTGCACGTAGAAAATTCGGAAAAAAAAGAAAAAAAAAGTGCACGTAAAAGATTTGTAATGTCTGATTACTAATTTTTTAAATATGTTAATTACTAGTTGGTGTAAATATGTTTTTTAATTAGTTTGGCATAAAAGAGAATCAACAAAATCATTTTTTTTATAAATAGGTGTGACAAGTGTCATATTATCAATCGTAGGGTATACGAATCCTTCATTTCAATATTATTTATTTGGGATCTCTATTAAAAAATAGTCAATCAAATTTATTAAAATAAATAAAAAATTAATAATAGACATTATGAAATGGAATATATTATGAGTTTATAGTTCTGGTAAATTCTTTTTTTTTAAAACGTACAAAATTAAACTGAAAATCGAATATAAACTTTTTTTCATTAGTAGTAATGTTTCTTTTAATAAAAAATATATATTATGTTAACTTTTTTTTCTCATTGTTGATTGTGGAATTTAACAGGTGTATCTAAAGAAAATCCATTCGAATAAGTTAGGCAAATATAAAGTGAAATTTTGTTAATAGAATATTAAAAAGCTTCACATGACATGTAATTAGCTTATGGCAGGTGTAAAAGATTAAATTTTTAAAAAAGTATTGTTATTGGCTCAAGAAGATAGGAGAACATTTAATATATTTTAATTAGTCGTTACAAGATAAAATTATTCTTCTCCAAAAACTTAGAGTCATCAATATAAATTTTATAATAAATAAAATAATCATGCAAACAAATGAATATGTGAAAGTACTGTTATTTTTCAATAAAAAATGTTCAATTAACTAAGAATGGAACCTTTTTTTTTTGTTTGCCATTGTCATGGAATATCTTTGTAGAAGTCTCAATAAATTGATTAGGAAGAAATAATTTAAATATAGAAAAAAGGCTTATATATATATATATATATATGTTAAATTTTGATTCATTTATGCTATTTTTATTTGACAAAAAACTTCATTTATGTTACTTTTTGTTAATTGAAAATAATTTCAATTTTGCAAAACCAGTTTTTACAAGTGGTCACTTATGTATTTTTTAAGGGAAAAAAGACTCAAATGTGTCACTGAACTTTAAGAGAAGACTCATCTATTTCAATTAACAAATTGTTGTATGGATGAATCTTTTCTCAAACAGAAATAACTCAAATAAGCTATATTCCTAACATATAATATGAATGTTAGCTCTTTTTCAAAGTTCGATAAAATATTTAAGTACTACTATTTGCAAGTAGTGATATGAATTATGTTAAACTATTTTAAACTAAATTGTCAAAAAAATAGTGTTTATTTTGGGGGAATAAGTGCCACTCAGGGAACAGAAAGAATATAGTAATTTTGAATATCTAGGGATACATTAACAACCTCTTAATATATGAGACGGATCTAGGGGAACGCGAGGGTATATACATCAGAGCTTTTTATATTGTATATATAGGACAAATATTTTATGTGTATATGTATATATATAAATTTTGAATCTCTCGAATAAAATATAAAAAAATTAATTAGAGTAAAATTTTTGAATCTAACACTACTTCTTTGTATTGGCAAGAATAGAATTACATTTTGAATTGCGAAGAAACTATCTTATATATGAAATGTCGAGTGCTCATTTGTAGAAATTACATTAGATATGTTGTGCTTATTATAATTCAATTGACTGATAAACGGAATAAATTATTGGGATAATACCCAATTACCCCCTAGCCTATACCCAAAATCCCTACGACACACCTTATCTTTGATGAGGTTCTATTACCCCCTCCAACTTTTTTTTTAAGTAATATATTACCCCTTGCGTGCCTACGTGGCAAAAATAATCTGCAAAGTCGATTTGTTTGTTGAACACGCGCCTAGACCCACTTTTTCAGTTTTCGATAAAGTGACTTTAATGAAATATACTCCTCCTCTGTCACGTCCCACCCCACTCCCTATACCCCATAATTAATAAATCTATATGAATAAAGATAATGAGTTTTGTTTCAAATTGTTAATATTGATCTTTTATTATTTTATCATTTGGTTTAATATAATTATCAAGTTCAGAATTAATAATCGACATAAAATAAGAACTAATAATCGACATAAAAAGATGTAAAGAATATATTAAATTTTACTTTACCTTTTCAAATCAAGGAGCTTGAATGATAATGGATGGAGCTTCTTCAAAAATGAAGAATCATAAACATGGGGTTATTTTTTGAAAAGAGGAAGAAGATGCTTTGAGAGAAACAATAAAATTTATTTTTGAATTTTTTTTCAAATTGCTTTGACACGTGGCTCATTTTTATTGGCCATTGTTAGTCAAAAGCTGCACTCACTCCGCACTCACGCGCCCTACATGGGTGAAATCACGATTTTTGCCACGTAGGCACGCAAGGGGTAATATATTACTTAAAAAAAAAGTTGGAGGGGGTAATAGGACCTCATCAAAGATAAGGTGTGTCGTAGGGATTTTGGGTATAGGCTAGGGGAGTAATTGGGTATTATCCCTAAATTATTAATTACGTGCGCATCTGAAAAATCAACTCGATTAGCAAATATTAGGGGAATTGGACCAATTGGAAGATTCTTGCAAATGCTTCTATTTTGTCAAGCATATGCTGAGTATTAGTTTCACAATGTACTTTACATCAGCACCATATATGTATTTATCAATGTTGTGAATAAGAATATATGTCTATATATGATATGATTAAATTAATTAGTTTCCTATCTTAATTAGTCAAATCCTCTGAAGATAAATTCTCCAAAACATGTGATATTATATCTTAGAAATTATAGTTGTCCGTGGATAATGAAATGATTCTCTGTCAGATATTTCTATAACAGTCATCATCAATGGTCAATTTTTTTTTTGGAACCAACTTTTTATGTTATATTATAGTATATATTTGCTATAACAGTCAAACAATATTTAGATAAATGACGTTATTATAGAAAAATTTAACGGTATATGGGATATACACTTTTGGCATTATGTAACCTTGTTATGTATGAGATGGGCTGGAAGTAACAGGAAGTGTAGGCTGCACATTCTTTTCTGTTGTTGGAGAATTCTTCAAATTCTCTGTGTCTTTGCTTTTACCCCATAGAAGAATATACAAGCCAATAATAACCAAAATGGACCCCAAAATGCTGTTAAAGCAACAAAAAAAGAAGATATTTTAGTAGAGTAATAGTATTAAAGGAAAAGCTCAAATATGCCATTGAATTTTTTTAAAAAAAAAGACTCATTTATGTCATATGCTAAACGTTTGGCTTATCTATGCTATTTTTTGTTTAACGAAAGACTCATTCATGACAAAGTTGTTCGATAGCATACTTGAGTCTTTCATCTGTTTAGAAGACAATTTTTAAAAAGGCTTAGCATCTACTCCTTCAGTTTCAATTTATTTGACATACTTTGAAAGATAGACTTGAAGTAACAATAAAGTTATCACGCTGTGACCTATAGGTCATGAGTTCGCATCGTGGAAGCAGTCATTAATACTTGCATTATATAGGTTAGGTGTGACCATTCACCAAACTCTGCATGAATGTGGGACATTTTGTTCACGAGATTCTCTTTAGTTTAAAAAAAATAATGAATTTTGAAATTTATGATTTATATATATGTAAGGTTATAAGTCTTTCGAAATTTGTGATTTTGTGGCTATCAAAACTTTTTTTTCAGGGTCAAGTAAAAAAGTGAAGTTAGATTTTCAATTTTTAAAAATGTGTCATTCATTTTAGGATGGTCAGCTAAGAAAATAATGTCACATAAATTAATATCGAGTCTGCTCTTCTTCTTTTTTTTTCCTTTTCTTGATTCTTGTTCCATTTTTTGGTAAAAAAAAAATTGTTAAAGAAAAGTAGTTCCCACCTTCCAAGGTGAATTTGTTCATGAAGTATGGAGATGTCAATCACAGCAGCAAAAATTTGAATCAATGGACTAAATGCAGAGGTGAATACTGCACCCTTTTGCTTTACACACCATGACATGACCACATAGCATAAACCTGATCCCACCACTCCCTGTATACACACACATAATAAACATTACTATACGGTTATAATCGATTACAGTCAAAATCATTCTATATCAGTCATTCGTTATAACAATTGTTTCACTATAAACACTCATGTTTTCTATAGAATTGATCATGGTTATAATCGATTACAGTTAGATTTTCTATAACGGACATTCGTTATAACAATATTTCACTATTTCAATAGAACCTATCAGGGTTATAATCGATTACAGTCAGACCTTTTTATAACAGTCATCCTTATAACAATATTTCACTATAACACTCATGTTTCCTATGGAACTGATCTTCCATGTTATGTTATATTACTCTCTCTGTCCCATTTTATGTGACACTTTTCTTTTTTCGAGAGTCAAATAGTTTAACTTTGACCGGACATTTGCGTATGGAATCTTCAAATTTTTCAAAATGAAATTTCTATATCTGTAAACTACTATAAGTCACAATAATTGATAATTCAAAATGTTAGAAGAATCTATTGAAAATCTACGGTCAAACATAGACTTGTTTGAATCACGAAATGCGAAAAGTGTCACATAAAATGGGGACGGAGGGAGTATATGTTTTGTATAATGATATTTAGCTATAGCAGTCGAAGAACATCAGGACAACCAATGTTGTTATAGAGGGGTTTGATTGTATAATATGCTTGTTTGTCTGATTTTGACGGGACATGGAGTTTAACGAAGGGAAGTAAGACAAACAAATAGAAACAGAATGGAATAAGACAGTACTCACAGCATATATAACAGTTGATATCTCTAAAGTTCCTTTGAGAAACCATGTAGATGTGTTTCTATCAATAACCAAGCTCAATATTGCAGATTGAATGGCTCCAAGAAATGACATTATTGCTGTGCTTGAATACTGATAAGGATAGTCCTTCCCAATCCTAGCTTGTATAAGAAACCACGAAGACCAAACGACGCTCCCCGCAAATAGAAATGATGAACCAACAATCCAACTCTTTACATTGTGGTTCACTTCAACTTCTGGTGTTGATTGATTTAACAATGGCATTCCTTTGTATAGAGTTAGTACCAAAGCTCCACCAAGACAACATAAAGTTCCTAATGCCTTAGCTCTCCCACTTTTGCATTTCATGTTTATGTTCTCTTGCCTGCAAGATCACTCACACATAGTGGATACGATCATTACAATGATTTTGAATCGTTAAAAGTTAAACAAGTAGCCACAACAGTACGTTACTATCTCAGAAAGATGCTGAGTGACCATCTGAGAAATCAACTACAATATGAGTCTGGAGAATCAATCGAGTGGTGCTTACCCGAGTAGCAATGACATGATGAATGTGTTGATAGGAACCATATTGATGAACGCGCAACTAAATGTTGCTGAGGTGTATTTAAGTCCAATTAGGAAGAAATATTGAGTAAGCGTACCCCTGAAAACACAGATGTTTTTCTCATTCGTCATGATTACTTTACTAAATATGATAAAGATACTTAAGTATATAGAATAAGAGAAAAGTACTCACCCCAAAAGCGCGCTGAAAAACAGAGAACACACAACACGACCTGTCAAATTCGATATGAAATTCCTGCAAGAAAAAAAGGGGCAAACAGACTAACATATCTTAAAATGTCATACATACCTGATATGGAAACTAAAAACTGTACTGATCAGTACGCGATGGGTTAAATAGGCCATACCTTTCTAAAAAACACGCGATAGGAGTTAAGACAATCGTAGAAATTGAAAACCTATACGTAGTTATCACCAATTGATTCATTCCTCTATTAAGTACTTTTTTGAACAGAGCATTTACAATAGCAAGAGCAAATTCAACAACAATCATTGCAGATACCGCGTTCCATTTCTCAAAGAAACTCATATCTATATTTCCAGTATGTAAAAACTCGCTCACTTTTAGAGTTTAGAGCCACATTTGATGAATGAAACTTCAGCGTATATATAATAAAAACATTACGAAACAGAGTGAATATAAGATATGATTCTCATAGACTCATACATCACATCATTGTTTGTTTGTTTTTGTAATGTCAAGGCCAATATTTCCATGTATTTATAATGTTCTTTAAGCCACTTTGAATGATCGAATCGCGTTGTTTTGTTAATATTCGATGAAAAATTAAGCTAATGATCTCAGAAATTATATGCAAATACAACATTAAGCATCTTATCCTTCTACTTTTGGAAACAAAGAACTAGTTTTTATTTTGCTTTCATGTATTAATAAGTTATATATATTTAGAAAGTGGGAGAAGAACAATGTGTCTAATCTATTGGATTAATATGGACAATGTGCAAGTGGTGTTATCGTTACGGTATATATATACTCTGATGGAATCAAATTTCAACTAATTACTAACACATAAAAGTTAGCAAGATCAAGATTTGGTATAGGAAATGTTTTATTTTCCATGTTGTTTGATGGTACAAGAGTGGCTAGAGTCACATCATTTACTTTTTATGTTAGGAGAGAATATGTATGGACGTTTAGGGTTCAATTCAATTGATGGATGGAAGGCTCACTAATCTCATAAATTTGCACGTTTTGTCTTTCAAATTTCAATGACGTTTAGGGTTCAATTCAATTGATGGATGGAAGGCTCACTAACCTCATAAATTTGCACGTTTTATCTTTCAAATTTCAATGACGTTTAGGGTTCAATTCAATTGATGGATGGAAGGCTCACTAACCTCATAAATTTACACGTTTTGTCTTTCAAATTTCGGTTTTTAGCAATCGAGTTTATGCCTAGTTGGACTTAGGTTTCGTTAGTCATGTCCAGACATAAAATGTACTGGTGGGATATTATGATATGAAAATATAAAGTTACTCTCTTTGTCTCAACTTATATGATACACTTTCTTTTTTTTTTAGTCAATTTATATTTATTTATTTGATAAATATTTAATGATACAATCTACATTTTACCAATGTTGGGTCTACTTATTTAGCAAAAAGTTCACAAAGGGTTTCTCTTTTTTGAAAAAATTAATTATTTAATGGTAATTTTGAAATATTGCAAATCCTCCATATTTCTTAAATTTTGTGTATGTACATAAATATTTATTACGAGGGACATAAATTAAAGACTAGCACAAAATAGGGGCCTGGTCACACAAAACTATGCAGTGTTTTAGTCATGTATAGTTCATTTAAACTAGTAATTTTGATTCAAATCTATGTATATTTGTTAAAAATTCACTAATCAAATATAAATAAAAAATCTTTAGCCTAGTAAACCAAATGAGTTACGGTTGAATTTCGAACTCAATATACAAATTGTTACTTAATTTGTATGGTCGATCTTTTTGTATTTAATTAATTTTTACTTTTTAAAGTATGCACCACATTTTTTTTAATATTCTGTTGCCTTTAATTTCAACTTTTTTGGTATATAAATAATAACAAGTTTGTTCGTACAACGTTGGATGGAAATATTATATACTAAATTAGCTAGTTAAACAATTAAATAACTTTTATTTAATTAATTAAACTTAAACATTTCTTTTGAATTAGATAACTCATAAGATAACATTTTTTAATAGTCAATTGCATCTTCTAATCACTCCTGTGCATGAAAGAATGGAACTCTCAAGAAAAATAATACCATGTCCAATTTTAATTTGTTTGATTAACAAAAGAGGATTTTTAAATTTTGTGATCTTAGACGAATTAAAAAAAATAAAGAAAAAAAACACTTATATCTCGAAAAGAAAAATTACTATCCCCTTACTTTGTCCCCCTTGTTTTTAATTATTGATGCGCGTTTATTCCTTCGAATATCTATATACTTTAACGGTATCAAAGATGAAGACACGATATTTCAGTGAAAACACTATCTAGTTATTCCTTGATACCATTATAGTATATCGATACTCTGATGACATCATGGAGGAAGAAACAACGTTTCAGTAAAAAAAATTGCTCAATTATGACATTCATCATATAGATGCTATCAAAGTACATATATATGCTTCGATAGTATTAAAAATGGTGGTTCAGTGAATGAAACAAGGAAATAGTCGAATAAAATATTTGAATTGTTAATTCAACAGAAATAAATAAATTGAGTTGAGTCTAGTTTGAATAAATATTTTTTCGAGTGAGTCCAATTTATATATAATTTTCTCAAAAGATAAAAAAGAAAATTACATAAATGACAAAAATACTTTTGATAAAATTTATTAAATATGTTAAACAAATTGAATAGAAAGAATATAATACTTCAATATAAAATTAATTTATTTTTATTTTTTTAATAATAAAGAAAGAACAAATAGTCTAGTTGCACCACCTCATGATTCTTAAGAATTTTTTTTCTCCCACTGATTAGTGATTTGACTACTGAATTATGAAAGTTACATTTTTAAATAATGAATATTGTGAAAATAAACATGACCACCATATATTAAATTTAAAATAATAATGAACAATAATAATAAGTAAACAGAAAGTCAAAGATAATATAGTTTTCTATCATATCATAGTACGGTTACATAGTAAATTAATCTTTAAATTGGACGTAGATATTAATTATATTATTAAAATTAATTAAAGTAGTCAAAGTTCTTTGAGAATCACTAATATATTGAAAGTAGAATATCTTAAAAGGTTGTGGAAATTAGACTTAAAAGAAAACTATGTCATTCATTCATAAATTGTGTGGTATTGATGCTACAAGCAGATATATTTAGATACATATATTTTTACTATCAGATACATTAAAATAGAGAGAGAAGTGAACAAGATTGAGAAAAGGCGAGTGAGATTTAAATTTGTTATGCATCTCAGATACATACAAAACAACACTAGATACATATGAGAAACATGTATTTGTATGTATCTGATGTGATTTGCATGTATCTGAAATATCAGATACATAGGAGAATGGCGAGGGAGATCAAAGAGATCGAGGCGAACAAGATTTATTATTTATCTCAGATGTACGTAGATTCCATTTGGATACATTGTATCTTGAGAACAAATTTCACCACATGTATCTCGAGATACATGTATCTTGACGTATCGGAACGTATCTGAATGCACCAAAATCTTATAAGATATATAATATTGCAAACTAGAGTATACCTAAGTAATTAGCTTTGAAACAGACTCTATCTACTTATCCAAAATCTAATTATTTCATTTTTCTTCTTATTCATCATTCGAAAATCAAGACAAATTAGGAACTAAAATATACTACTCTATATGCTTTTGATAAATTCATACACTGAATTTATTGTTATTGTTATTATTTTAATTATGCTCGAAATATATATATACAATTATCGTAGCATCTACATATTTTAGGTAGTCTCCTCTATTGTATTTGCTTGTCCATTCCATCAAATAATTCAAACATTCTTCTTCACAATTTAACTCGATTGCTAAAAAAGACTTCACCCACCAAGTTTAGTGTTGCTACAAGCACTCATGAATAAACATTTAAAAAAATGTAAATTATATGAACTAAGATGGAATTAGTATTTAAAATTTATAAATTCAAAATTTTATAAACAAAAAATGAAATTCCTAAAACCTACAAAGTATATTTAATAAAAAATAATAATTTTAATTGAACTCATAAATTATACTTTAGCTCTGCCCGTAATAATTTAGAAGGTCATGGTATCACCTCATAGAGAAGCTAGATAGTTTGTGTAGGACCATTTGTAGATGCAAAAACCTATAGTCAATGCAATATGACTATTTATAGCACTTCATAGAAATATCTATTAAGACATATTACTCACTTAGCATGACTGAGTTGGTTGAGCAGGTGATCTTTCAAATTAAAGTTTTAGATTTAAAATTTATGTACATATTTTTTGGGTTTAGTTTCGTTTCACAAAACTTGTCTAATGCGATTTACCGCTCTTATATAATTTATGGCTATATTACACTAGAGCGTGATTTATCTATGTGATTTACGAGTATATTACACTAAAGTGTGGTTTACCTATTTGGTTTGTGAGTATATATTGCACTAAAATGTGGTTTGCCTGGTTTGTGGGTATATTACACTAAAGTGTAGTTTCCCTATGTGATTTAGGGGTATATATTCCACTGGAGTAGTGTTTACCTATGTGATTTGTGGATTATATTACGTTGAAATCGTGTTTATTTAAGGGAAATTTATTAGTTTCTTCGAAGTTTGAATATTTTCTTTATTATTAAATAATTATATAAAATACTAATAATCGAATTTAGATTTTCAATATATATATATATATATATATATATATATATATATATATATATATATATATATATATATATATATATATATATATATATATATATATATATATATATATATATATATATATATATATTAGCATATAAAGAGAAATTTATTAGTTTTTTCGAAGTTCAGATATTGTCTTTATTATTAAATAATTAGATAAAATACTAATAATCGAATTTAGATTTTCAAAATATGATCAATAAAGTCTGTTTGATAAAATAATCGCAAATAAATAAATTTTAAAAGAAGAGTGTCAAGTAAAATGAAGTGAAAATATTTATCTTAAAATTTTAAATATAACATTTTAAACTAAAATATTAAATATATATATATATAATTTTTTTTCTAAAAGCGGGCCCACATAGAAATGGGTTGAACTTGATATTTTTCGGCCCATCATTAGGTTAGCCCGGCTAGCCCATAAGAGCTAAAGCCCGCATGAGTTAGACAGCTGTAGTTGAATTTGGCCCAACTGAATTTTCGGCCCATGATACATTGAAACCTAATATGTCTCATGTATTTATCGAATATCGTAAATTTCTTATAAAAAATTTATTCAAACCCCAAATCTTATGTTCATTTTTCTTCTTTTATATTGCGTGATTGATTGTGAATTTTTTATGACAATTCATATTGATTGTCCTTATAGTTACCCTTACAAGAAATTAAATAAGTATAATCTTTACTTTGTTTATATAAAGTTTATAACTTAGTATAATGTGTATAGTAATTGTAAAATATGTACATATATAACTAATATGTGTATATTGAGACTATACATTTGGCTACTTAGTCAAAAATATTTGCAGTCATTAGTTAATATAAATGCATATATTATAAACTAATTATATACATACATATGTCAAACTATTAAATTAATTTTCCTTTTCTTTTAGTATTATAAACCTAAATACTAACATACTAAAAGGACAATGAAGATCATCAATATTCTAACATATTTGGATAGGTTTCAGGTTCGAGTTTGGAAAAAAAAATTTATTTATAGCCAATTCTACAGAATTTAACCTGCATTATGTTAATCTAAATTAGTCGACCTTCAGTGCAAGTATCAAATATTGAGTGAAACATCAAGAAAATAAGATCACCGGTATAATAACATCATTTTTAGCATCAACATGAATTGTAGTTAGATGATTGAGATTCCTCCACTCTTAATCATAAAAGTCTCAAATTCAAGCCCCCGAAATGAATGAAATTAATCATAATAATAATTCCCCTAAATAAATTTTGCAATGTGTGAATATCAAACACCGAGTAAAATATTGAAAATAAAACATTATTATCTTTGGCATTATGATGACTATACTTCAATGACTCTCAATTTCACCATATTCAACTAAACTAGTTGGTCAACCATACCTAATACAATTTGCTTAAGCTTACCTCACTTTAGCCTCCACAACACACACACACACACCAAAATAAACCTAGCTATCATTTCTACTTTTTGAACTTTATAAATTGATTCAAAAAATCAAACTCTGTAATAATACGTTTATTTTATAAATTAAAATCAAATTCTTTAATATACAATAGAAATTTAAAATATTTCGATAAAGTAATTAATCTCAAACTATTTTCCTCATCAGCATATATAATTTTGTGATATTACGAGAGCACGCACGATATGTATGAATTCAATTTACATACTCCTCCTTTCCTTCTCACATACATGAAAAAGAAGTGTGTGACCAAATAAGTTTTTTTGTTAAATAAAAGGAGGAATTAAGCATGATTTTGACTTCATGTATTATATGAGATTTTGAGATTATACTAATTGGTTTAGGAGGGTTACCAACCAAACCAATGAAAGAGGCATGACTTTAATTTAACATATATTGATTTAATTAAAGTTATTTCAACAAGTAAAACAAAATTTACAAATAGTTAGCCAACTAATCAATTGCAACGTACACAATTTTTTTTTTTTGAAGATAACAAAATAGTCAAATCAAGCTCATCATATATATATATATATATATATGAAAATGATAGTATATATATATATATTACTATTTTTTTTTGGCATAATCATCTGTATTTGATTTATTAAACTGAATAATTTAGATTTATGTGGCATTTGGCTAAATAACAAACTTCATAATTAAGGACTCTGCCTAAATTGTTTGTTTATTTTAGGTTTTTCTTTATTGATAATTAATATATAATCCTAAAAAAAGAAAGAGAATTTGGTCTTTCTTTCTATTTAGTTCCTAATTCTTAATTTATTGAGACTAATTAAGTCATTTTTCTTCAATAGAAATGACGTTTAAGCAAAGCATAGAGCTCTTCCCTTCTCGAGTTCGGCTTCTAAATAGATACTTCTTGAACATTACATATCGAAATATATCCGCACTAAAAATATTGATCAAAACGAACACTTGATCTATAAATGACTAAATTTTATATAAGATTAATAATATCATAAGATGTCGATATATATATATATATATATATATATATATATATATATATATATATATATATATATATATATATATATATATATATATATATATATTGATAGAGTAATTAATTGAGCAAATGAAAAAACTATTGAAAAATTGAATTAAAAGGGCAAATGTTTCGGTATATATTCTTCCTTTTTAGTTGTTTTGATGAGTTTTCACTTTTGAGAGTTAATTCGCTAATTTTTCATATTGCATTTTTTTCATATCATTCTAATAAAAAAAATATTTAACTATTGAAAAATTGAATTAAAAGGGCAAATGTTTCGGTATATATTCTTCCTTTTTAGTTGTTTTGATGAGTTTTCACTTTTGAGAGTTAATTCGCTAATTTTTCATATTGCATTTTTTTCATATCATTCTAATAAAAAAAATATTTAAAATATTAATTAATGTTTATACCATTTAAATCTAAAAAAGAAGATCTTAAAATATTAGTTAAAGTTTAAATAATTTTGAATCTAAAGAACAAACATGTCAATTAAAACGAAACGAATATATTTTAACTAACATAGACGGTACAAATACCATGATCCCTAAATTAATGAAACCATTATTAAAGACGTGTTTGCATTCTTCATGGATATTATAACAAAAAAATGGCAAATATTACTTTCTGTTTTAAATTAAAGGTAAAAATGATAAATATATTCTTTAAACTATTGTAATTAATATGCTGACATTCTTCGTCATATTTTAGGGATATTAGTGTATATGCCGTCCAAAAACTAGAGCATATATGTCGTTCACTCTAACGGAAGACTAAATAGGGACATGCGACACAATCTTATCCTTCGATTTGATATTTAATAAATGTTGAATCGGTGGATAAAATTATGACACGTGTATGTCCGTTAGTATAAATGATATATATGCTCTAATATCTTACGATAAGGACACTAATATCCTAAAAGTATGACAAAAAATATCTGCATACACATTTACATAATTCGGAGTATATTTACCTTTTTTTTTCCTAAATTAAATTTTATTCTTAGTAATAATTGATATTGAACCCCACATATACACACATATACATGTAATATCCCAATAAAATAAATATTTAATTAATAAAATTCCTAATGTATAGGTTACTAAATTAAGAATAATTAATTTAATTTGATAATTATGTGTGTGGCCCTTAGAAGTGGCACTGTTGATGGAGAAGTGGGGGGTCCTGGTGGGGTGGAGGATTTTTCAAATTATAAAAATGGTGGATTACTGTGAAGTAAGCATACACTAAAACAAGAATCCCTTTTTGAATCTAAATATACACTTCTAATATTTTACTATAATTGTGTTCTATATTTTAGTATATATATATATATATATATATATATATATATATATATAAATACTGTATCCCCAGTTCCTGTTTGCAATTATTCTTTTGGTTCTTGCTGCTAATATCTTGTTTGTTTCAAAAAGATTTGATTTTTATGAAGAAATTAGAACCCCACAGAGAGAATTTGTAAGGTTGAAGATAGATAATCCCTTTCTTGTAAGTCTTTATCTGATTTTTCTTCTCCATTTTGATGTTTGTTTGGTTATAACTTTGTATTTATGTGAAAGATCACTTTTTGACAAATGGGGTTTGTTCAATTCCCCTCCTTTTTACTTTTTTTTTTTAAAATTTATTTTGGTATGGATTCAATGCTTATATGGTTTTGCCTAAAATTTCTTTAGTTTTGTTCTTTGCTAGGGTACTTTCTATGTTCTTGCTTTTGTCTCCTTATGGTAATGTTTGTTCAGGGATTCTCTTGGGTGCCTTTTTTTGGTCCTTTTTTGATGTTGCAATCTGTTAAGCTAATGCTGTTGCTGATTAAAGTTGTCTTATTTTTCTAAAGTTGAACTCTGATGAATGTAATGTTCTACATCCTAGAATGAATGAAATCTTGAGCTCTTGAATAAGGTTTGAGCAATCGTACTCCTTTTGAACTAGCTTTTGGGGTGTGAGTTAGGGTCGAGACCTAATTTGACAAACTCTGAAGCTATGAATATTTGGTGTTCTTGTGTGACTTGCCTTTGTTTAGTAGTACTGCTCTTCGTATAGTATGTTAGCCTTTTGATCATTCTTTAGAAGCATTTTCTTTTCTGTGTTCTAAGAAAACTTCTGTTATGTTCTAATTTCAGACAGTTCTGTTACAGAACATATAGTTTCAAAGCATAAGTTTGTGTGTTCTTCATATCACCAAAAGGATGGGAGATCACTTTGTGTTTCTGGTTGATCGTTTGCTGACTGAATCAACTTTGGAGGCTGCAATTGAGAGCAGGAATCAGAATCTATTAGCATCATGGACAACAGATGACCCGACAGCTTATTGCTCCTCCAAAAGTGCTGATGCTGTTTTAGCTCCAGGAAAAATGGTGGAATGTAGGATATGCCAAGATGAGGATATGGATTCAAATATGGAGGCTCCATGCGCTTGCTGTGGTAGCTTGAAGGTTTGTGGACCCTTGTTTATTAGTAATATCTTTCAGTTGAAGTATGCAAAGATGTTATCTATTGGTGTATTAGTCTTTTGTCATGCTTGTGCTTGTGACTGATTGATGCAAAATAGCTGTATGTTTTGCGTAAAAGTAAATTCCTATTGTGCATGCATAGTGATAGTTAATCTTTTTTCTTCCTACTAAATAATAATTCTGTTTAACATGGTGGGAGCCTTGACGTAACTAGTAAAGTTGCTTCCATGTGACTGAGGTCATGGGTTCTAGCCATTGGGACAACGTCTTGCAGAAATGCAGGGAGGCTGCACACAGTAGACCGTTGTGGTCTGGCCGGTCCAGTGCAAAGCAGAAGCTTAGTACACCGGGCTGCCCTTTTAGAGATTGCGTGAGATAGGTTTTACTTTCACTAGCATTATTTAATTCCAGTGAACCAGCAAGTATGGTGAGTACTAAGACATTCTGCCTTAGAGTGGATGTGGCCATATATAGGATATGCTACTTCATATTTGTTCTTGCTTCTCAAAGAATTTGTTTGGATATGTGTTTGAATGTGCTGTTCTTGTAACTGTTTAATGCCTTCCAAACAATTTCGATTTGTATCTCTCTGATCTTGAAAGTTGGCCCGTCTGGATAATTCTTCAAGTTCCTCCTTTTTTGGGCCCTTGAACCAGTTTATTATTGCAAATTACTGTCTGCCCACTTGACAAAAAGATTGAAGATCCTGAGTTCTACCTTTGTCCTCATTGTTTTGCTTTGAAGGTCCAGACCCTGTATGGATTTCTTTTGCGTGTTGAATATGCGTTGGAATTGTTTTGCTTTTACCTTCTCCTTCTTTCCTCGCCCCAGCCCCAAGGGAAATGAGGTTTGCATTTGTTCCCTCGCTCCGTGTAGTAGACAAGGTGGAGCAAGCAGAAAAGAAGAAATTTGATTAACTTGAACCTTCTAATTAGTGGGGTTAGAGGTTAAGTACTTGGCCAATCCAAGCAGGCATTCGAACTCTCAACTAGTATCATATATCTAGATGTCTAATAGAAGTGAAAGTTGGCTGTGATGGCACGTGTGTGCTGATTCACTTATCCTCTTGTCCCCACATAATTCTCTCGTGTCTTTCTATGTTTCTCCATGTTCCAAATAGCATCAACAATATGTTAACATCTATTAAAATTGATCAATGTCTTGCCAGAATTCTTTCGTGAATGGTAAAGTTGACACAAGTGAACTTTGTTGTATTTACTATTGGACTTACATGATTAGTTTTGCACAGCTCTCCGTTGCCATGCAATTCCACTGATCAGTCTTTCTCTTCATGAATGTCCCTATATAATGTGATTTTGATATACTCAGACCAAACTTTGAGAGGGGAAGGAAAAGGGGAGTTACATGTTCTAGCCTTATTCTAATTGTTGTTTTGTGTTCATATACTGCTCATTTAAGTAATTTCAGATTTAAATTTGATCGTCTCACTTGAGCTGCTCCTCCCTCGCCCACCCCCTGAAGAAAAACAAATGGACCGAGATATAGACAGGGTGGTGCTATATATATTCATTACACTGTTCTCATTCCATTTCTAATACTGTAATGATCTGTTTGAACATGTTTTCCAACTGCTTTTGCATTGTCTTTTTTTTCCAGTATGCACATCGTAGATGCGTGCAAAGGTGGTGTAATGAGAAGGGTGATACCATTTGCGAGATCTGCCACCAGGTCAGATATGTTCGCTATTTTGTTTGTCTATCTTACAGGTTAAACATAATTTGCATCAAAGCAATCACTTCCGCTGCATCAGAATCATCATTAGTATTTCTTGTTTGATTATTTGGATACATTACAGTAGTTCAGCACTTGCTTTATCAATTCAGTTGGTATTGATTTTTTTTTTCTTTCTGCATTTGTGTGAATAGCCTTTCAGGCCAGGTTACACAGCACCGCCCTCGATTTTTCGCCTTGGTGGGATTCCAATGAACTTGAGGTGTCTTTTCTTCTTTCACGCTATTATACATGATAGAAATTTGAATATCCCAATGTCACATTTCAATGTTGCTTTTCTCATTAGATCACTTGAGAACATATGCATATGGTGTTTCTATTTAGGGGGAATTGGCGAATTGTCAGAAGGAACTTGAATAATCAACGTGTGATAGCAGTGGTTTCAACTGATCATAATCTCATTAACTCTGATGAAAATGAAGTTTATACATCAAGATGCATGATGTGTTGTCGTGTATTTGCCATAATAGTAATCTCTCTCTCTCTCTCTCTCTCTCTCTCTCTCTCTCTCTCCACATACAAACACTTCTGTATACATGTACATTCACACACAGTAAAAAACCTGCTTACAATGGCTAGTACCTTGTGGTCGGGCCCTTCCCTCTGCTTACGAGAATTGGAATGCAATTAAATTGATATGCAACACAAAAAGTGATCACTCGGGAGAACATAAAATTATACGATACACTAGTTCCCATGCTTGGCTGGAACACTTGTCATACTAGTAGCACCATGTTTTTTTATATGCCAGAAACAAGTAATAACATCACTCACCCATTTTGAATCTGGAAGGATTTCTTTGTACTTTGGACAACCATGTTTTAATCTCCTAACTTATATGCTGCATTCTAACTTCATTTTGTTTTCTTAATAGTTTATGCTGCTTCTAGTTATACATAACACTCTTCCTCTCATAGTTGATCAAGCAGGGGACTACTCACTTCCATTGGTTATGGTAAGGTAGTTAAATAGGGAAAATGGTGTATTGCTATTATACATAATGTCATCTCACTTGTTACACATTGCTTGCAGTTGCTACTTCTTAGAGTTATGGGCATTGTTCTGCCCGTCTACGTCATAATGAAAGCAGTGATTTCTTGCCACCACCGGCAACACCAACAGGTGTGTGAGAATCTTTTTTTCTCTTAAGTTTCGCCTTAAACATAATACCCCTCCTAAGTTAAAGACATTCTTTGTTCAACCTTCATTACAGGCTACTTTGCCAATCTCTTCGTCCCGTGAAGAAGCTAGCCTGGTGACTCTGCAACAAGAACCTCCCATAACTGCTATCCAATGAATGAATTTCGTTGTTGAACAACAAAGAGAAGTTTTACTCTCTCTTCCAGCATATGTCGCGGGAGTTCCCACCCCACACTTAGACTCTTGTTTGTCCTCGAGAACTGCTCAAAAGTTCATGAAGGATGATGAGTCGGCATGAAGTTATATACTGAAGAGATCTGTGAGGAGAACTCAAAATAGAAGCATACAGGTAAAAAAGAAAGGACTCAAAAGAGATGAAAAATGTCCAATTTTACAACTAGAGATATCTGAAAGTGTGAATTAGTCGAAAAAATCTATGTAGTGTTAATATGTATGTGAATTTGCTGCTTTTAGTACTGAAAATGTTCCAACATCATATTTTCAAAATATGAGATATTTAAAGATATATTTCGAAAAAAATTTGATTCAAAATCTATGATCAAACGTTAGTTAAAGTCATTGGACAACATTAGATTAGCCCGGTAATTTACTTATTTTGAACTGGAGGGAGAGAGTAGTTATCTTCACTTTGCATATATACTTTTAAGTATATTCTATGTTCCAACCCAGTATTTGCAAATACAGATTTTAGGGTTCGTTTTATAAGAGAGATAAGAGATAACTATTGTCAAGATTAATTTTAAGATGAGTTCATCTTCGTGTTTGGTTATGATAATTACAAGTTCTTTAAAAGATTCACGAAAATGATTTATCCGTTAAAAGTAGGAAAAACAAATTTCACAAAGTAGTATTTCCTATCGACCATGTCCTTCATACCCTCAAACACACTTCATTACACCCCACCCCTACTCCTCCCGTGCCTTTGCATAATATTTATTTAGATTATATAAAAATGACCTGTAGGATGATATGTTTTGCTTATGTAGAGCGCAAAAAAAAAAAAAAACACTTATTTTTCAAGAAAACATTTTGCTTCATAAACGAACACACCCGGAATGGCAAATCCACCAATGGATGGTGCCTCTAGATCAAATCAAACCTGCAACATTTCAATTCCAGATACACCACTCTACACAATGGTAGCATACTTGACAGTCTCCACTTGTAAAATCAAAAGCGGAAAATCACAAAATGCAACACAACAAGAAGGTTGTTAGAGCGTAGCTTGCTCGAAGGAAGAAGCTAATCAAGACAGGGAAGAATCAAAGATCAGATGGAGAAAGGAGTAGCAGGGGGGTGAAAATGCAGGTTCTCAAAATAACAACTTTGTGCAGTTACACTAGGAAGTAAATCTGTACACTCCATTTGGGAAAATTAGGAAATGAAAAGGAAGTATGATTTAAAAATCTTTAGCAGTAGAGTTCCACATATGAATCATCTCAGTTTGTTTCCTACTTCGCGCCTCGTTTGACTTGTATCTGAATTATACATACACCATGTGAAGATCTGTCCTGTTTAACACACTCAGTTCCAGCTTCTTCTTGGCCTGAAATGTTCGCGGAAGAGAAAAAAACAATAAGACAGCAAGAATGTCAACCTCCAATGATCTCAAACTCCACCTCTTGAAAAATCTTTCAAATTTTGCTTTAAAATTATGTTGTTTTTGTTGTTATACCAACTTGAATGATGTCATAAGTAATAGTCATATATTCTTCAAAGAGTGTAGATGTTTATACTTCCGATTCTTTTGCTGAGAACGCCAAAAGCAAGCCAACGCTCCAAATGCACAGCTCGCAACTGCAATTGCCAATGCAGCTCCCAGTGGGACCACAACTGCATTTGTTGAAGCTACGAGCTCCTCATTAACTGTTTTTTCAGTCCCAACACCTGCTTGCAACTCTTTGTCCTTGTAGAGATTCACTAGCTCTTTCCCATAGTAACTAACCAGAAACTTAAAGACCTCATTCTCGTTCCAATCAATCTTACTGTTTTTATCGCTCGTTTTGCCTGGGTTGAGATAACATGAAGGACAAAGTTGCTTTGGAGGCCAAGTAACTTTGGGAAATTCAGGATCACCTGTTCCTAGTGATTCTTCATCTTTCATTAGTCGCTCGTTAACTTGGTTGTGGGCACTCCACAACCAGAGGGCAAAATCACGCGCTTTCTTGAAAGGACTAGATACACTGGAATTACAAACGTTTAAAACATACCAGTTACTACCAGCCTGGGCGGTCAGATAAAAAAATGTAACATTCAGAAAAATAAGTTGAGACACAAAAAGAACCTATTCGATGTTTTACCTTGAACACATGCCATGAAAGTGTTGCCTACATTCCTCACAGATGAAAAAGTTGTATATAAAATCACAGGTAGTTCTGAATGCCAAGTCACTTTCTCCATCCTCAACTCTGACAGAGAGTGAGTGTAACAACACCCACAAACCGCAACTGCAAATGATATAAACATGTGGGTGAGAAGACTGCCAAAATACATTAATACCATAACATCAGTTAATTAACTTTTGACATCCAATACCCTTTGCTACTATATCTTTTTAGCAAAAAGCAGTTTTAGCACTTGACTAAATTGAACAACTTTTTTGGGTTGCTGCGTTACATTCTGCTACTTATCAAAAGAAGATGCATAAAAGAGTGGTAGAGGCCGGCAAGAAAGTAACAGACAATTTTAAAACGATATTTTGACCATGTCAATCAACTGTATTGCTTCAGGAGCACTGATCAATCCATCACCTGCCAATTGAAGTTAATATTAACCCCACCCTCCCTCCCTGTCTGCGACCGAACCCACCTAATTGTCTGTCTCCTTCTCATCGACTCTCTCAATGTTTAACAAAACCCCGGACCATACAGTAGCAGGTGCAAACTTCACACTCTGTTATTAAGGCTATCAATGAAGCAAAGTCCTTTGAATTTACAGGCATTTAAGAAGAAAATGAACCACATTTTCTAGTTACAAGTGCTTTGGAGATTCAGGTCCACCTATAGATTATGTATCCACCATTTTAAGGTTTAAAATTTATCAGACTTCTACACCACAAGATTTCAACTTCGTCTGTAATTTACTATTTTAATTTTTTGCAAATCCTCTGCATCTTTAACAGTAGACTATTCTCAACGTGTGTGTCAGTCAGGGTTCCAAGGAATTCTACAGAGGACTTCCCAAGTAGAACGACAAAAATATAATTCTACATCCTTTCAGAAAAAGCTTTTACAACATTCATCTGTTTGGGAATTTCAACTATTTGCCATTGTAAAAAGTTTCGAGTCTGAAAATAATTAAGAAAAGTTAAGCAAATAATAATTTTTAATATGAAGAAACAATATGGATTACATTCTTTAGGATATTACAACATTTACAAAGGACGTCCTCTGATTTTTCTCCTCAACTAAGTCACGTTCACTAGACGTGCATCAAAGTTCAAACCAGTGACGTGTGCATAACCCATACATCACAAGTTACGCTCTTACTACTAGACCAAAGCCTTGGGGGCAAGCTGGAATTATTAGTAAATCCATGTCTTGGATTGAAATAATTGATCTTGTTTTGGTCCAACATCTCTTGTATTTGGAATCACGACCAATTTTATATGGACTAAATTTTACAGCCTTTCTACCTCCAAAAGGTAGGGGTAAGGACTAAAGTCTGAGTACACTCTACCATCTACCAAAGGCACACGGGGAGAACTCACCTTGCGTTTTCTTGTCTTTTTTGAGATTTGAATCCTGGTCTCCCAGGATTTTCACCTCTTCATTGACTATCAGGACACACCTTTGGGTGCAACCCAACATCAGAAGTGAAAGATAAAATTCAACCATGCATGTTGACATTTCAAATACCCTATCAGCCCCACTTAACCATTTAGGCCAACTGAACGTGCTTCATCTGACACTAACATTGAAAAAATAGATTAAAGAAATTGATAGAATGCAAATCCTCAACTTTAACATCTCCGTGATGAATTATCTGGCTATGAGTCTATCTACTTTACTATATTCTTCTAAACAACTTTTGTAAAATCATAAAATCGTAAAAGTTTCACATATGAATAGAGAGTCCATGAATGATCCATTACCTGAAACCTCTGGTATCATTCTTGCTGCCACGACAATACATCTGCATGAAATAGACTGTCATAAATGTATCGGAAATGCTTTGGACGGCACAGCAAAGCAAAATGTAGAATCTCCTTCAAGCTATTAATATGTAAAAAGATGGGAGTATCTTTATGCACAAGACAATTCCAGTTTTACAAATTCCACCAAAATAGTGAAACCACTAAGATATGTACAAGCTAAATCAAACTGAAAATTATTTATACATGTGGAGCACATCTCATCCAACTAACCCCTCTCCTTTCCCTATCTACCACCCACATCCCAAAAGAAAAATACTAAGGAAATGAAAAAGGGACTTTAAACTGAAACACCAAAAAAGGTTGGACAAGCAAATGGTTAGTGTTCTTATGCAGCCAATAGATAGTACTGATTTTAAGTTTCCCAGCCACAAAAGTATTTCAGAAACATTTTTCAGGATTCATTAACCTGCTCCGTGGAAGAACCATAAAGTTAACAATTTATTGTCTCGTAACACCATGATTTCTAATGAACAGTAACTCATATGTCATAAAACCTGTGTTTTCAGTATTAGTCCTGTTAAGATTTATGCTCAAGTTATCCCAGAGAACTACAACTAGATTAAAAAATAATTAGTATAAGTACACTCCAAAGGAAGCACTTATAGATATAACGAGGGCTGCCCACACTCCTATTAAATGTTAGGATATAGAAATAGTAGTGTATCTAGTTCCTAAAATAAAGAGACAATACATCTACTCAATTTATGGGGCACTCTTTCCACAGTAGAACATCCCAAAATATTTGCTCCATTTCAATGATAAAATTCTATATATTTTCTAAAACTAAAAGAATTCAAATTCACGTACTAAATCATTTTAAGACTTTGATGTGATATTTCACCTTCCCAATATCCTTTTCAGCCATTACCTAAACATTTTCAGCCCCATTCCCACTAATATAATAACATAAGTAGAATTAATATTTAGAACTCCTTGTCCATTTAAATGTCATAAATAACAAGACATAAAGCAGAACCGCAGAAGAAATAAACGATAATATATGCTGCTGTTGTTGAAAAAAAAAGGTGGATATGAAGAAAACTGCTTTATGATTAAGGTGTATTTGATTGATCGATTGATTGTGTGACAATACAAGAACCCGTTCGGATTAGGTGATTAAAAGTCGTTGGTAAGCATCAAGTTCTTTAAAGCACTTTTAGGTGTTGAACCTAATTTTATAAATAAGTAGTTACATGTTTAGATCACAGTAATAAGCAATTAATGTGCTTGGAAAAAAGATATTGATTAGGGTTTCTCCGTAAAAATGATTCAAAATGCCCCTAAAACTATTTATAAAATATACATACAATTTTTGGAAGTATTTCTACTTAAAAAAGGATGTGTGTTGAGTACACAATAGAGATACAATTAAAGTTATGTTTCTGGAGTAGTATTTTGGAGATTACACAAGGTATTAAGAATAAAATTGTAGATGACACGGTCGAACCAAAAGTGCTTATAAGTTGTAAGATCATAAGGTGAGGGTGACCAACTTATGGCTTTTGACTTACTTTTGGATTTTAAACACCTTTGGTATTTACCAAACACATAGATAAGCCAAAAAGGGCTTATAAACTAGTTTAACTAGCTTATAAAATATAAGTTTAGCAAACACCCTCTAAGTTTCTTGCTCTACGATAGAGAACCCTCCACTTACAGAAAAGGGCAATGTCCAACTTCAACTAAATAAAGAAGTGAATAATGAACTCAGTAGGTATCATCTAAAAATAAAGGAACAAATTTATGTACTCACCCAATATCCACGAGGAACCTCTTTCCCACAAATTTGGTAATTTCCCAGTGCACCCTTTTTGCTGCAGCTGTCAGCTTCATTATTCGCTAGCAATATCTCCGAAGGACAAAGATTATCAAAGTCAACCAGTATATCTGCACTTCCCTTCCGACACCTAGCATAAATATCCAAATTTAACAAGTCAATGAAAGGCAGGATATGCTTTTACAATTCACAGAAAACTGCAATGTAGGAGCTAACCTCTTAGAAGGATGATGAGCCACCAAAAGTTGAAGGAATTTTATAAGTGAAGCTCGAGTCCCTGATTTAATCATCTGCATTAATTGAGGACCAAAGCCATTGAAACTAAGTCATGCAGACCAAAGTTAGCCATGAGAGAGAGGGAGGGAGGGAGGGAGAGAGAAAGAGAGACAGAGAGTGAGATTTTTTACTCTTTGGTCTAGAATGATGCCAAAGGCAGAAGACGTTGCCTCCTCAATGTCATATATAGCTTTGGCAATCTTCATAAGAAAAATTTTAAAGCAGTGAGAGACACACATAAATGAACAGCTCAAATTAGTCAAACTAGAAATCAGAACAATATCATATGCCCTCCAATAACCTGGCCAGGATCAGAGAAGTTCCTCTGAAGATGCTCATTCTCATACTTCCCATCATCGAAGCCATATGAGCTGAAAGTTCAAAGTCAATGCAATGGGAAAAATAGTTGATTAAGTATAAAGCTAGTGTAAGACTCGGATGTGAAATTTTTTTTAGAGTGAAAACGGAACAAACACAAACAAATGCTTATCTTCTAATTTCAAGAGTCCAACTCAAGTCCCATACAACATCAGCCTATGGGGTGAGAATTTAGGATATGAACTCAGTAAAATACAACATAGAGTTGATTCTTTTGGTGAATTTAAGATACGGGAGAAGACCAAACAACAGAGAAGTTTAACCATGTCAGAGGAATTTTTTGTGCAGTACATAATTCATAAACTCCGCCTGAGCTCTATGTGACACTTCCCTACAATACATATTTTACAGCTGATACAACATTAAGAAAAAGTCACATGGAACTGACTTTTATACTTGTCAAACAATTCTTTACCTTTTTATCCTTAAAACCCGAAAGTAACTTATCAGCCTTGCAGGATCTCTATGGCTGATTAAGTATTTAAGGAACCCTTCTTACTGGATATTTCTATAATGTCAACGGCAATTACTATTAGAGATAATATAGTTTAAACAGTTCTTTTAACAACCATAATAGCTTAAGATAGCACACTTTATTTGTAACAACTAACCTCTCTAGATCCCAACGACCCAAAAAAAGGCAGCTCAATCGAATTATTAAGACAGATAAATGATCTAATTCTCAAAATTATTACTTCGTTACAGTAGCTACCACAAACACAATCAGTTTAAGAGCTTTCAACACCATAAGACAATTAACTTTAGGAAATTACTTCACCAATAACTACAAAACCTATAAAGGAGATCATATATACCTTCCCAGTTGTTTGTTGATCCAACCTAGAAGGATGTCAGCTGTGCGTCCTCTTTCAATGGTGAGTATTTCATTATTTTCTTGTTTTGGATCCCAACCAACAAACGTCTTAGGAGGTCCCCAGAGAAGCATTGGGTAATACTTCACAGAGAACTTATCACAAAGATTAGAATTTATCTGTGCTGCCAAAAAGATGAAATAAGAGGAAAAATCAGTTAGGGGTATCATGTAAGGTAAGAAAAAAGGTCTCTTAATAGAGTGAAAAAAGAAAGGCTAATGACAAGAGAAAGAATATTGAAGAAAAGCACTGGCATAAATGAGAGATATCAAGCAGTAAGCACATTAAAAACTCACTACAGGAGTGAAACTGTAACAACGTGAAATGATTAAAAAACAAGAATCCCCAATCAACGCGATATTGACTGAGCCCACCCGAACAAATTTAAATGACAAGAGCAGAAAAATAAAGAAAGAAAAGATTAACTTATATCAAAAGACTGACTGATTTTTTTTATTTTTTTAATGAGTGACTGATTAAACTCGTCTCTTGTGGCAAAAGATATTACTCATTTGGATAACTACAACACCATTTGAATAGCTTCGAATTGTCTTGTTATTGGTCCTTGCAGACTGATCTACACTCTCTTCTTTGTGGAGGGTGGGAAGTCCTCCCAGAGACGCAGACAGAGAGACTACGACCTCAAGGTAATTTCCACTATAATTTTCAGACATTCAAAATGGTGAATAAGAGGGAAAAAGAGAGCACAATCCATGGATTACAGTTGCAACTACAAAGTTTGGAAAAAGAACATCAGAGAAGGATGAACAGTTCTTATAAATCACAGTAACCACTAGGAAAAAAAAGAGAAAATGTAATACACTTACTGACCATTGACAAAATCTAATTAAAAGGAGGAGACTGTACACAAATAGTGGAGTAAGTAATTTCTGGAAGCATAAATAAAGCATAGAGTAATACCTTTAATGCACAGTCTACCCTCGTCATCAATATGAGCCCTGGATGACTGGCATCTGCTCCATTGAAGAGTCTCGCAACCTTCTCATATTGTGGCTGCAAAAGTATTGCCTCATTATTAGAAATTTCACAATGGAAGTTCATATAATAAGTAGCAGATTCATACCTTATAATTTCTGCAAGCAGGGCACCTACAAGACGAATAAAAGAGCTTTAAGTGGGAATCACATGGATGCAAACTTGGTTCAAAATAATATATTACGAACTTCAGATAGAAGTTGAACGCCCATGGAGAAGTTGATCAAATTATTGGTCAGACACACCAATGGGACAAGTATAGGCAACATCTTACATTTCCTCAAAGTCGGTTGATGCTAAACTTTCTCATCTTTTCCTACTTCTATAGAATTTTGATATGAATTCCACCAGTGTCACATATTACATAGCCCAGCAAAAAGAAGAACCAGAATATACAATGAACAGTTATTAGAATTCCTGGATTACGCAATCACATTGGTCGGTGAATAAAATGAACACAACTAAAAATTTAAAAAAATAAAAATTAACCAAATTGACAGAGTCTGATGACCGTAACAAGCTTCTCTTACTCCTACCAAGTAAAAATTTATCGTCATTACGATGTCTATATTCAGACTACTCAAACTTTATAGGGCACAAACCGAATCCAAATACTCAGATCCAAAAACCTACGATCTTAATAATTCCCTCAGAACCCTCTCAGTACATGGTTCCCCAAAGATCCTCTTAACATGTCCAGCAACCAAAACCAAGACAAGGAAGAAAGAAGCTTGCCTCATGAAATGAAATGTGTCATTCCAAAACTTCTCTTCTCCCAACAACTATTGAAATTTAACATTTTTCTGTTCTTTGAATACATATAAACATGCTAAAACCACAGCACCAGCAATTTTCTCTCCAACTATGAATGTTTTTCACTTCCCAATTTGGATCTTTACTGGTATTTCCAAAAGGACCGGTGATCATTTGAACAATGTCCTGCATTCTATTTTATCATCAATCGAAACCCCTTTGCGTTTTTTTCTTTTTGTTATCATTGCACTTAGATGTCTCGTATCTCACGAAAAAGCCGATTGGACAACCAAGCTGGAACTAAAATCACGTGAGATAAGGGTTCAAATACCTTATGTGGTAAAACAAGCTAGGAGGCCACTTTACTCCCATATGCAAGATTTATGGCCAGATTTACCCAGTATCCCCACTACTAAGACATAGATAACCATGAGTACAGTCAACCCAAGTTCCTCAGCACACCACAGGGTATAAACAAAACTAATTTAGGACTAAAGGGGTTGTTACAATTGACAAGATTACATAAAGCAACAACCAAAAAACTTCTAATTTTCAAAAAATCAGCAAAACCCATTGACAAAAAAAAGGTAAAAAAAAACTAACCAGTGTGCAAAAAATTCAACAATAGCATAAGGTGCAGGAGTCTCTTTGAGTACTGAATCAAAGTTGGTGGCGTTCAATTCAACAGCAAAGTCAGGCTTTTCACCATCCTGCCCACTAATCGCCCGAAGAATCACCCGCTGCGATCCGTTCGAAACCGAAACCGAAACCGATTGTTCCAAGATTGACACAAATAGAGCAAAAATGAGCAAAAATATTGAACAAGACATGGCCAAGATTCAGTAAAAAGGAAAAGGGTTTCTGTAGAAATGGATTTTCGAAGTCTCTGAGCTGAGAAAATCGATCTGAATTTGGTAAATTGGGTTAAAGAATCGATTTTTTTTTTTAGGACAGAGGAACAGCTTTACCTAACTCACTACTGTCCCTTTGCCCTCATAGGAATTTTCCTTTGAATTTTTTTTTAGGGCTCTCTTATGTGGTATATGCATTAGGGTTTTTTTTTCAAAAAAAAAGGTAATGTCGGATCGACGACTCTCGTATATCTCGATTAATTTAGGAAAATGAGAAATAAATATGTGTCCTTTTTCCCAACACTTTATTGTAGGAAACTTTAAAGAAGTTGAGGAATTGATCAGGTGATCTATCATAGTTTTTATCTGAGTTAATAAAGTAATTTGATATTTTATTTTGATAAGATTTTAAGCTAATAATGACACAAATAAAGACAAATTAAGATTGGAAAACTATCTACTAAATTTGTACTATGGTATACATGTAATAAATTTAATTGTTTTTGACAATCTATTGATAATATAACAACTATTTCACTATATATAATATATATGTATCCCACCTATAAAAGAAAATATTTTTTATTGTATTTGTTTAAACGAATTCATTAATATTTGTGGGGAAAAATTATTTATGTCTCTGTTAAGATTTCAACTCATCTATGTTATTTTCGTATGTGAAAAAGACTCATCCATATCATTATTTTGTTAACTAAAATATATAAAACTTATATTTGAAGAGTAAAATAGAGTTTATGGTTGGAGATGTCTTTATATTTAGTCTCTCAATAAACGAAAAAATATTGTAGTGATACAAAAATTATGCTCGACACTTTCTTTATTTTTTGCTCTAACATGTCAAGAAACTTCTTTTCAAATCACTATCACTAACATGTTCAATTTTTTATATGACGATTAGTCTAATTTAACTTTTATAATCGATCATAATCGCGATTAATCACTATGTTTCTTGACTCATAAACTAGTGATATTTTTCCAATACTTGTTTTTGATATAATAAATGCATAAACATATAAATAAATTTTCTATTATTCATTGGCTGACACTTAGCTTTAGTACTATCAATTTTCTATTATTCATTGGCTGACACTTAGCTTTAGTACTATCAATTACCAACATCTTCCACAAATAAGCAAAGAAATAAGTTAACCATCTTTTTCCATATCACTACATCCACTATCAAGTATTTGCATTTTTTATACGAGCTATAACCATTTATTTATTAAAATACGTTTCGAAATTAATGAGTTAGCTTAATGACATGTACTGGATGAAATGTTATGCGCAAATTAAGTTATCACACGACTTTTAGTGATGATATCCAAACACTTGATTCAGTCATCTTCGAAGTGTGTTTTGATAAGTAGTTAATGTAGTTCAGTTAAATGCGTTTTGAATAACACAAAAATTGCATAGTTGAGAATTGAGATATTGAACTTGCTAATTAAAGACATGTTTTTGAAAATTATCTTTGTAATTACACTATGTTATTTGAATTGAATGAAACTGATCTTTTTTCATCTTGAATTTATTTCAGTTGTAATGACAAGGCCTACACATGATGAGATAGGTTTTGAATTCTTGAGAAATGTAAATGGTGATCTTCTTCAATTTTCTCATGTTCGTTTGGTCAGAAATTCTGAAAAAATATTGTATTTTTTATTTATTTGTACTAAGTGGAAGATGAGTTGAAGATTAGGAACAGCTTAATTTTGTACCAAATTCTTATGAATAAATGGAAAGATAAACTTTATGTTATTTTACTATTATAAAAAAAAAGATTATTTAGATTCGATGGGACCAATTATTATTTTATTGTTATTGTTGCTTTAACTAATACGAATACTAGCAGGAACTCCTTTAGTAAACTCTGAAGACATGTAAAAGAACAATAATAGTTAACGTGGACACACTTAATATAACAAGTGCAACCATGCCTAAAACCAAGCTTGGCCTTGTATTTCATTCAACAAATATTGTAATAATCCCATGGCTTCACATATACTTGAATTATAATTTTCATAAAAACTCGTCTCCCAATCCATCTATTCACCTGGAGGCTCGTAATTCCTTTCGATCATCTTCATATTTTGAATTTTCTTTCGAAGAATAACTATGTTCTCATCCACATTCCTATAATTATAATAGTTTTGTTCTTGTGTTTTATCTCTTGTTATATAGTCAAAGTAGTCATTGTTCTTATTATATTTGTTTATAATCTTCTTTTTATATTTATTTGGTTGGAAGAATATGTGATGTTGAAAGAATAAAAGAAGTTAATGATTATGCCATTTTTTTGGATTTTTTCATGTTAGTATTTGCAGATGTATCATCTTTGGTCTGTTTCATAAAGAATATCATATTTTATTTATTTTAATTTATGTAAAAAATAGTGTACAAATATTAAAATACATATTTGAAAACTATACCAAATATCATACAAGTTAATACAAGCTAAAGTAATTAACAAAATATTATTTTTGACTGATTCCCGAATAACATCTTCACATAAAATAAGATCAACAGAATATATATTTATTCAAAAATAATTTCACTTTAATAAGAAGATCTATGACTATAGAATTTTATTTTGCTTATTTGACACAATAAAAAAATCCATAATAAATTAAATATCGTTACATAAATTGAGACGGAGACGGAAAATGTGTATTTAAGAAATAAGCAAAGGATGGAAAAACCGTGTTTTACAAGAAGAAACAGCCAATAATGAGCCAAATTAGTCACATCATTAAGTTTAGCGTGAAGTATATTGATTGCGTGCTCCAAAATGCATTAATTAATTAATTATATTTCCTCGATTTAATTTATTTATCTAATTTTATTTAATATATAATATGATTATAAATTAAAAATACATGAAATTAAAATTAAAAAATTGTTATAAAAAATACTTTTTTTGTTATCGTATAAATATTTTTGACTTTATTTTTTTAATTTGACATGTGAAGCAATTTAATTAGGTACTATCATCTTTTATAAGGTTAGTAATTGTATTACGGATTTATCTATAATTACTTTATAAATAATTGCCTTCTTTCTTATTTTTAATTATTCAAATTGTTTATTATAAGCATTTCATACAAAATTTAAATTAATTTTAGGATTTTAACAATCAAACTCCGTGCATTAATTAAAACAAATATAATAAACTTCTAGATTAGAGTTTCAATATTTCTACTGTTATACATTAATTAAAACAACTTCTTTTTAATCTAATTCTCACTTTTTAAAATAGCGTCTTTTTTTTCTAGAAACCTTTTTTTTTTTAATCATAATTTAGATATGGTCAAAATAATTATTCTGATTCTAGAAATATATGCATAGACTAGTATAATTGTTCATGTTCTTTTTTTTAAGTGTGTTCTAAGACCTTGTCAAAAAAAAAAGAGAGAAGAATTTGTTAGTTATTTAATCATTTGATAATTTTTAAAAAATAATTTATTTATTTAGTTTGTTTTAAAAGAAATATTTCTTTCGAGTCTTTATAAACTCTTGATTTTTTTTTTTCACATGACATGTTATTTAAGACTATAAAATTAAAATAAATAAATAATATATTTTATTAATTTTTAATTTCAGATTACGAGATTTAAAAAGGTGTATATAACACAACCATAGATTTTTGAAGGCACATATATAACTCTACTTTTTAACCGTTATAAATACATTTTTTTTAATCAAAAATTTCAGGTTTGCGTCTTGAGTATAAAAAAATTCTTGATGTGAAACGCTTTCCTCTGAATACATAGGGCTCTATCGGACGCAAATTCATATAAGTGCTGGATATCAATTTAAGGAACTTTAATTTTAATTTAATGTGTTATAATCTTTGGTTTGACTTTTCATGATTTTGATGAGGAAATCACTATCTTGGAATATGGGTTCTAATTTAAATTTTTTTATAATCGTATCCTCTGATATCATATTTTTATTATATGTATTTAAAAAAATGTTCTTAAAAACAATAATTACTGTATGAGTATTTTTTTTCGTTTACTTTTATTTGTCATGTTTAAATTCAGCATAATCATTAAAAAAAAAATTGACATGAGTTTTTTAGTATACAACCTCTATTAATTGATATTTAATATTATTAGATCTTGAAAAATAATTTGGAGAATAAGTAATGGCGTGAAGGACAAAACATGAAAACAATTAAAAAAAAATTAATATGATTAAAATCGGCAAGTAAAACGTGAAAATTCTTGTAAAATCTCGACAAATAAAAGTAAAGGATGGGAGTATTAATTTATAAAAAGATAATTTTATTAAAAAGTTATTATCATATTAATTATTATTTTAGGAATGGAAGATTATAAATAGACAATAAAAATGAATAAAATAAATCTTTAATCAAAAATATTTTAAAAAATATATAAAATCAATAAAAATCAAGTAATATATAACGGAACGAGTAACGTTTTTCTAAATTTAATAGTAAAAAAAGCGCACCATATCAAGTTGGCTGCTTCACGCGGATATATATGCTTCACACCTTATTGCTAAAAGACTATAATACCCTCACATGAAACCAATATCTATAAATACATATATATCTAAGTTTTACAAAAATTAAACACTCATTCTTCAACACAAAATGTCAATAACAATATCAACTTCTTCTCTACTTCTTCCTTCACAATTTTCACCAAAAAGAAGGTCATCGAAAGCTTCGAGAAGAACTCCGACGTTGGCAATAAGAAGAGAAGCACATGATCAAAACTACAACTCTAATGATTTTGGTCGTGTAGACGAGAACTTAATAGTCCTTCGAAAGAGAATTCACGAGATGAAGATGGTAGAGACGAATCACGAGCCTCCTATTGAATGGATGGATTGGGAGAAGAGTCTTTATATGGATTATGACTCGAATATTTGTGAGCTAATGGGACTATTGCAAGCTCAATTGATGGACACAAGGCCAAGCTTGGTTTTGGGTATGGTTGGGCTCATTGCATTAAGTGTGCCCACTTCAACTATTGTGGTTTTGTTTCATTTGTTAGAGTTAGCAAAAGGGATTTTGGCTAATGGTTTACATATTCCTTAAATAACCTCAGAAAGCTGATTCAGACATCACGATAAAAAAGTTATTTCGTAATTTCTTCTCGGGATCTTTTTAGGGCTAGCATTCCATGTTGAAGACTAAAGTTCTTTTCATATGTACATTGATACTACAAGCATTAATTAGGATTTTTTTATAAAAAAAAAAAAACTATTTTTTTTCATTCTTTATTCAAATATTGATTTGTATGTGTAAACTCTACATAATTTGGGAATTTAATAATGCTTCTTATTTGTTGTATATAGTTAGAAGGAGAACTTTTATAATAATATTGTTTGTATAGCTAAATATATCTCTTTGTAAACACTTTCTTTTCTGATATAACTATATGATATTCAATATTGATACCGTAATAATTATCTTTGACTTGACAAATAAGAAGAGAAAATAAAATAAAAAGAGCAGCAATTTGATTTTTGATTTTTGTATAATGTCATTTATAATATTTGTTTGGGTATAATAGTTGCTCCTTTATCGCCAAAATTCTATGAAAAGAATGATGTGATTAAATTAAAGATAGTTCTGAAGAATGTAGGGTCGATATTTTAGCAACTTTTTTTTTTACCATGAAAACAACATTACTATACTTTTTTAAAAAAAGGAAAAATATTTAAATAATGAGTTTAGTTTAAATTGAAATTTTATGATAAATTTTATAATTTGTTGTAACAAATTTATTTATTTCCAAATATGATGCAGACAGATCTTTTGATTAAACAAGGTAAATAATAGGGCTTTTGATTTGCCGTCAAACTCTTGATTTGTCATCAAACTTTATTTTTTACAAAATTAAAAATAGAGGTTCATCATATTAATTTCACGTGTAATAACATAATCTTTTTATTACAACATCACATGTCAATAATAAATTGTTATAGTTCGACAAATAAATGTAGCTTTTTAGTTTAGCTGATAAAAAATGAAGTGTTACGTTCTTATTTTAACTTATGTATCACATAAATTTATTATTACTACTAAACATATAAAAAGACGATTTAGCATTTCATGAACGATTAATACGTCTTTATTAAATAATTTATAAGAAAAAACATAATTTTACTCATAAAACGCTATCACTGAAAGCGATTTAGGTATAAAAAGTAGGGGGCAATATCGTAATTTTAAGAATTTATAAGAAAACATAATTTTACTCATAAAACGCTATCACTGAAAGCGATTTATGTGTAAAGAGCAGGGGCAATATCGTAATTTCAATAATCTATAAGAAAACTATAATTTTACTCATAAAACGCTCTCGCTGAACGCGATTTATGTATAAAGAGTTGGGGTAATATAGTAATTTCAACAATTTGTAAGAAAAAGATAATTTTACTCATAAAACAATATCACGGAACGCGATTTATGTATAAAGAGTAAGGCAATATCGTAATTTCAACAACTTATAAGAATAAACATAATTTTACTCATAAAATGCTATCACTGAACGCTTGCATAAAGAGTAGGGGTAATATAGTAATTTCAATAATTTAAAAGACGAAATAACATAAAACGCTTTCTTTTGTATATGTATAACGAAATTATACAACTATGTTCTTTTCTTTTGTACATATATAATAAAATATACATATTTAATTTTACTGTAAAGCACAATTTTACAAATTATAACTATATAAAGCATATAAATATAATTTTCATGTTTAATTTATTATACGTAAAAGTTGCTCTTTTTATTATTATCGAAATTTGCACCTATAATACTACTAGGTGCACCCCTTGCCAATTCTTTGAGTCTTTATGGCTCTCGTGAGTCGTGATCACTAATATTGAGGGCTTTCTCTGACCATGACAACTCATTAAGTTGAAAATGGGAATATAAATCGATAGTAAAATTAATTTATTGGCACATTAAAATTTATATTTACCGATTTGTTGGTATGAAAATGTATTTATTTAATTTTTTATTGGATAAATTATTAATAGTAAAAAATTATTTCTTTCATATATTTTTAATTGTCATAATTTTTCTTTTTAGAGTAAAATGATAAGAATTTTGATTAACATTTTACGATACATTTTTTATCTTATTGATATGTAAAAACTTGCAAGTTATAATATTTTTTATATAGTTTTTAAATATTATAATATTTTGTTTAAATATCAAATTAAATTACTCTAATTTCACTTTAAAAATTAATCAAGTTTACTTTAGAAAAACACAACTTAACATTTAAAAGAGGAAAAAAAATATTTGCTTACATTATTACCCCTTAGTATATAAAATGCATATTATTAATCCTAAATACTTATTTAATATTTTGTCCCTTCATATATGTTTGATACATAAATGTGAGTTGGATTTCTTATTAGTCTACTAGCATTATAGCAATAAATAAATAAAAATAATGGCAATATATATATATATATATATATATATATATATATATATATTAAAAAAATATTAAAATCTTTATCAATATTAATTAATTGTCATTAGATTTAATATTGTTATTAATTTTAGCTAGGACATCAATAAAAAACAATATTAATTACCGTTAAAAATAAATATTTATAGCCACAATTTATCTATTTACGTATATACAACTTTGTTTGCAAGCCCCAGCATATATACAAATAAATTTTATATAAATACCTAAAATTCTTTATTGCAATTTTTTTAAAATCGTAGCTATGATTCATAATTATACGAGACTATAGCTGTATATCTATTAGCATATATACAACTTTTTTTTAATAATATCTTCTTTAATTTATTATTATTTATTACTCACATTTTTTTTGTTAAAATTATATATTCAAGATAAATGCACAATCTCACGTGATAATAATATTTGAACGTGAATGCACATTTTGGTATTAACACTTTTGTGGATAATATCAAAGTATTTTTGCTCTGAAAATATAATTATAAATAAATATTACTTTAACTTAATTCAATATTAAATATATTTTATACATATGGTAGGTCTGCTCTAAAAAGATGAAATAGTAGAAAAATTAAGGGTATAAATTATATTCAGAAAAAAAAAAGTAAAATAGATTTTATAATTAGAAAAATATATATGATTAAACATAACTTCAACATTATTCAATTCCATTTTTAAAAAATAAATAGTATTTAATTTTCATAACAAATATAGTTTGATTTTGAATCACAACGTCAGTCCAACCCTCAAAAACATAAATGGTTAGAAAATATAAAAAGGTTTTTAGTTGTTAGCGGTAGACTTAAAGATTCTTTAATATTATTTAGTTCCTCTAATTCAGCACTAATTTATATTGTTAATGCATTTGCATATCTATATATACTTCCTTTATATCAATTTATCTGACATAGTTATAATTTCGAGATCCAACAAGTTATATATTCTTTCTTGTTGATTGATTTTGTTAGTGCCACATCTGGATATTGTTGGAACTTAAAATATATATATTTTTTTTGTCTTAGCTCATTCTTTCATAATACTAATCTCATTACACACTATAGTAATATTTTTCCACAACACAAAAGAACAAACAAACATTTTGAAATGCATAAACACCAACAAGTGTCCAGACAATGTTCCTAATAAGTTTTTTTCATATCTATGCTCGAATTCGACATCTTTAAATACAGATAAAGCAATTACTACACCACAACTTAGATCGATATCTTTCATCATTACTAACGAATGTGATATTCATCTATATCAAAACCTTATTATACCCTACTTTTGTCTATTTAATTGCAGGACATCATTTATTATTCCTAACTATAAGTCATCTATCAAACACACAAATATAAGTAAAGAACAAAGAATAAACTGCCACATTTGCTTAATTGTTCCAACTTATGGGCTACATATATATATATTAATATGTGGACTATACACAAATGAAGTGTAGCATTATACAATATGATGTGTCAATATTTAATGGGCTTGTTGAATAAATTATTTAAGAACTTAGATATTTGTTGAAATAAATGGAGAAAATATATACTTGTCCACTTACATAATCATCATCTTTCCTAAAATATTGTTATCACTTTAGTCTCAAATAAAAAATTAATTCAGCCTATTAAATGTAGCCAAATCATATTGTATAATCCCACACTTCATTCGGGTATAGTTCACATATTTTGCATCTGAATTTTTTTAAACGTAGCGTCGATATATAATAATTATAGATTTGAACACGTAAATTTATAATACGATCAATTTAATGTTAAAAATCTTAAAAGGTTGAATTGTTTGAAATTTTAATGTAAACATAGCTAAGTATGTTCATATATTTTCATAATAATGGCTCTATCTAGCTGGTTATTGACTGTAAGAACCTTTTGAATTATAGTTTATAATTTTTATATAGGGATAATGTACAAGTATCCGCTCAATCTATGTCCGAAATTTCAGAGACACACTTATTCTATACTAAGGTCCTATTACCCTCCTGAACTATTTTATTAATAATTTTCTATCCCTTTTCGACCTATAAGGCATTATCTCGTGGGCCTAATGCTGGTTGATATTTTCTTTCAAGTTAGTGTCACGTAGGCCGAAAAAGGGTAAAAATTACTTATAAAATAAATTCAAGAGGATAATAAAACCTTAGTATAATATAAGTGTGTTTCTGGGATTTCTGACATAGATTGAGGGATACTCGTACATTTTCCCTTTTATATATGTATAAAATCAACAATCCCAATCACCATTAGTGAACAAGAACTATATAAATTAGAAGTGACTTAAGATACAAGAAAATGAACACTTGGCACTTTTGTATGAAAAGACATGTCCTTGGTCTTCAACATGATATGTTTTTAGTTTCTTGTATAAGTTAGATTTTTTTTTTGTTTGATTGAAGATTGATCCAAAAAAAAAAAAATTATTTAAAAATATGAATTAATGATAAATGAAGTGAGTGACTAAAATTCAAATTTCCATAAAAAAATAATAATTTTGGTGATTTTTTTTATTTAATTTATTCATAATATTTAGAGCTCGTTATCCCAAGTAATAAATTTTGTATGCTCAAACTTGAATAAATTAAATACGTTAAAAATAAAGAGATCTTATTTATTTCACGTCAGATAAAAAGAAAATCATTGTTACATAATTTGTTTATAAAGTATACAACTATGATATACCGAGTAGCCTAAACGCGTTGGTTCTTGACAGAGAGGATAGTAATCATCACATGCATGAATATTAAAACTTTCCATTTATTTTATAAAAAAAAAATCGTGATATTCAGATCAATTTACGTAAATTTAAATTTAACATATGCGATATATACATGTTATCTTTTATCAATAACGAGATTACTTTATTTATCAAGAATAAAAGTAAAAAAAAGAACTTAACTAGTAATCAACAATTTATAATTTTCTACTTACGTTTTGAGTTTTATTGAGTTTGGAGCCTAAAAAAAATCACATTTTGTAAAATTGCTGCTATCAAAATCTCTGCGGTAACAATGATTTTGTTTTTTTCGGCGGAGGAAATCGTTGTTGTTCCAGTGATTTTGCCGTTTTGGTTAATATAAAATTTATATATCGTTTTGAAATTTTTGTTAGTATTTTATACCCTTTAGGCTCTGGACTCGAGTTATATTTCTGATATTTTTATTTAAAAAAATACCATAATTAACAACTTAAAATATTTCTAATAAAATATTTTTTTATTGACTCTCAAAATTCGAACCGTGCTCAGCATTTACAATTGAATGATTGGAATTTCCAATCCAATTTGCCTAGTTGTCCAAGTTAACTTTGATATTTTTTTTTATGATTATGATATGATTAATTTAGTCGACATAAGTCACTTTCTTGAGTTATAAAATAATTTCTTCAAATACAGCTTGTTTACAACTCTTTTAAGTGCTATTTTCACAAATTTAGTACTATAAATACTGCATATTATATCAAGCTTCTTATAAATTCTTCAACAATAATTAATTAACCTATACTTATTATAAATTTTTGTAAGAAAAAATAAAATGGGTATTATTGATCATATATCAGATATGTTTGAGGTTACAAGTACTAGGAAGAGCAAACGTAAACCAATGCAGGTAATTTAATTTGCATGCTTACATATAATAATTTTTGTTTTTATTCATTTTAATTAATTTATTTTTAATTTCAGACAGTTGAAATTAAGGTGAAAATGGATTGTGATGGATGTGAAAGAAAGGTTACTAATGCAGTTTCATCTATTAAAGGTTCATTTTTCACTAATCTTGGCTTTTACATGTATTTTTTCTTATTATTATCATCGTAGAATATAGTCGCAAACAATGATAAAATCATAAATTTCGTTAAAATCGTTCTATTACACGTACTTGATTCTACAACGTCAGCTATTTCAGACCTCCACTTGTTTCACTCAAATATTCATTTTGGTCATGTATAAATTTATCAATATATTTAATTTATATTGAAATAGGTTATACCAAGACTTGTATATACATCTATATATATATTCCATATTACTAATCTCATTTTATGCATAACTTGATTTTGATAATTTTTATTGTTGAATTATTTGTGTATAGGTGTGAAATCAGTGGATGTAAGTAGAAAGCAAAGCAAAGTAACAGTAAGTGGTTATATTGAACCAAAAAAGGTGTTGAAAAGGGTGCAAAATACAGGAAAAAAGGCAGAATTTTGGCCATATGTTGAGTATAATTTGGTGTCATATCCATATGCAATAGGTGCATATGACAAAAAGGCACCCTCTGGCTATGTAAGGGATGTTCCACAAGCTTTTCAAACACCAAATACGCCTACTCAAAGGCTCACCTCGATGTTCAGTGATGAAAATCCTAACGCTTGTCAGATCATGTGACTATATATATACATATATTATATCGTGCATCAATATGGGTTGTGGTATTAGTAACGAGACTATTTCATTCTTATTCAGAAATTTTAAATTTAAGTGCATGATTCGAATATAGTTAAAACTTCAATACAGACTCCAGATTTCATGTGGGAATATATGTGTATATATATAGAGAGAGAGAGCATGCATTCACTAGAATTTGTATTTTGAAATATAGTGGGAGTACTAAAATTTTGGTCTTAGGCTAGCTATAAAGCAAAAAAGTTTGTGCTAATTAGATGTTTTTGTCATTGTGTGTCTTGTAAATTTTATCGTTACGTAGAATTTTTTAAAGTCCTATATATTGTAAATTGTTCATCTCCTTCATAGAGGTAGGTTGGTAGACTGAATTATGTTTAATATTGTTGTCTTTAGTATATCTATCGTATAAAGAGTAGTGCCAATATCGTAAATTCAATAATTTCACTAATAAAACGCCATCACTGAATGCAATTTATGTACAAAGAGTAGTGGCAATGTCGTAAATTCAACAATTTATAAGAAAAACATAATTTTACTCATAAAATGATATCGATTAATGCGATCTATGTATAAAGAGCAGTGGCAATGTCGTAAATTCAACAATTTACAAGAAAAATATAATTTTACCCATAAAATGCAATCTTGAACGCTTGTATAAAGAGTAGGGGTAATATACTAATTTCAATAATTCACACACACACACACACAATGTCGTAAATTCAACAATTTACAAGAAAAACATAATTTTACTCATAAAACGCCATCACTAAGAGCCATTTATGTATAAAGAGTAGTGGTAATGTAGTAAATTCAATAATTTACAAGAAATACCACATAATTGGAATAGAGAGATACAATATAAAATACATAAAACATATTGTAAATCACAATAATTAATAACTTAAATATAAAAAAGAATCTATAAAAAAAAGATTAACTTTTGAAATTTCATTTCTATCACATAAATCAACATAAAAGAGGAATATATATTATGTTAAAGTTATTTAAATACTATAAATCACAATAATTAGCAACTTAAAAAATCGCTCTCTTTATATATGAAAAAATACAAATAATTTGGTTGACTCTAATGTATAAAATTTCACATATATCATAAATAAATCAAAATAGAAAGAGCAATATATATTGAGCCCCGTACTGGCATAGGTATATGTATATATATATATATACATATATAGACACATGCGTCCGTGCTAGCAAGGGCCCAATATGTATTTTTTTATTTTAATTTATGTGACATAAATAAAAGAGCAATTTTTATATATAGCAAATATAAAATTCATATTTGTATGTTATATCTATAGTTGTATAATTGTGTTTCATAGCAAATTTTATTTTTGATATGGAACTTTTGATTTGTATAATTCGCTTGATACATCTAGTTTTATACAAATTGTTTAGCTTTGGATAAATTCATTCATACATTATAATTTGTCTAATAAGTTTTGTATTTGTATAATTATAAATTATATAGGATGAATATGTATGTATTTGTATTTGTATATACACTTTTCTTTTGCTTTATACAAACGCATTTTATACATTTTGTATCGAAATTATGAAATGAATAATTGTATGTCGAAAATGGCTAATTGTATACCGAATTGTATGGCAAAAAGTGAAAATTTTGCTGCGAGTTACAAATAAAACAAACTACGACTATAAAATTTAATTTGAATTAATAGTTTGCTATTTCATACAATTTTCCTTAAATAGAATTCGGAGAGTTTATTAAATTTTTATTTTTAGATACTTTAAGTCATTAATTATTATAATATTTTTTTACATAATTCTCTCATACGTCTTATAAACTTGTAAGTTGTTGATTATTATAATTTATAGTGCTTTTTATGTCGTTTTCAATAATATATATTACCTATTTTATTTTAATTTATGTAGCTGATGAAATTTCGCGGGTCAATCAAATTTTGTATATGAATTTTAAATATTTAAGTTGTTAATTATTGTGATACTTGTTATTCCTATTCCAAAAATTATATTTTTAATTATTGTGATTTATATTATTTTTATGATATTTTAAATGATATATGTTATTTTCTTTATTCTAATTTATGTTAAAATTACCAACTCATCCTCTAAAGCTACCAAGCAGGCATGTTAACCTCCTGCCTGGTTAAGCAGCTTAACTCCCTCTTATATATATATATATATATATATATATATATATATATATATATAAGGAAAAAACAACTCAAAAAAGAGTTAATAAAAAGAAAAAATTTCTCTAAACAGAAATATATACCGAAGAAAAAATACTATAAAAAGAAAAGAGAATTTTCAAAAACAATAAATAAATACAAATGCTATAATTGTGGAGAAGAAGGACATAAAAGTTATGAATGTAACAAGAAAAGAATAAAATCTCAAAAATAGATAGAATAGAAATTGATTCAGACCTAGAATCGATAAAATCCATAGAAAGTATATATATATATATATATATATATATTGCTTTGGTCGAAGGTTGAGGAGGATATAATCATCGAAAAACATCTTGTAAAATTGTTTTTCCTATTTATACTAAAGAACATGTTTCTTCATTTTTAATGAACTAATTGTTTCTTATTTAATATGTTTTTTCAAAAATTTTCATCAACTGAACGTGAAAAAATTGAAAAATTTACACCGAACCCACTCAAAACCTATCCCTTTTTTCAAAAAAATATTTTTCTTTGTAGATAAGGGTTATTATTTTGACTTATATGAAAAAGAAAAAAAAACAACATAAATTTGGACTTTTATATTTATAATTTCTTAGAAATGGTCCAAAAAAAAATAAAAACTAAATTAACATCCACAAATTCCGCCTTAACCAATGGCCGTCCATTTTTTGCTATTTGCTGGCAACTTTGTCGATTCCACGATTTAATTTCTTATATATATATATATATATCCTTCTACCAAACGTGGAATCCTAACAAACTTTTTATACTTAAAAATAAAATAAAATAATTTCATGTAAACTAGTAATAGATAAATAAATAATATTGATATACGAAAAAATTGAAATTTTATTATTAACATTGAAAATATAAAGAAGAAAAACACAATAAACAGTTCAGATATAATTTTTTGTAAGTAAATTCCTTGCTTCAACTCGGCTCCGTTTCGTATTATATATTCCTACCAAAGAAAATGAACGAAAACTTTTGCTAAAAATATACCCAGACTGTCAACATTATCATTTTATAATCTAACTTATTATGTATTATATATTATATACAAAGAATAAGTCATTTGACCAAATAAAATTTTAATAAAATGAAAAAAGATTAGTTCCTTCCCTCTATTTGGTTTTGTAAGCTAAGTCCTTAAAAAAGCCATAAAGAAAAGGTCATCCAACTACCAACTACTTAGTCGTTTTAATTTATTTATCTTATTTATTTTTCAAAAGAATTTTTGTATTATAATTTTTTGCATGACGTGTTTAAAATTATGAAATTTTTTTTTTTAAAAAAATTGTATCCAGTTAAAATTAAACAAATAAATTATAACGAAAAAAATTAATAAATAGGAGAGAACTTACTTTAAAAATAAAATTAAATCGTAGGTCTAACTATAAATATTATTTGTTATGTATAAACAATCTCTCTAAAATTAAGTAAATAAAAATAATTATGAATAATAAAAATTTCTGATTCATCTTCATTTTTCAAGAAATTAATTATTTCTTGTATGATAATGTATAATATATTAGGTAAAAAAGAATTTTAAGAAGTTAGTGGAGTAGAGTGAAGACCATTTTAAGACACCTTATTAAATGGGAAATGGCTAGCATAAACTTACTTTTGTAACAAAAAAATTGTTCATTAATAATTAAAAAAAAATATACATGTAGTATAATTTCAGAATAATGAAATTTGAGAAAATTATAATGCACTTAGATTCTATTCTTTTATATTATTTTATATTAGGAGTAGATAGATTATTTTAAATAGATTATCATTTTTTTCGGTATTGTGTTTCTAAGATATGATACAAGGCTAACATGATAGCGATTAGCGAATGCCTTTGAGTCAGAAGTTCATGGATAATTTGATATGTATTTTAGTTGAGATATGACCGTCCATTAGCTTTAACGGTATAGTTTTTGGTGCTTTTATAAAACATGGACATTTCCGAGCAAGTAAAGTTCTTGCATATGTGTAGAATTGCACGAACAATTTATATCTTAAAGAGTTCAATTATTCTAAATTCATGTTGTGTAGAGCTTCAGAAGGAATTTTTTTTTCATATTCAAAATTTAAATTTGAAATTCAGATTATAAAATAAGTTGTCTCATTCATAACACCACATTCGTGAATGATAATGAATGTAGTTATTAATTGTGTCATGTGTCAAACTATATTGGAAGAGAAAAATAGAATTACATATTTAAAATTATAATTAATCACATACACATACATACACACAATCTAGTTATTTGTCTTTAATACTTAGTTTGATTTTGTCTTTATTTTGATAAGTCCAAAATCTATTTCATGTTAAAAATAATTTGTCTAGGAATCCCTAAATCAATTCATTATATATATATATATATATATATATATATATATATATATATAGATTATGTATATATTGCTAGAATGTAGCTGATAATATGAAAAAAACATAATAAAAATCCAAAAATATGGAAAGAAAATCAAATCAATACACAATTGACTTAATGAAATTAAAATATTTTTAGAAAACCTTAATTAAATTATTTTTAACTCTTTTTTTAAAACTTATCCCCATTCATTGTAACTCCTTCCTTTTTCTTTCAAACTTCTTTTCGGAAGCTTTCATCTTTTTTCCTCCCCTGAATTCACAACAATTTTTGAATTGAAAATGAAAAATATTTACTGTTCGAGTAACTCCCTCTCATCTAATAATAACTCTAGACACATTTTTACTTTTTTTTTTTTATTATAACAAAATCCTTTTTGGACCTACCATTAGAAATTAGTGGCTGAAAATAGGATCCCAATTGTCAAATTGACAAATGAGGAACTTCTCCAGCTATTTTCCAATTCCCCTATATTCCACAAGGAACAATGACTTCCAAATCCCCAAAATATTATTTTTTTAAAATAAAATAAAATAAAAGCAAAATTGGATCAATCATTTGCTAAAAAGATTATTAAAAAAATATAGTTTTGGTTATATCTTTACAGCTTCTTATGAGCTAACAATGAACCATTAAATATTCTACTTCCAACCCTATTCTTTTGTTTTTTTCCTCTCCTACAATTTTCCTTATCTAAACTTTTATTTATTCGATGTCTGATATCTGATATTTATATTAAATTACTAATTAAGTTCAAATCGTGTCGTATAAGAAAATAAAAATAATTAGAAGATGATACTTTTAATATAATTTTCTTTATATGTAGAATATAAATTTAAAATATTTGTTTGAAAATACTGAAATAATCGATTAGAATCGAACTAAGACTAAGTTTTATTTATTTGATATCTGATATTTATATTAAATTACTAATTAAATGCAAATCGCATCGTATAAAAAATGAGAATAATTAGAGGATGGTACTTTCAATATAATTTTCTTTATACGTAGAATATAAATTTAAAACATTTGATTAAAAATATTAAAATAATCGATCAAAATCGAATTAAGAGTAGGCTATATGGATAGAAGACTCATCAAAGAATACTAATCATTAAATAATTGTTTTATTGATTGCATTGGTATCATTACATAATTGTTTTAGTGATTGCAGTGGTATTATTCTTTCTATTTTAAAATGTTATTTAATTACTCATTTATCATAATTGTTTTAGTGATTGCATTGGTATTATTCTTTCTATTTTAAAATGTTATTTAATTACTCATTTATCATGAGTTAAAAGAGAATAATTCATGGTTATCATATTCTAAGAATTTACCCCTATACAAAATCAATAGAATTTAGTCAGACTTGAATTTTTTGTTAAGTATTCTCATAATTATTACCATTAAAGAAACAGTATCAAATTAAAACAATATAAATTATATCTTTTTAATCTTATACAATTTATTCATATTATCTTGGCTTATATTTTATCTAAAATTATATATTTTTAGTTTTTACCTCAATCAATTTAATCCTCACATTTTTTTAAATTTTGAATATAAATTCAGTTGTACATTCCTTTTTTTTTAAAGTAAACAATCAAAATTATAGAATTTCTTTCCTCTTTCTATTTTTAAAATTAATTTACTACATTATCTTCTTTTTGTTACCCATTTCTTGTTTTATTTCATTCATTTTCGTCTATATTTTTCATTTTAATTTTTTTAAATATATTTAGTAAGTTTTAATTGTAATACACTTGTTTTATTTATAACGATAGAAATTGAATAACATATTTAAGAATACAAGTATGATTAAAATTACAAATTCATTTATAAGTTCAGAAGAATTTGTTAACTTTGATCAAATTCTGTATTTGTATTTTAAATTTTACTTAATATATATAAATAGATTATCCAGAATTTATTTCACAAATTCTTTTTTCTATTTTTTCATTCTAATTTATATGATACTTTTTCAAAATTCAAGTTGAAATTCTCTAATATTAAAATTTTGCCATATATTCTAATACTTTTTAATTGGTATATCTCATATATTTTATCTTATCTTATTTAAAATTTAGTTTGGTAACAAAGATTAATATTTGAGACCAAGTTGCCCCTTAATTTCCTCCTTTTTTTAAAAAAATAAAAAATAAAAAATAAAATAATAATAATAATTATTATTTTAACCCAAGCTTCATAAACCCCCCATTGGTACCACATAGTTGTTGCATTGTGGTTGTATAGATTACCGGAATCCAACTTCACTATCTCCACCAACCACCACCATGGCCGGCGGAGAACTCATTGCCGTCGCCGTCGACTCTACCAAAATCCCTCTCCAGGTTGTTCATGATGTTTCTCGAATTTCCGGTGCCGGATTTGCTGGTTTCTTCAAGAAAGACTGTACTGATTTAGCTAGAAGAGTGTCCCTTTTGGCTTATTTGCTTGAGGAAATCAGAGATTCCAACACCCATTTGGGTTCTTCATCATCTTCCCATGATTCATGCTTGTATGATCTCTCCATAGCTCTCAAAGCTGCAAAAAGACTTCTTTTAGCAGCAAATGACTTTGATCCCAAGATCTCAGCTGTAAGTATATAGTAATGATCCTTATTCATTTGTAAACTTGATTTTGTTTTGAATTTGTGTATCTGTACTTGGGTAGTTAAGTTGGGGTTGGGGGATTTGACATGTGAATTCCCAAAGTCTTTAAGTTTTTTAGCTGAAAATTGTGAAATCTAGCAATGTAGTTGTTTTTCCTGTTATGTGTTGATCATTTCGGAAACCCAATGGTGTGGATTAGTGATCAATGAAGTGGGTTGTGAACCACGAGGACTCAGGTTCCAATGGTAGATAATGCTAGGTGATATCTTCTCATTTGTCCTATAGCTTTGGTAGACAGAGTTATGTGTTGCCTATTGTTTGTTGGAGGTGATAAGTATCTCGTGGAATTAGTTGTGGTGCGCTCAAGCTGGCAAAGTCATCTCGGTTATCAGAAAAGAAAAATTGGCATTTGTGGTTCTGTGTTTGAAGATGGATAAATTTCGGTAGAAAGAATGGAGGTTCTTTGACTTTTTCTGTGTTAGGAATTGGGAAGATGTGATAAATTTGGATTCAAAATTTGGCAAGAGATCCTTTTGGGGTTGTTTAGATTTAAAGTTGTTTGATTTGATTAAGAATTAAGATTCATTTGCCACATTGTGCATAATCCACACTTGTGAAATGAATGATGCAAGTTTTCTCTTCTCGATGACGTTTAATTAAATGGAACTTTTATAATAGATATGTCCAATTTTGCCACAGTTTACTGAAGTTCTTTATTAGCAAGTTTCATTCAAGCTAATATTGTGTGCCTTTCTCAAAGTGTGTTCTTTCTTGATTGAAGGATGCGGAAAGGAAGAAAATTGTCTTTCAATTTCAATGTGTAACATGGAAATTGGTGAAATCCCTAGGCAGCTTACCATATGACCAGTTTGACATATCAGAAGAAGTACAAGAGCAGGTTTGTTTTGAGGTTTTACTTTTTCCTGCTTATGTTGTTTTCTCTGTTGGCTTTCCCCCTTAACGCTTCTACGTTTCCAGGTTGAATTGGTCAGATCACAGTTGACACGAGCTAAAGAGAGGTATGGTGGACCTTTGGCTTCATATGTATTATCTCGAGCATTATCCCAACCATTAGATAAGGAGATTGATCCGCTTCAGTCGGGCAGTCGGGGAGTTGGAAGTTTACATCTAGAAAATGTTGGCAATATTGATCATGAAGTTAGGCCAAAACTTGGAGGTCTTCCCTTAGGTAACACCCCAAACAGCAATGTTTGTGTTCAGATAGTACAGGAACCAGAAAATCTAAGGAATTCATCCAAAAATTCTGAGGTTACTTCTCCCAAAAGTCCTGGTTTGGCCAGGGAAGATGACTCACCCAGCAAGAAACTTGTGGAGAGTAAGAAGCCCAATTCTCCTATAATTCCTGAAGAGTATCTTTGCCCTATATCCCTTGAGCTCATGAGGGATCCTGTAATTGTGGCCACTGGACAGGTACCGTCCTCGTCAGTCTGAGACATTATCATTTGACTGCATATTTGCCTATCTTTGGCTTTTAGATGGAAGTTATTCTTGGAATTGTATCTTTTTAGGTGTAAAATCTTCAAATGTAGTGTTCTTGAAGTAATGCTTAATGTAGACTTTTCTTATTCCTACAGACTTACGAGAGATCTTTCATACAAAGATGGATAGACGGTGGCAACACAAGATGCCCAAAAACTCAGCAAATACTCCAAGATCTTACGCTGACACCAAATATTGCTTTAAGAAGTCTCATTTCTGATTGGTGTGCAAAGAACAACGTAGAGCAGCCAACTGCATTAGCAAATGGGAGAATAAAGCGAAGTGATGGATCGTTTCGTGATGTTAGTGGGGATATAGCAGCTATTGAGGCAATTGTACGCAAACTTTCAAGCAGGTCCACTGACGATCGGAGGGCTGCAGTAGCGGAGATCCGGTCTCTATCCAAAAGAAGCACAGACAACAGAGTTTTGATTGCTGAAGCTGGAGCAATCCCGTTGTTGGTTAACTTGTTGACTTCTGAAGACAGTCAAATCCAAGAAAATGCTGTCACTTCTATTCTTAACCTTTCTATATTTGACAACAACAAGGGGCTTATCATGCTTGCCGATGCTGTTCCTTCAATTGTTCAAGTTCTCAGAGCTGGAAGCATGGAAGCAAAAGAAAATGCAGCAGCAACCATCTTTAGTTTATCACTTGGAGATGAGAACAAAATTATAATAGGTGCATCGGGGGCCATCCCAGCTCTGGTAGAATTGCTTCAGACTGGAAGCACCAGAGGGAAGAAAGACGCTGCAACAGCATTATTTAACTTATGCATATATCAAGGAAACAAGGGCAGGGCTGTTCGGGCAGGGATTATACCAGCACTATTAATGATGCTGAAAGATTCAAGCAGCTGCATGGTTGATGAAGCCTTGACCATTCTTTCAGTTCTTGCCAGCCACCAAGAGGCCAAGGCTGCCATAGCAAAAGCTAGCACGATTCCTGTATTGATAGATCTACTAAGGACAGGTCTACCTCGTAACAAAGAGAATGCTGCTGCTATCTTGCTATCCTTGTGCAAAAGAGATACTGTGAACTTATCTTGCCTTCGTAGGCTCGGTGCACTTATACCTCTTACAGAGCTTGCTAATACTGGCACAGAAAGGGCCAAGAGGAAGGCTACTTCATTGTTGGAGCACCTTCAAAAACCTCTGCAACCTTGACTGGTCTATCAGTGAATGATTCATTAATTGCTTCTTTCATTCTTACCTAACCGTGAATTACACGATTCCATTTATAGTGTGATATAAAATCTGAGAAAACGAACATGAGAAAATAATTCATTCTCATTGCTCGTTGCATCAGTGTATCTATATTTAGTCTGTTTTCGAGTGAGTAACTGATTCATTTGACCTGTATTTTTTTTCACTATTTGTTACTAATTGATCAATTTGATGTTTGCCACACTAAGGTGTGACAGGAAATTTATCAACTCTGTATAAATGAAACATTTTGATTTGTGAAAAATTGCTCTTTTCTTTTCCTTTATCCTTCTACTTGTGATGTCTTTGTAAATTGATGCTGCATTACTTTCTGCAGAAGAATCTGTATGATAATATTTTCATAGAGTGATGCTATCTGTTGTTAATGATTCTGGGATAATGGCCAGCAGCCTTATTTTCTGTCTATGAGGATGCGTTGCTCGGTATTTGTGTTTCTGTTGGTGAAAGGTAGTAGGTATTTCATGTAATTAGTCGAGATGCGTCCAAGTCGGTTGAAACATGATCTTTTGAAAGGGAAAAGTGCAAGTATGATCTCTCAAATCTCAATCAATGAGCATCATTTCTAAGAATTACATTCTTTGTTCGTATGGTTTTAACTTGACACGAAATTTAAGAAAATAAAGAATTTTCTTGAATCTTATGGTCTTAAATAAAAAATACATATATATATCAAAATACTCTTTAATCTTGTGATCTTAAATGTATCACGTGAAAAAGTTATGAAAAAGAGATAATTTTTTTTTTGAAATGAATTAAAAAGAAGAGAGATTTCTAAGAATAGCGCCGTAACAAGTTACAATTCACTCACCACCTTATCTCATTTTCATAAAGCTTTGCTAAATTACATATAAATATTTTTAAAATAATATTTTATCTGCTTTATTATCCTAAATTCCTAATTCTAGAAAAATAAAATTTTAAAAATTATTTATTTAAATTTTCTTCCTTCATACCAAATACACCCTAGGAAGAAATTGGCTGGCAAAGCTTTTCTTGGTCTTTGTTTGGCAGTGACTCAACTTAGAAAATAACACAATGTTGGTCTAAAATATACTAAATAATTCTACGCGCATTAAAAAGGTTCTCCAATACTTTTAATAAAATGGTAAAGAATCAGACGACAATTAGAGACGTAGTCAGAATTTTTAATAATATAGTTCAGAATTTGACAAAATAAACACACAAAATAGCCTAAGGGGATTCTAAATCTACTATACATATTTAAAAATTTATTCTAACCATATAAAAAAAAAATATTTTTTCATCGAAGGGGGTTCGGATGAACCCCTAAAGCTATAGTGGCTCTGACACTAACGACGACTCAAGCGAGTCATTAAGCTATTAAACAGATTTTCTTCATTTACTTTATTATACTCTATTTTTCTTATAGATTTATTTGTAATATTATATAAAGACAGAGAATAATTATTTTATTTAACATTATCTTTATTAATATAATACAATAAAATAAGACCCTAGCTCGTTTTATTTGAGTTGTCAATATCCAGTAGGATCACATGTGCTTTACAGAAAATGTAATTCACATATAAATAAAAATTAAAAAGGTTGTTATAATTGTCAATGCTTTGAAAGTTAATTCTCTTTCACATGCAAAGAAAAACTAAAATAATGACAAATATACATATATATTTAATTAATAAAAATTATACTATTTTTAAAAACAAAATGAATACTACATTATTTAAAAACAGTAATGTTTATGATTTGCTAATAAATAAGACGTTTAAAAAAGTAATAAAAGGCTTTAGAGAAATACTCTTATGGTGGTTCTTCACTCGACTTGACTCAAACCCTAACATAAAAGTAGAAGGAAGAAAATCTCCGCAATATACTTAACCAACTCACTCTTTATGGTGGTTCTTCACTCGACTTTGACTCAAATTCAAACACAAAAGTAGAAGGAAGAAAAATCTCCGCAATATAATTAACCAACTTGCTCTTTATGGTAGTTCTTCACTCGACTAGGCTCAAACTCAAACACAAAAGTAGAAGTAAGAAATCTCCGCGATATACTTAACCAACTTGCTCTTTATGGTGGTTCTTCACTCGACTTGACTCAAATCCTAACATAAAAGTAAAAGGAAGAGAATCTCCACAATATACTTAACCAACTTGCTTTTTATGGTAGTTCTTTGCTCGACTTGGCTCAAACTCAAACACAAAAGTAGAAGGAAGCAAATCTCCGTGATATACTTGACCAACTTGCTCTTTATGGTAGTTCTTCACTCGACTTGACTCGAGCACAATGTAATACAATGTCTAAACATCAAAAGAAAGTTGCAAAGAATGGGAAGAAGTAAGTTCAAAGTAGATCAATCTTGTTGATGAAAAACTTGTAAATGTACATTTTGCCAGATACCAGAAAGGACTATTTCTATCCTACACACACAAAAAAAAGAACATAATGGACCAACTGGAATTTATCAACTTCCCTTCCTGCTGTTCTTTGCAAATACCATTTTGGTTTTGCTTATTGATATAAAAGCTGTTGTAATGAATTTAAGATGACCATTGATCAGGCAGGGTGAGAAAATAGCTTGTCATCGCTTTTCTGAATCTTTTCTTGTATTGTATCGGAGAAACAATCGTTGGTAATGCATTCTTTGGTCCACCAAGTATGCCGGATGCCTTAACCCATGTCTCCAAGTGCTTGTCCCAAGTATATTGTCTCATGAAATCAATGATCCCTAAGACTAGCTCCTTGCGCTCTTCGTCCACACCAACAAGCAAAGAGTAATCCATCACATCAACCGACTGCCAAGAAGAGAAACTTCATTATAGCCATAAGAAGACAAAGAGGCGACTCAACTCTATGGAGCTAATAAACATTTTACTTCAGCACTAACGTAAACCAGCTAAGAGAACATGTTCAATCAGTTTAGCACCTTTCACTCCAGCAAACGTTTTGCCATATCGTACTGTGCCAACCTAAAGTATTCGCTGATAAAGTGCTCACAAAACCAAAGGAGACTAGTGTGCCCTCCCCATCATCACATTTCTTACATAGTACTTGGAGGTTATTATGCTAATAGGAGATATAGGGAAAATTTTGTAATGATGGCTTAAGATGAATTTAGTGGAGAAACTTGATCAATGAAGATTGATATAGCCAACCTGAACTTGTTTGGGACTTACGCACAATAGTAGTTGCTTTAATATAATAAAAGAGATCTTGAGATTCAGAGCAGTTACCGCTAAAAAGGATGTATCATTCCAAATAGCTCTCTCCAGACTTCTTTTTGCTTTGCTTCCAAGAAATATAGGTTTGGTACGCAATATTTCTAAAAGATTCAAGTCCAACAACACACTGTTTGCCCCAGTTTTGTCTGCATTGTAACGGGACCTTAGAGAACCCTTAAGATCATAGACCTTAGATATTTTTCTTCCAAAAAAGAGATTCTCCATCACAATCAAGTCCATTTTCGTTTCCCTGCCTCCTGTCAAATGTTTGACTGAAACCTAGTATATGCAGCATAAATTAAAATAAGATTCTGCACCAAGTTTAACATTATCAAAATGAAAGGAGAAGTATTTCTATTCACCACCAAACAATGCTGCATAGAACAGGCACAAAGAGAGAAAGAGAAAAAGGGGGTCCAACCTGATATATTCCGAGAACTTTAGCAAGGCAAGTTGGACTTCTTGAGCTAACAGAATCTGTTAGATATTTGAAGTAGTTGGGTCCAAATTCTTCAAAAGATTCTAACTCAGTTTTTTGAACTTGTTTTATTATGAATCTTTCATCCAATGACTTAGCGAAATAAGCATTGCTCTTTCCGCCTTGAGCGCTCCATCTCTTACAACGGCTTAAAGACCGTATAAAGTCCAGTTCATCAGGACAGTATCTCTTCCTGAGAGCATCAAACTGCTTAGCAAAGTAACAAGTGACAGAAAACTTCACCTTTCCGCCAGCATTTGAAGATTCGTCCTCAAAAGAGATCCTTAGGTGAGGGGAGGTCTTGGAATCTGCAAAGATGGAACTAATTGTACTGGAAGCATCTTCAGAACCATGGCTTCCATGATGGATATAATCCATGTCTAGAGAGCCAAAAGACTGCCATCTTGAAACATTAGAGGCCACTCCATTCTCCTTCCTGATGTCATTTGTGTTCCAACCCCTTTCAGACACATTTGGCTTATCAGTCACCCGTTCTTTATACTGTTTGGAAGCAAGAGCATACGATATTATGCTACTAGGTTCATTGTCATAAACAGCTATTACAATGTCATTGAAGCCATTGTGTGGAACCATTAACCTGGGTCCATCATGTATAAGAGATGCATAAGAAATAAACGAGGGTGATGAATTCATTAGGAGATTAAACTTCTGAGCCTCATTGGGTGACATTAGAGAATAAGTTCTCTGAACACTTATAACAGGGTCTCTGATCATATTTCTATAGTCTCCAGAAGCATGAAAAGATCTAATTGCTGATAAATGCAGTGAAGAAGGCGGCAATCCCTTCCTGATTCTTTCTTGAAGTCTCAGTGCAGAGTCGAAGGAGTTAACTCGTGCTGGTGATTTTACCCTTGCAATAGGAGGATAATCAAGTTGACTCAGTTGTCTGAAAGAAGCAGCTTCAGATCCATTTCGTTGTAATTTCATATCTAACAGAGCTTTTTTGGGAGATCGGTCAGTACCAGTCCAAGCAGAATCTATCTGATCAGAAAGAACAGAACCAGCTGAAGGAGCTCGTTCCAAGGGTGTCCCATTAACTGCATTTTCTCCTTCCATATGCATGTCCTGCGTTTTCTTGAACTCACATGAGGTAAACATGGACTCTTCCAGCCTATAAGGTGACCCATGAGTCTCCTCCTCGTCAGACTGAAAAGGTTTCTGAGGATATTCATCTAAATTTGAGAATTCAGGTTCTGTCTCTTCATAGACATGCTCAAGAGGGCCATTTTTCAGAAACACGTTGTTTCTCCAATCTATCAGCTCACTACAAGATCCAGTATACTCTGAACCGGAGGTCTCTTGGAAGAGAGATTCCATAGATAAAAGACGACGATCCCAAACATGTGAAGCAATCACAAGGGAATGCCTCAAACGATTTAGTTCAAGAATGTCAACCACTGCCTGCGCTTGTTCTGAAGTTTCTGCATCAGCAGTTTGAAGCAAGTTCTGTTGTAGAAACAAACAGAAGCAGCAAATATAAGGAACAAGAGCACACTTATTCCTACACACTTGAATACATATAATTTGGGTTGAAAAGGAACATGCAGAAGTATTATACATCAATCTAAAATTGGTGCTTACATGGTAATCGCTCTTTTCTTTCATAAGTAAGTCTTTTAACTCCATGATGCAGTCATCCAGCTCAGGTTTATCAGATAAATCATGTTCTAAAGAGGATCTTTTCTCTTCAATCCTGCGAATAGCACTGGATATCTCTGCATACAAGGCCTTGGCTTTGCACAATAGCTATAGGAAGCATAACATAGTATTAATAAGAGCTATTGGAAGCTAAAACTATAAATAAAAAAGACGACCAGAAAAATCCCAAACATGCAGCACACCTCATCTGTTTCTTTCCGTAACCACTCCTGCTCTTCATAGCTAATGAACATAAGAGTTGATGGAGGTAGACAAACTGACAGAATATCAATAGGAGAATAGTGGAAGAATGCAATCATACTTCCACACCTGTAAAAGCAAATGGGGAAATTTTATTCTCTAAATAGCAGATGCAAATCCAAAAATTGAATGATCGAAGTGATTGCACGTTACTGGCAGACGACAAACTACATTCTTAAGGTATAGTACAATGTACGCACCCATAAAACCGGAGGCAATCCCGTTGGAGAGAATGACCACAGCCAGCAACACGGTTCGCAGTTGCATTGTTTGAAAAACTAAGATCCAAGAACTTCCCAAATGAGAGTCCCCAAGCAGCATCTGACATTACTACTCTTGGAGTTGCTGGTGGGACTCCTTCTATACGGGCACACTTGAGGCATCGATTCCACATCCATATCTTGTTATCCCACTCACCAGGCAGCTTCACTGAGGGTTGCCGTCTAATATGTATAGTAAGATTCCCTTGCTGGTGTGTATAACAAATGACATGGTCCTCAGCTGGCTCCTTGCATGATTGACAGGAAGGTATCTGGAACATGAAGTGCCATACATAAATAGCTCGAAAGTACTAAAATTGGACATAACAAGATGACTTCTATAAACTTTTACCTGACCAAAAAGATCATCCAGAAGAAATCGCCCAAGTGGCTTGTCAAAAGATCCATAAAACTTTATGCGAAGAAGCCGAGAACGTTCACATACATTTCCATTTAGAATACATCGACTTGAGAATGATACTAGTATGCTTTGACGACTGTCAGCAGCTGAATATGATTCATTAGAGGGTTCAAATTCATCTGATATCTCAAACTTTGACAGATCTGGCGATTCACTTGGTTGAAACTCCCCTTGACCTAAAGTTACTAGTGATCCTTCAATGGTATCATCTAGGGTGGTTGGATCTTTAAAAGGAGGGTAATGATGCTTCACCAACGATACTGGTAACCCGACGTCCGCATTGCAGCTGGCAGATCCTACAAGGTTATGTGGGCCATTACCAACTCTATGATGTCTTGCCGAGGAAGCAGTATGAGAAATCACTGAAATAGCATTATCTGCAGATGTCATCTCTGGTATGGCAACAGAAACTTTAGGTAGACTAGCACCTTCATCAGCAAGGAATGATGTCTCAAGGGACAGATGATATGCCGCAAAGATGGCATACTGGAAGACATTCTTCACCTTCTTGAGTTCTTCACAACACAGACCCCTCAGCAATACCTACAAAATGTCAAATGAAAGGATAACTAACATCGGTTTACAAATTCAACCTCTTGATATTTAAACTAAGATATAACTGCAGCAATATCGGTTTACAAATTCAACCTCTTGATATTTAAACTAAATATAACTGATGATCCTTTATGAGAATGCAGTCTTAAGATCTTTGTTTTCCTTTTTTTAACTCACATAACCATTTACGGAAACTCAAGATCATTGTAGGGATCAATTCAGTGACTAAAGAACAGGATGAAAGTTAATTAAGCATTTTCAGAATCAATACAGCACTTTAGACTGTACCTGATGATTAGCTACAGCTGATCAAAGCATAAGCAACCTACAAAATTTTACTAGAGTGATAATTTACTATGGCAGATGGTGTACGTTTAAGACAAATGATTAATAAAAGTAAAGATTGTGTCGACTATAGAGGCAAGGGAGTCTAAAACTAAAAGAGAAAGGTGATATTATAAAGTATAGGTATTTTTCGAGTAGATATGATGTAGGTCTGGTTTGTACAGAAGTACTCACAGACCAAACAGAAAGATGAGAGAAGATGATTTGCTCTAGTGAATCACTTGGATTGCATTGCTAGCTTACACTGGACAAACATGAGTATACAAGAACCGATCAATTTTACTCTATTGTTTTCTTTGGCTTATACTGTTTTCTCTTTTCCCTCCCATTGCTTCCGGGGAAAAAAGTTGTCTTCCCTTCGGGAAAACACTTAATTTCGATGATATAGCTTCGCAGTATGTCAAGGTTTGCCATGAATAGTAAGACCACTGATCCTTTTCAATTACATCATTAAGATTCCCCAATAGACACTACATGAATAAGCATTTCATGAATGTTTGTCATTATAGCTCTTGGGAACATGAAACCGCCGAATTAACATTAAGATGTCCAGGGCATAAAAGTTTGTCAGTGAATTCAAAGCATTTATGAATGCAAGCATAACTATAATCATAGGAGTATAATATATTGTGGATTCAAAAGTGTGGAAAGAAGTGGACATGTCACGCTAAGAGACTGCTCTAAAGCACTTCCAAAAAAATTACATGACAAGCAAGTGAAATTTGAAATTTATCCATTCATGGAAAGAGGAGACCAGCAGAACAACCAGTCCGCCCTTTGTTCTGTTTCTAAGGCAATCTTCAGTTTCTTAGTAAGAGTGGGCGAGGATGTTCTACATAAATAGTAGACATAGGTGATAAATAAGAGAATATCAAAGAGCTAAGCCATACAGAGTTTCACAAATTTAGCACAAGGTACTTTTTGAATCCAATGTACTTATAAAATATGCATGATACAAGTCTTAATTAGAGCTCAAACATATAATAGTTTTAGCAGAAGAAAAAATAATTTTTGAAGTCTGAGGCAGAGAAAATACCGTGCAACCTAAACGTGTGGGACAACCATCAAAAAACATCAAAGTCTTTGATGGCTTCTTGTTGAACTGGTTTGGAGGTTCATGCTCTTCAGAAACTTTTTCTAAATGAAAGAGCTCACAATATCCCAATCTAGCCATGGCTATGTTATCGATGGATGGGGTTATAAGAGCACCAGTGCACCTGGCTATCTGCTCCAGCAGTGGCCGCTTAACATTTAACACCAAAGAGATCTCTTTTTCCAGTAGATACTCCTGAGCATGAGAAGATACACTTTTCTCTACAAGTAGCACATTAGGATGGTGGGCCTCAATTTTTGAAACAATCATCTTCAGATGCTCCCTTTCCTGTTAGAATAATAGAACTCATAAACTTGTCCCTAATTACTCTTATCTCAAATTCTCGAATCATAGAAAGATAGACAATCCACCAAATACCTGTTGCAATAATGTGTTAAAAGATGCCAACTGATTGGGAATTTTTTGGTACTCAAGTGCTCCTCCTAACAGAAGCAATCTAGCATTTTTGCAGTGTGAATTCATTCGCTTGTGTTTGATATTCTTCGTACAGACTACTCCTTTAACAAGGGTGCTGCATTGAAACAAAACTGAATGACGAGACATGACTAGCCAAGCCTAAGACGCAAATGTTTAAAGAAAAAACTAGTTACCTCTCCCTTGGACTTCCAGAAGCTACACATTTCACCTTTACATAATAACCAGGATCCATGCTGCCTCCTTCACTAGTATCTGGCTTCACAAAATTCGCAGCTTGCCATGCTAGTGATGTAACTATGTCAATCCAGTCATCAGAACCGCTTTCTTTCCCTGACTTTACTCCTTCACCTTGCAATAACTGTAAGACAAGAGCCCTGAAATGGCCCTGTACAACAGCTTTCATAGGTTCCTTGTGATCCACATGCTCTTTATCCATTGTGGTAAGGTTTGCACTTGAAGAAAATATTGCAGCCGATTCTCCAATTTCATCGTCCTCATCATCATATGTGAAGAAATTATTTTCATCCTCATCATCTTCATCAAGTGGAGGAGGAAACCATATGAAATCACTATTTCTAAGATCGAACGGCTTTTGCTGCTTCTCTAGCTGGTTGTGATATACAGACAAATTTTCAACACTGGCATCAGCAGTCTCTGGATCCTTCGTCCCTTTCTCAAGCCTTCTTAAAACATATGAGGCTTCTTGATCAAAGGGACCATTATTCTGAGACCTTGGGATCTCATTTTGATCTTGCTGTACAGAATGCCCAGCTCTATTGGAAGTAAAACGAATCCTAGAGGGGCTGTCCGATGGACTTGATCCAGCTGACCTTAAACTGTAAAATTCATGTCTAGTACTAACACTACTCGAATCTATATCTGAAGTATCATGAAAATAGCTACTTGACGGACTAAAAAATTGCCTTGTTGAATCCCCTCCTTCGTCTTCATCACTCCTGATTATTAGCAAAGGAGTAACAAATTTTATTACCAACAAGACTAACAGTTCCTGTGTCCCAAAAGCAGCTTACAACAACATACGAAGTGTAATCCACAAGTGGGGTTTGGGGAGGGTAGAGGGTATACAGGCCTTACCCCTACCTCATAGAGATAGAGAGGATGTTTTTGATAGACCATCAGCTCAAATAAAGCATTTCCAAGCAATTTGAAAAAGGGAATAGAAAAATGAGAGCAATAACAACAACGAAACAATGTGAAAAAGGAGAGCAGTAAACAACACGCAGAGGAAAGAACAATAATGACAATAAAATAATGTGATAATCAAAGAACAAAAAAACCAGCTGATAACCAAAACCGAAGAACAAGAAACTACAAGAATACTTTGATTGGACTCTGCACTCAACTGAAACAATTGTGAGCACTGTTCAATTCACATATAGGTAAATGAGCAAAACGATTATAAGTTCCAATCTCTAGAACAAACAATGTCAGAGGCTTCAAAAACTAAATCAACAATAAGATAATTTAATGATTATGCAGGATATATGTTCTTCCATCTAATATTTACAGATTTCAAAAGCACATCACATTGATAACAAAGTTAATACAAAAACTACAAAATGATACCCTTGCTCAGTACGTACCTGCTTGGCGAGTGACGTAGAGATATCGGGAACGGATGACCTGAAAAGGTTGTAAAACTACTCTTAACTGGTGTATGTGAAGAATAACCATCAAATCTGTCACTATTGAAATTTGGTGCTGCTGATTCTGTGCTTTCTCTAGGAGACTCAAAAGGACAAGTTTTGTCTCTATACTTCCCAACACCATTATTCCAAGTCCTTAACTCGGAACAAAACTTGCAAGACTTTATACCAACCACTTCCCCTTTTGATCCAGATGCAACAACATCAAAACATCCATCACTGTGAGTACAACAATCACTGCAGAAAACTCCATTGCAAATTTGGCAATTGTACTTGTTGCAAGAATCGGTAAACCTCATCTTGCATTCCCAACAGATTTTTCCACTGTCAACATCCATGTTTAATCCACTCGTTCCCCGCGAAATCCAAGATTTAACTTTCTCAATCAAATAAAAAACTGAACTTTCAAATACTCCCATAGACTGGAAGTAATGAGTAAACCCCACCAAGAATGGCAACACAATTCTGCCTCAATTTATCAAAGTTCATAACTTTTTCTCCTAATCTGTATCTAAACACAATGGAAACTATCAAACCCCACAACAAAAAATGGGGGGTTTCTTTTTTTTTTTCTGCAATTTACATTAAGTATATATCTTTTTTCTTTAAAGAATGTATGTGAAAAAAAGTTCCCCCAAAAATCACTATATATTGGAAAGGGGGAAAACAGATTACAGTAATTTAGAGTGAGACCAATTATGGTATGTACACCAATGAAATGACCTGGAAGTATAAAATCTTGAAAACAAATAAGGAGTGAAAATAAAGTGCTTTTGACCAATATATAGATATTGAAACCTAAACACATAAGCTCAACCAATCCCAGAATCTTCAACAATAGTTCCCAAGGTCCAATTTTTCATTACAAGAAACACAGAATCCAGAGCTAGGTACCCATATAAACTAGTTATACTTAATAAAATCCCCAAAAACAAGAACCCCACCAACAGAAAAGTGTCAAGAAACACAAAATCCAGAGGTTGGTACCCAAATAAACTAGTTAAACTAACCAAAAACCCCAAAAACAACAACCCCACAAGCAGAAAAGTGTCAAAACAAAAGAATCCAGATCAAGAAAACACAAAAAGGGATTAAAGTTCCAATCTTTTGATGAATTGTAAATGGTTTTAAAGAACAAAGAGTACAAAAATGAAAAGGAGAAAAAGGAAGAGTATAGAATAGAAATTTTTCCCTTTTCTAGTGGCTCTAATCTCCATATACATTATAGCCATAATCTGCTGCTTCTGCTTCTTCAACAAGAACAATATTTTATCTCTCTTTCCCATTTTCTCTAGCATGGCTTTTGCTTTCAATTTCATTTTTCACTTCTCAAACTAAACATTAAAATAATAATCCATTAAAATACTCTTCTTTTTTTGTATTTGTGTATATATCAACATGCAACTTAGCTATATAGAATTCCACATGCATATATATATATATACAAAATACAACTCTCTTTTTCTATGTAGCTTTTGCTTTCTATCACTATCCACTTTATCTTTCTTTAAGGTTTATGTTCAAGAAAATGACACCCTTTTTTGAACTTGTTGTATATTCTTTCTTTTTTTTTAATTTATTTTAGTTTGGTTAGAATTATTTAATTCTTTTATTAAACTCTTTTGTATTCTTTTCTCACTCATTGGTAAGAATTGGAATTTATTATATAAAATATATATAATGCTAAACTTGTGTTCTTTTTGGATCTTTCTTGTTTTTTTTTTTAATTCTCACATGGAGTTTGATATTCACCTAAGATTGATTTTTAAAAATTTATGTTAGATAAATTTATATTTGAATAAAAAAAAATTTAATAAAAATAATTTCGTGTTTTGAAGTGCTTGAACTCGAAATATGAATTTAAAGACGAAGAAATAATTAGGACTTAGGATGATTCAGTAGATCAACGACTTGCTTGGATTATATGAGAGATAATGTCATCTTTAGTTATGATCTTAACTTTGTTTAAAGTTTCTCTAATTTTTAGAGAGTACATTTTTATTATTTAAGTCTCGATATGCACATGAAATTCTTAGTCGGATTAAGTATGTGAATTTTATTTTGTTTGATAATGACTGGTGTTAAGATTTGGTCAGAACCTCGTTAAAAGCTTAAGTTGTTAGAAAAAACATATTCTCTGATATGGGTTTGATCTTTTTCATTGATGATTGAGAACGTAATAGATGAAATGAGACTCGATGCACATTCTCACATACAAGTCTTATTCTTTTTTCACCCAACAAGGATTGTGGTGGAATGGTAAGTATTCTTTCATTTTAAATCAGAGAATCTGAATACGTCCCCATAGGTACGGGTTGTCTTTATTGGGGTGTATTCTCTTTTCATGGATCAATCATAAGACCTTTGTCTGCTTTGATATATGTTGAAATACGTAAACCGTCTAAAAAGTCAAAGTTATTTTAGTTTCTCATTTGTTAACTTAGCCTATGGCATAAAGGCATTCGAATTGCATCTAAAACTTGTGTATTCATCTTTCCTACTATTAAATTTTTCATACTCAACTCACCGAACAACAAGAACTTCATTTTCTTATCTATGTACAGTTACATTTTGAATTCGCATCGAAAAATCTCACATTAAAGAATAAAGTATTTTTCTAATGAAAATGATCATGTATTTAGAAAAACTCGAATCTAATACATTTAGTTAAACTTAACACATTCTCACTATTCAATAACATAGTATGGAATTAAGTATTCTTACTTTCTTGATTACTTTGATACCATCTGAACCTGTATAATAGGGAAAAGGATCAATATATTTCTCAATTTTATTATTTAAAGTTTATATATTTTTGTTATAAAAATAATTTAAATATATCTCTATTTTTTATATAAATAACTTATAATAGTGATATATCAGCTCTAAATAACATAATCATATGCTTTTTTTTCGTTTATAATATTAAATAAATATTTTCTTCCACTGAATCTTATTTAAAGCTTATTGAATTCCTTGAGCTGCTATTGGTCAGAAACAAAGAATGGAATTATGTCAGCTGCAGTAAGCAAGTCGTAAGGAATCATTTATTAAGCGGAATCAAATAGATAAGAATATTTTTTTTGAATTTTTTTATATAAATAATCAATTTTATTATTTTAATTGAAAAGTTAAAAGTAAAATAATTTCAAAATTAACTAATATTTTAAGTTAAACAAAATAATATTAAATTTTAAATATTTATTTTTATTTTATGCATCAAACGATCTCTTGAGATTTTAACCTTTTCTTTTTCAAATATTACGTTGGAATTTTGTCACTTTCCTTGCGTGTTATAAGAATAATATATTTTTCATTTCCTTCTTATAGTTTTAATTCTTTAAATAAATAAATTTTAATGGAGTAAAACTATCGTATTGAATCATTTTAAATTGCATTATTAAATAATTTGTCGTATCATATTTAAGTAAAAATATTTATAGACACAAAGTTACAAACATGTGTTATGTAGATATTGAAATTTAAATTTAATTTTAATTTAATTTTTTAATTAATAGAAAGATTTGCATTTGATTTTTCATATAAATTAATGCCTTTTGCTTTCTTTACATATAGTCAGACTTGTTATAATAATATTCCATTATAACATATTGTAGCAATTATTTTAGGGTAGAAAATAAACCCAGCTTAAAAATAAAGCACCATTTTGTCATTTTCTCTAAATTAATAAAGTATATACATATTTGCAAAAAAAAAATCCCAAAATTTTCCTATTTATTGACATTTCATGAGAACACATATAACCAAATAAAAAGAGAAAAAGAATGTAAAAAGTGTTTATCAACATCTCTAATAATAGTTGACAGTTCGATGTATTATGTATTTGTTATACGTAAAATATAAAAAAGAAATAAATTATAAGCATTTTTTTATTCTATATTATTTGTAAAAATCTAATTTTATCTTTTGAATATGTGATTTTTTGATTACATAACAATAATTTATTAGTTACATCAAAACTTTTCTCGTTAGAAGTAACTCTAATAATAGTACCCCATTAGAATGTTGTGTCCACACAGTTTATTTCCCCTCTTTAGGGCTGGTATAGAATATCGAAATCAAATAATCGAATTGAGTCAAAAAGTTTAGTAATTTGGTATTTGGTAATTTGATATTTAGTATCGTATTTACGGATAAAATTTTAGAATTATATATGGTGTTTGAGTTTGAATTTGGTATGAGACATTAGTACCATTTGGTATTTGATATTTTTTTCCGAATCAGATCATTTATTCAACGAAGGTCATATATCAACATATTCATTACTCATAATACACATGCATTTTAGTTGTATCAATTTGTTTTTCTTGTTGTCTTCTTACTTGTTGATATTCTATTATATCGTGCCTCCAGATAAAAAAATAGAATCAATTGAAGAAATAATATTAATTTTGTAATACAGTAAACTATATCGTATTATTAAATATCTTACCGTACCAAATTGAAATTTAATTTACCGTCCGAATCACCAATCAAAATTTTGCAAAAAATTGATATTGATGCTAGCTATTTTCAAATAATCGAATTATTAAACTTAAAATTTAAAAAATTCAAACCAAATACCGAACATCCACGCCTACTCCTCTTTTTTCACTTATTGGAAATGCCTAGAAATGAAGGAAATATAGCTGCTTCCATTTTGACGAAAAAAAGAATAATCTCCTATCTCCATCTTACTTTAATTAATAATTCTCATTGTTTTAATATATGTGAACTATATTTGATTATAGCAAAAGAAAAAGAAGACTTTAAAATTCATTTCAATATCATAATATAATATTTGTATTGATTACAAAAAATAAATTGGATTAGAGAAAATGGAACCAAAAATGAGGTAGTACATAATAATTCTACCCATTGAATTAAAATTCCAAGTAAATTACCAAAGAAGAAAATCATGAATAATGATCCATACTCTCTAGAAAACCCAAAAAAAAAAAAGATTTGTTGCACTTAATTTAATTTTTAATCCATTTAACTTTTTATTTTTATTTTGTAATTTTTTAATGTTAACTTTTTTTCTGATATATTTAAAATAATATACGATTGAAAATATTTTAATATATTATATCATTTTTTAATTTAAAATCCTAAAATATATCTTCATTTTTATAAAATTTATATCAAATTAACATCAGATAAATAAATTGAAACAGATATCGGTAAACCTAGGGCTTAGGTTTGTTGAGAAAACAACATCCATGTGTCAATTTTCAAGTTATGTTTTGCTTTATGCCTAATTGCCTCATGTATTTGTCTGTTTTTTTCTTAATTTTGCACCCCCTTTTGTAATACTACTCTCTTTTTCTTGTTGGCTTTTTTCTTTAATAATTATTAATAATTCATATAAAATTTCCTCATTTTTTTCAATATTTTTATAACACAATTAATTGAAGGATTCAATCCCTTTTGTTTACACTTTTCCTTCTTCATGTTTACTTGTATTAACACCTAAAAGATTCTCAAATTTGTCTCCAATATTATTCATGTGATCTTAAAGGGCCTTTTTTTAGTGTTAAAAGAAATTGTTTTAGGTACTTATCGAGATATGCGATAGGTTGGTTAGATTTCTTCTTTATTAACTTAAATTTTATAGAACGTTTTATATTGATGACAATAAAGAGAGAACATCTGACCTACTCCCCCAACAAATTTAGAATTCGTTTGTATTAGTTTATTGTAAATAGTTTATAAGCTACAAATAATGAAAATCATTTGAAGTTCTAAAAATAATTTTATAAATAATAAGTTACACGTTTGTAATGAAATTGTTAATAAACAATTAATGCATTTGACAAAAACTACACAAACAAATCATATTTATAAGTTAATTTAATTAGCTTATAAACTTAGTTAAATATTAAATCATACTACCAAAACAAAATTATATTTATAAGTTAATTTAATCTATTATAAAATTAGTCAATATCGTCTTTCGATTCGATGGATATTTAAATTATCTGAATTAATAAGTTCAATTAAACTTTTCCGTCAATATCTTCTTTTGATTCGATGTAAATTTAAATTAATCTGAATTTATGAGTTTAATTAAACTTTTTAGGGTTTTAGCCTTTTTAGATGCAACCCCGCAAAAGTCTTTCTCAAATAATAGTAACAATAATAAAAGGTGACACATCATTTCTTCACCATTTTGTGTCATTTACATGTAAGGAAATTAAAATTGAAGGATAAGAGAGAAGACAATTTATAAATCATCATCATTCATGAGTCATCACCTATGTTGAGTATATTGTCATTTTATAGTTTGAAGGCAAGTAGTGAGTTAAGTTTTTAATGAATTCGTTAAAGTTTTAAATTGTATAATCCTTCTCAGTATTTATTTACTTTCTTGTTTTATTATGTAATTATTACAGTAGTTTCTAGTTTTTCTTCCTTTTTTTTTAATGGATTTTGTCCACTCATGAATCTATTATCACTGTTCATCCCTTTCTCTTAGCTTTTGTTCTTAAAAGTAATCTTGTTTAATCACACCCCGAATTTGGTTATTCATAGTTCTTTTCTCAGAATATTTAGTTTAACCTAACAATGTCCTAGTAATTTACAGGTTCATCCATCGATAATATATAGATATAATAGTTATATTAAATGCTTATGTATAATACATGTTATATTTCCTTGGATACATTTTTCAATTGTTTTTTAGGGGTCAATAGTTGGAGTAATTTCTAACATTTTTTTCCTTAAACATTCATTTTGTTTACTTTACTTTGCATTTTTTGTGCTATTTTGACCTTGTAAAAAAGTAGTACTTAACCTATTTCCTACAAAACATTTAACTTGTCCTTCATACTAAAATAAACAATCCAAAAAAATATATATTATTATTTTAGAAAAAATAGATATAATTAAGTGCATTTTATTTTTCATTTTGATGTTAGTAATAATTATTCTTAGAAATAATAAAAATTGATTACTTATCATAAAAATTTAAGTGAAGGACATATACACATATTTCAATATTATAATTGCAAAGTTTTAGAAATTTATTAAAGAAAGATAAAAGAAAGAATATTAGTTGAAAAAGATAAAAGAAAGAATATTTTGTTAAAGAAAGTTTAATAATTTAAATGATTATAATACAATAATAAATATATAAATTAAAAAAATTAGAATGTGACAAGTAAAATAAGTAATATTTAATTTCCATTTCATATCTAATCATATTTAATATTATAATGAGATGACTTTTTGGGAGCTGTGGTCATTAAATTCTTGGATCCATAGGCTGGCCACTAAAAATTAATTCCAACATTTAAAACACACATTTATATTTTATTTATATTTGAGGGGTTAATCTATATTTTTATTAATCGAATTTATTTTGATTTCTTTAATTTAGTTTATTGTAAAATTAGGCTAATAAATAATTTAGATTGAATCGTGAAAAAATTTATCAAAATATTTTTAAGAATTTTTTTTGATACAAGGGGAAAAATTTATTAAATAGTTAGACAAATTGCAGGAAAATAAACTTTAAGTTTAAAATTTAATAAAAATTGAATAAGTTGATTTACGATACGATTCTCAGCTTATTCTTAGTTGTCTATTTTAACGAAAATAACATTTAAGCAGGTCAATAACCCCCACCCAACTGTTGGATTATCCCACATCGGAAGTGGAAGGGGCTGGTGGTCAATTTATAAGTGTGAGGGAAAGCCTCAACCTTTGAGCTAGCTTTTGGGTTGAGAAGGCCCAAGACCACCCAACATTGGTATCAGAGCCCAGGTTGTCAACAAGTCTCAGCCCACCGGGAGAAACTGGGTTGTCGCTCTCCAGCCCAAGGCCCGATGTTGAAGGGGGAGATTGTTGGGTTATCCCACATCGGAAGTGGAAGGGGCTGGTGGTCAATTTATAAGTGTGAGGGAAAGCCTCAACCTTTGAGCTAGCTTTTGGGTTGAGAAGGCCCAAGACCACCCAACACTAACCCCCCACCAAAAAAAAAAATCCAATAATATTACTCCATTCGAATTCTTCTACTTACTCAATATTGAATTGATGATTAAATGAATATTATTTTAACAATTCATTTCATTAAATTATTTTTTATTGATGATTTGAATTTAAATCTAACTATTAGAAATAATCAAATTAGTTTGAGAAAAGTTACTTAGGGAAAATTGTTTGAAAATAGTTCAGAATTTGGTATTGTTATAGTAATTTTAATCAAAATTCAAATATACTTCATATATTTTTCTATGATATTATTGGTAAAATTTTAAAAAAGGGGTTCATTGCAATAATCTAAAATATGATGGTAAAATATAATAATTTTATTTTTAGTATATTTAATTAACCAAGTATATTTAACAAGTAAGAAGGAGTCAAGGTAGTACTAATTTTTTTTTTTTTTATAATTATATATTTGAGCACCTTCAACAAACATCATTAGTTTTGACCCTAAAATGGTGTTATTTTTTGTGATACCTTTTTTTCTAGGGAAAGTTCACATTGTTCCCAAGAAATATTCCACATAAGTTTTATTAATTATTTTTTATACAAAAGTACATATGAAAAAATAAAATATATAGAAGAATTTAACTTATTTTTAGTTATCGTTTTTAGTCTTTTTGAAAAAGAATATATTTTGAATAATATTTTATTTTGACTTTTCTGTTACATATTTAAAATTATAAAATTAATAAACATAATAGATTTGTATATATCTTTAATTCAGATTTCAAGATTAATATTTTTTACCTTCTTAAATTTTATGTGTGAAGTTAAAATAGAAGAAATAAATTAAAGCTAACAAAGTATCCAATAAAGTTAACATTCTATGACCAATGAAAGAGTGAGAATATTATATTATATGATTTTCCTAAATTGTAGCCACCATCTAACTTTTTGAAAATATTAGCATTAAATGTACATGGTGGGTATCTTAAATAAACAAAATAAAATCTTTTCTTTAATCTTATAATCAAATGATACCTTCTTGGAATGTAATAGGGTTTAGAATTAAATTATCATTTGTTTTTGGGAAATTGATGAAAGATAAAAAAATATATTCTAAATTAGAGTTTTATTGTTATTAACAATATAAAGGAACAAAATTTAGTAATGATATTGTTTTCTCGTTTAATAATTTTACACGATGCGATTTTATTTAATCGACGTCTCAAATAGATACTGAATCACAATTTTTTTAAATGTAAAATAGTCATTTAGAAAATTGGTGGTCTATATTTGTTTCCATGACTTGAATTGCAATTTTTTCAAATTAGCTACCTCATTCGTTTTAAAAATACTTGTTTTGATTTATTTTTTGAGAGTCAAATTATATAATTTTAATTAATATTTTATGATATATATATTCATCAGATTGAGTGGAAAGAATTACAAATTTTAATAGAAACACTTTTTATATAATTAAATTAATATACGAAAAATGAAGTATGACAAAAAAAATTGTAAATTTGTCAATTGTTGGATAAAAGTTGTGGTATTGCCATGAAAAATAGAAAGAAAAGACAAAAAAGGATTGATAGAGATTAAAGTTTTGACTAATTGAATTATTTCTTTTGTCTATTTGAGGGGCAGAATAAATAGTGGACAAGTCATATGAAATAAAAAATATTTTTTCTCTTTTTCAAAAATGCACTCAATTATTTGCAAAAAGAGAAAATGAAAGCTTCTTAAATCAATAATGTAATATTGCTTAATGGAGTATTGAATTTTTTACTTTAAATTTCTTCTATTCTATTATTTTTAAATGGTGCATTATTTAAGAAAAGAAATAGATATCACAAAAAATAAAAATCCTTTGAAAAGTATTTTGTATGAAAAATCACCTTTTATCATCACTAATTATTTTTATCACGGTCAGTACAATTATTGTCAATCATCATTATCGTCGTCAATCGTCAATCACCTTTGTCATCACAATAACCACTAGCAATCATAATTTTTTATACCGTCTACAATTATCATATCTATCACTTCTATCGTTATATCTCATGTTGCCACCACAACCATCATTGTCACCATAGCAACGTATTCTACCACTTCTATGATCAATTTCTACTACTAATCATCTCCACAATTAAAATTAGCACCGCCATCAACTATCACTAACACGTCGTCAATCGCCACACATTTTCCCATAACCTTTGTTGTCATCGTCACCACCACACCCACCATTATTATCTCCCACTACCTTCATTGTGGCTAATTCTACTACCAACCACCTATTAGCATCGACACCAATTACGTCCACCAACGCATCGTCGATTATCGCACTACTATTATTGCCACCGCCAACTACTACTAACACCAACTAACTTCGTCATTAGAACCATCACCGCTTCTATTAATTAACTGTCACTATCACACCAGTAACTATAACACCAACCATCTCTACCATCAAACTATCACACACCTATTATTAGCTAGTCGCTAACATCAATCATTACCACCACCACTATAAACCATTTTTTCTATCACTAGAGAACATAATATTTTAAAATTTTATCAAGTACTAATTTATATTTTTTACTGTATAATTATTTTTATATGAATCGTATATTTATAATGTTTTTTTTAAAAAAATATGCATCTTCGAATTCTGAAACACAAATAATCTTTAATTATTCATTGTTCAGATCTAAAGACAATATCATAATAATTTTAATATGAAACCCGATTCTAAAGACTTAATTTAAATGAAAACAACAAATCATTTTCTTTTCTTTTCACCCTTTAATTAACAACAAATAAGGCCTTATTTTGGGTATCTATCAATATTTCTCTCTAAAACTTTTTAGGTATGAAACTAGAAAAATTTGGAAAAATACCTAAACCTCTAAAATTAGGCACAAATAATTAATTTTACATCTTAATTAATCAATGTATATTATTATTACATTTTATACTAATGCAACTTGGTCAATGTAAATGAGGTGCACTGACTTGAAATTGTCACTTTGACCATAAATTTGGACAAGCAAAGTGGTAATGTTTTTTCTAAAAAGAGTTTTTTTTATTTTAAAAAAAATTATAGACTATGATCATGATTTTGTCTGCTAGTGTATTGGAGGGTTTGCTATTGATATTTATATTGTATATTTAAATTAATTATAAAAATATTATGAGAGGTGATTAAATGAGATATAAATTATTTGTGGTTTATCGAGGATATGATCTTAAATAATATGAAATGAAAATTGAAGATTAAGGTAGAAGATTAGCCGATAAACGAGATGGTTATTTGCAAGCGCTTGAGAGGTTCACATTAATTCGACCTAAATGTTCATTACAAATTAAAAGGTAGTCTATTTTTGGGTTATTTTTGCAAAGATTTGAAATGCTATTTTTGGACCATTTATGTAATAAGTTTACTTAAACTATTAATAGCTAGACTAGATCATTTTAGACGTAATTAATTTGTTTTAAAAAAAATACATAATTAGTCACATTTTATAATCATATATATATCATTATTATTATTATTTTATTTTTAAAATATTACCTAACTTACCACTAATTAAGAGTTTTTTTTTTATCATATATTGAGAAAAATATATACACTTACATACATATTCATATTTAATTATCATATATATCATTATTATTATTATTATTTTATTTTTAAAATATTACCTAACTTACCACTAATTAAGAGTCTTTGATCAGATATTGAGAAAGATATATATATATATCTACATACATACTCTATATTTTAGCTACCAGATACATTAAAATAAGGTGAAAGGCGAGCAACAGAACAAGACTTATTGTGTATCGCAGATAAATGTGAATCACACTAGATACATCTTTCTAGTGTAATTCACATGTATCTCATGTACCAGATGCGTAGGAGAGTGACCAGTGGCGAGCGAGACCAGAGAAAGGCGCAAGAGATTTGTTAAGAGTCCCAGGTATATGTGAATCAATTTGAATACATATATTCAATTTATCTAAGAAAATTGCAATTAATTTTGACCATATATTCCGAAATACATGTATTTGGATATATTAAAATATAATAAAACTATAATATTACAAATTAAAATATATCTAAGTAATTAGTTACAAAACTATAATAAAATTTATGTAATTAAGTTTCCCATTTTGCCCCCCTCACATATTGATTGTCATTTCTTGAGAGAATTTGTGTTTGGTACAAAAAATGACCAAATTATGAGTAGTACTTCTTTTAGAGTGTATAATTAATTTAGCTGCATTAGCCGTCGGCCCAATATTATATATGTATACAAATGTCATGTTTTTAAAAATTTAAAATGAATTTAAGATTTAAAATTTTACGAAAAAATATATTACTTTTAATTGAAAAGTGTTCATAAGCTATTTTTATTATTGATATATTGATTAAATCAGTGAGAAAAGAAAAAATAGTATAATGTTTTCATATGAAATAAAATAAGAAAGTGTTTCTTATTTATATCTGTGAGAAATTATTTTTCATCATGTATTTTGTTTTCCTAATCTAGTTTTGTGAGAAATGAGTGAGAAAATTATATTTTATAATATAAATTTCTCACTAATTCATGATTAGAAAACCTTTCAAATAATCTCAATTTTTTAAAAAAATTACTGTTAATGAGTAAATATATACTCTCTCTTTCTATTTAGTTGACATGTTCGATTGTATGAAATCAACCTACAAAGTAAGATTACGTACATTTATCCCAAAATCCTTTTGAAATGTTAGTATGTTGAATTTTCTTTTTTTTTTAAAAAAAAAAAATTATATTAATAACAAGATAATTGAATAATTAATATATATATATATATTTTTTTATCTTTGATTAACACATTAATTTCTTCTAATAATTATATTAAAAAAATTAAAAAATGATTTCTCCATTTTAATTTATTTTTTACCTTCTTTTTAAGTACATTATCATGAAACTATAATAATACTTTCATACCGTATACGTATTTTTATTTTAAGATCATAAAATTAGAATTTTTAATTATTTTTCATAAATGATTTGCCCAACAAAATTAAAACTAAGAAATGAATATAGAGTATATATATTTTTTTTTGACTAATATGAGGAGTAAATAGAAACGTAACATTAGAATAGACTACTTTTAGACTTCTCAAAATGGCCGCCACTTTATATCATTCAATGTGCAATTTTTAATGACCATTTCAAAGTTGTCCAACTAATTATTTAATTAATTAATTATTATGAGTATAATTCAGTTTAGCACAATTAGTTTCATTAGTATTAATCCCAGTATTACTAATACTATCATATTTAATATTAAACTTATACACTTTATTAAATGACTCTTTATTTTTCTAAGACAAATTATATTGAGATTAGTTATTTTGATATTACCGTTTGATTTGGTATATCATAAATAACATGCATAACATAATTTCTAAGAAAGTTATTTACAAAAATATGCCCATTTTATTGAATGAAAAAAGGACTTTGAGAGACCTTATGGTATTTCTGTCATTTTATTATTTTTATCATGAGGTAATTAATCATGACAATTTTTCAGAGATAGTCGCTAATACTAATTACTAATTTTGGTATAACTTATTTTTGAATTAGCAATTAAACAAGAGATTAAATTTTTGTTTGACCATTATGCTAAACAACCCCTTAGAGTGTGTTTGGTATGGACTAAAATATTTTTCAAAAATATTATTCTTTTCTTAAGTTTGATTAGTAACAGCAATAATAACAACATAACAACATATTCAATGTAATTTCATAGACAGGGGTGGAGGCACCTTATGGTCGGGGGTTTTGGATTGCAAAAAATTATACTCCCTTTGTTTCAATTTATGTGGTACTTTTCATTTTTCGAAAGTTAAATAATTTAAGATTGACTAGAAATTTGCTCCTATAATCTTCAATTTTTTTGAAATGAAAATTTTATATTTGTAAATTACGTAAAAAGTACATAAATCACAATAATTGACAATTCAAAATAATTATAGAAAAAATTTTACGGTCAAAGTTAGACTTGTTTAAATCTCGAAATCCGAAAAGTGTCACATAAATTGGAACGGAGGGAGTACTATTTATATATGGTTAGAATCATTTTTTATGTATATATAGTATGTGTCGAACTCCCTTCGATTAGTTCGTGTGCTTATTTCTTCAGATTTTTAAAACCCTTAATGAAAGTCATGGTTCCGCCAATATTAAATCATAGGTGTCGTCTTGAGAAGATAAAGTGTACCCAAACCTTATCCCTATAGCTAATGAATTATTCCAGAAAGACCCTCAATATATACCAAAAAATTAGCAAATTATTTTTAGAAAACATTTTTAAATCAAAAATATTTTTTCTTATAACCAAACAAATCTTTGATACTTTGAGGTGTTATAAATAAGTCTAAAAAGAGAGGGCATTGAAATCTTTTCCTCTTTGGCTGCACAAGTTAGCCCCATGATGTATACATTTTCCTCCTCTTGAATAATATAAACTTCAACACATCCTAAACTTTTCTTTTCCCATTCAAAAACAAGAAAACAATTGAAGATTACAAAAAAAAAAAGAGCAAAAAGGGATCAAAAATGTATAAATTTGATCTTAGAGGTTTGATTTTTCTTCTTGTTTTACTAATTACATCAATAAATATTGTTTCAAGCATAAGAGATATTGAAGAGAAGAATTATTTGCTAAAAAATCAACTTCCAAGAGGACCAAGTCCACCTTCTGGTCCATCTCCATGCCATAACAAGCTTGATCCTTTCAATAAAAACAAATTTTCATTTCATCTAGATTATGTCATATGTCCATAATATTCTCGATCATACTGATCGACGTGAAATTTCACTAAGTGAAGTCTGGAGAGAATGACTAATCACACATTCATATTTGTTTCTAAACTATGTAGTTAGGTTATTTCAGGTAGAGTTTGATCGATTATATTATATGATCATTCAACTATTGTAAATGATGTAATAATGTTATTTTTCTTTCTTCTTATTTTGTAACAGAAAAAATCACTCGATTAATGAAAATAGAATAGCAAAGTTATTCTTTTTTATTTTGTATTAGAAAAAAGTCAATTTACTTTTGCTATTTCAAAATGGATTTTCACTTTTAACATATTAAGAATTTTTATCCTCCATTTTATTTTTAATATTAATTACTTATTTTCAAAATCATTTTAAACGTGATACTAAACTTCAATTAATAAAAATAATATGATAATATAATCTTATCAATTATTATTTTCTTAATAAATATGTCACGCATGATTTGAAGTCAAAAGTTAAATTTTAAAAATTCAACAATAGCATACATAGACTATAGGACTATTGAATATTTTAAATATCCCAACCATTATCATAGAAAATTTTATTTCCACCAAACATATAGTAACAACAACTATTTATAATTAAAGCTTTTGAGTTCATATTTTAGGTATGTAATTTTTTTTATTGAAAGTGTCATCCTCGGAATACAATCCTTATAATGAGAAATTCAAATTTAAACAGAGCACAGTAATACTGAACAACACATAACCGAATTTAACAAGCAACATTGTTTTTCCAAGCTCACCAACTTTTTTCATGTAATTAAAATGAGTTATATAGAGCCAGAATCACAATTTAAAATTTATAAATTTATTTTTTTTTTAAATTATTAAATTATAAAGGGAAAATGGTCTGATATACCCCTCAACTTTGTTATTTAGAGCTGATATACCCCTTGTTATGAAAGTGGCTCATATATACCCCTACTTGTAAAGAAATGGCTCACATATACCCTTTTCCTCTAACGGAAATGATAAAAATAATAATTTTAATCAAAATTTTTATTATTTTTTTCTAAAAAATATAATCCCATATGAGTAAATTTAATCCTCGTCAAACATATTTTTTTTGACTTTTTTTTTGTTTCAATGACTAATTTATAATTATCATTTTGATAATCAAATTTATTTATGTTTCACTAATATTCTTGTAAAACTTATTGTAGATGACCAAATTTTTTCTTCGAATACGAAATTAAATTACAATACACACAAAAAAAAAAATAGTTTAATTTTTTATTCTTTAAACTAAGGAATGAAAGAAAAAAACAAAATAAGAATAAGAAATTCAAATAATTATAATAAAAGAAGTCAAAAAATAATTTATGTATGAAAAAAATTAAAATATACCTTGAACTTTGATAGAAGAATCATATATATACCTAAATAATTTTTTTTTAAAAAAATTAGAAGTAATAAATATAAATTTAAAACTAATTTTTTAACTTCCGTTAAATGAAGGGTATATGTGAACCATTTTATAACGGCAAGGGTATATGTGAGCCGTTTGTATAACGGTAAGGACATATATGAGCCACTTTTATAACGAGGGGTATATCAGCTCCAAATGACAAAGTTGAGGGGTATATCAGACCCCTTTCCCAATTATAAATAATTTATATATATTCAATAAATTTCTTACTATAAATTCAGATTTCTTATCAAAATTCAAAAATTTGGCCGAAGTCATAAGAACCACACATATGTCAAGTTGTATATCGATTGGATTCTTTTGTTGTTCTTTTGATTTCAAATATTGTGTTACGTTATAAAATTGTTGCTGAAAATATACTCTACGACTTAGAGTATATTTGATATGACATAGCCAATAGTAACATGATTTTCACTACGTAAAATAGAGTGTACACATATTTTATTACTATTTCATATAAATATAAAGACTATTTATAAAAGATCGTAAGTTCAAGTGTGTTAAAACGATGAATAGATTAATAAAAAAAAAGCATAAAGTAAAATTAGAAAAATGTACAATCGACAAAAGAAAAAATAGCCGTAGTAAAATAGTATGATAATTAAAATTCAATAAACCTTTTTTTTTATTAAGAATTATTTTTTTTAAAAATAAAAAATTATACATCATTTTCAATAGTTGAAGTTGAATAATCAAACAAGCAAAGTAAGTCTTTAATATGTACAAGGTACATTAAAAACTATTGAGACATTCATTGATCCTTTCTCTTTCAATATCTTATAGGAAGCAATTTTATCTAATTTTATTTGAATTTTTCATTCATTTTCTACAGTAAATTTTTGTTAATTGAAATGAATTATCAATATGAATCGAAGTGTAATTTATTAGAAATTGAAACATTTTATTTATCCATTTAGGCTGCAACACGTTCTCTAGCATGTGAGCCAAATTGTTGAGTTATTTTAAATAAAATTTATATATTTAAAATTATATAAAATTATTATAAGTCACAATAATTAAAATACAATTTTTTTAAAAGTATCGTTAAAATATTGTGGTTAAAATAAATTATTTAACCATTCCAATATTAACTTATTTTAATTAATTATAGATTGAATTGACTTATTTTTAAGTATTTTTGGCTTGTAAATATTTTTTAATTCTACTTTATTTCAGGCTTAAATAGAACTTTATCCGTTCAGTTTACCCTTAGCATTAAATACTATTCTCCTAATCATTTACTACGATAGTATGATAAAATCACTAATAAATAATAAATGATTTGGAGAATAGTTCAATTACATTGTTTGTAGATTGTTAAAATTATTTGTTTACTTATTCATATTTTAAACCTGTTTGGTGAAAATTTTGATTCTAACCGCTATTTCTCAATCAACTCTTCGATATGAAATGAGTGAAAGAATCATAATCTATAATGCAATATAAATTTATCAATAATTCACCATGAAAAAAACTTTTGTTTCTAATAGTAATTTTTATTCATCATTTGATACGACTAAAAAAATAACTTTGTCATTTATCAAAATAAATTACAACAAAAACAAGTAAAATAAAATAATCAAAACCTAAGTTACTCTCTTATCCATATTTTGTACAAGTCTACGCATTTGAAATCTCCAAAACAAAAAATAAGTACATCCAAATCCAATTAACACAAATAACCATATATTATCTTCTTTATCTTCATTTTCTTCTAATTCAACTATATTAAATTCTTCTCTATTTCCATTTCCCATTATACCCTCGATTAAATGCCCATATAACACATATACCCTCTTCCTATTTCCCACTACAACCGCCGTTGCAAATCCTTCTACATCAAGGGTAGTTTCGTCAAACACCACTCCTTCGTCCCAATTATTCTCACTCTTTATATAATAAAGTTTATATTGACTCACTACCAGAACGACGCCGTCGCTTCTAACGGCGATTCCATCACCCGCCGTTAAATCTCTGTTTAAATTAACAGTCTTCGCCGTTCCGTCGTTAACGTTGACTTTATACATTTTGCCGGTATTTGATTGGACGACGAGTAAGTATCCATCGGAGATGAAAACGATGCCGTTTAATCCGCATTTGTGATAGTCTACGGTGAGATCCACGGGATGAGATTTGAAGGTCTCCGATCTAGAGAAAATTGAACCTTCGCCGTCGATGTTTACTTTCCAGATGAAGTCACCGTCGGAGTTTGTGACGTAAGCGTTCCCGGAGGAATCAACAGCGACGTCGTTGGCGGCAGCGGGGTGGATTATCTCTGTTACGGTTGCGATCGGATTTTGGTCGTTTTTGTCTAGGAGCGGGGTGAGGAAGATGCGGCGGCGGGATTTGAGATCGTAGGCGGCGAGTGCGTTGAAAGGGGAAGGATGAGTGGCGGTCGGGGTACGGTGAATGCAAGCAAGGAGGCGATTGTTACGGCGGTCGATAGCGAGGCCGAGGAATGATGAATTTTCCGGTAAATCTGTATCGGAGATTAAGGTTTCAGCTACGCCGGATTCGGAAATCGAGAGGAGTTTCTGGTGACGAGTACCGCCGATGATGAAGTTGTGAGATTTAGGATCCCAAGTGAATGACTCCGGGTATAGAGACGGTGATCGGAAAGTGATGACGTGGCCGGTTTTAGCGGCGGCGGCGATGATGAAACTGACGGAGATTAAAAGGGCAAAAAATGATTTCATTGTAAAGTTTTGGAATTTCTGGTAAGTTTTTTTTTCCCGACGGAACATAAATTTATAAAAAAAGGTTTTTATTTTTATTATTTCCATTCAAACTAAAAAAACCTTGGCCAGCAATCCAATGAATATTATTTAAAAAGATAAAATATAATATTATATTATAAAATATCAAAATCAAATAAATATATCAAATCATATCGAGCTAATTTGATATGATAATGATATAATATTTTAGATATTGAATATTAAAGTTACGATATTTAAATATTTAAATATTGAATATTTGAGCGATTTGATGTATAATATTGTATATGAGTGTATAAATATCTCGTATAATATTTGATACACTTGTTAATTTAATGGCCATCTCGTATTTTATGGTTGTTTACTCCTATATTGATAACTAAAAGTACTTATTATTCATGCTCATAGTTGATATATGTATTTATTTAGCTAATTTTATATAAATATTATTTGACAGATATATCTATTTATTTAATTTATATAAATTTAATTATATATTCATGCAAACTCAAACTTAAAGAGTATAAATGTCGTAAACACACTAATGTACTCAAATTTATTATTTGACATTAATAGGACCTTACATCTATAAATGAAATACAGGTTTACGATGAAAACGAAAGTACTAAATAATGTAAAAGTTAGAGATTGACTCAGCTTCGTTTTACTTTTGAGTAGTGTAAAATCGAATCGTAATTGATAATTTGATTAAAAAAAGAATATATTTATCTATTAGTTTAGTGTTTTCGATAATGGTTCTAATTTTTTTTTTTAATTATCGAGTGGTTGATTTTTAATGATTTGAGGTTTTTTCTTTTATCAGATAATCCAATAGAAAATTAATAAATTATATTTTTAGCATTTGGTATATAAAGGCCTTAACTTAGGTTTACTTTCATACTTTTATTTCTGGGTATTTCAAACTCTCAGTTATTCTACAATGTGCCAGTATTTACTTTTGAACAAGTATCGATCAACTAATGTGTATGCTTCATTTTGTTAGTTAAATTGTTTCAATGTGATTTTCAATGGTTATTTTTTGTGTCAATTCTTAACGATTAAATCGATAATTAAACTGATAACGATCAATAACCAATAAGTCGATAACCGATAGGTCAAGTATCCTTGTCCTATAACAATTTAGTATGTTTACAACTCAATAACTAGTAAATCAAATCGATAAACTTCAGGAATCAAAGCGATCAATATGCAAGCCTAATTTTATCTTAAAATTCATCGCTAAAAGACTCTTAACTGATAGAATTTCTTAAAATTTATCGCTAAAGAATATTAACATAAAAAATTTATTATTTAGCTATAAAATTTTATCGATCACTAATTTTTTTCTTATTATATAATGCTCGAATGTAGAGTGCAATTAACTTAAAGATTCATACCAACAATAGGCCGTCCAAACTACTCTTCATAAAAAGTGGTGAATGATTCCCTAATATTTATTTATTATCTTCTTATAATATCATGCTATAAAGAATATTAAAGAATAATGTATACGTTTTGCAATAATTTCAAAAATCTTGAGTAGATAATGAACTCCACATGCACCATATTTTTCATAGAATTATTAAGCTTCACTAACTTTGACTTGTAACAAATTAAAATCCAATAATAGTAATTTGGAGTTTCTTGCCTGATTCAACTAATCTAAACGTTGAATTTTAATAACTTAATTGGTTGACTCTTAAATTATTACGTTATAAGTTTACTATGTAATCCGCCGTAGCTATATGCTAATATACTTAGTAGCTAATACTCATGGAGTTTTTGATAATCTATCGCTAATTCATCTCTCTAAATAGAAAAAATTTGTCAGTCGCTAATTCTTTTTAATTACTTCAAATATTATATACATAGTTGTCTCAATTTTCTCACTAAATTATTACAAAATATTAGACCAAAGTAATAATAGAAAAAAAAAAAGAATACAATTATTGGAAGCAACACATGCAACATAGTGGTTTTAAGAGTGTTGATAATCAATCATGCTATAACATCAATTATATAAATTCATCATTCAATAATTAAGTGTTTAAAGAACAACAATATTAAATTTTTAAAAAAAATAGAACATAAATAAAATATGTAATAAAAAGAATAAAATGGTGGGACACCAAAATGCACCGAACCACATGCATTTTGATTGACTTGAAGATTAAGCCTTCACCATACAGCTCATAATCACACTACTATACAAAAAAAAAAATAAAAAAAATTAAGTAATAAATATTTATTATATTAATATAAAAAAAATACGTCATGTTATGTTTGAGTTATATTAGTCATATACAAAATAATTATATCATCGATAAATATATGTATATAACTATGAAATGTGATTCAAGTTATTCAGATATCAAAAATTAAATTTCTTAATTTTGACGATAAAATATCTTTTTTTTTTCTTTGCAACTTCCATGCACTTATAAGTAACGTAAACAAACCACTCTTCATTTGATTTTAGTGATTTTATTTTTTCCACCTAAAGTCACTATACCTAACATATATACCATATATTTCTTCATTACACACATTCTTTTAAACAAGAAAAATTGTAAACAAAAGTTTCCATTCAAATCTCTCAATTATGTCAAAACTCCCAATTATTTTTCTCATATTTGTGATTTGTTCAACACAAATAACCAATGGATTATTGAATAATCCAAGAAAACTTGATGAAGCTAATATTGTGAACAAATGTGGTAGTTGTCCTTGTAACAATCCATGTAGTACACCCTCTCCACCACCACCACCACCACCACCCGTTCCGTCACCACCACCGCCATCAAAGAAACCACCATCAAGTGTATATTGTCCTCCTCCTCCTCCTTCCGAGGGCGGTGCTGGTGGTGGTAGTGGTGGTGATGGTTATAGTCCAAATCCACCAAGTGATGCACAATATATATATATGAATGGTCCACCAGGAAATTTGTACCCCGTTGATCAATATTTTAATGGTGCCAAAAGTTGTTTTTCTAGTGGATTTTCACTTTTGATTAGTGGATTTTTCTTGGGAATTATTGCTTTGATATGAATATTGATCAAATTTAATGAAGCTAGCTGCTGATTTCATCAAAATCAAGAAATTTTAGTGGCTAAGAGTATTTTAATATTCTTAGGTTAGTGTTAATTAGCAATATTATCTTACGTTATCGTAATAATATCCATGTGTATCTTAGTTTCAATTAAACATTTTAATTTTTTTCTTACTTTGTATTTTTGTTTTTATTTTTGTAAAATTTGTTGTTGTCAGTATGTTCTTTTTTCTTTTCATATTTGATCTAATCATATACTGTTTCTCTTCCTCTCAAATTTTCTTTTGGCGTTAATTTCATTTCAGTTGGAAACATATTCTTAATCAGAGTGTCGAGTTCGAGTTCTGAATATGGAAAAAAAAATCTTGTTAGAAGTATCACCTCTGAATGTACTTTGCAGTGTATGATTCAAATTTAATTGAGATTCTAATATGAGTTTCGAAGACCATGTGAAAAACAAAAAACCAAAAAAAAGAAAACGACAAAAGAATTACATCAATATGGTCTCAATTTAAAAATATATGCAAAAACTTATAAAGAAAGAGTTCTTATTTAGATTTCATGAAAAGATGTCAAGTTAAAACAAATTAGTAATAAAGAGTTACTATTTCATTGATTAAATTTCAATCTCGAAAAGATGTCTTGTAAATTTAAACGAATATGTAAGAGAATGTCAGCAGTAGAAAGTTGGTGGGGGAATGAGATCAACCTTGGTTAATACTATCATATTCGGGGACCATTATTTTACTTTATTAAATTACATAACAAAAAAATTATATTAATTTAATATATACATCAGATGCGGATAAATTTTTCCCCATATTTAAACTTTTTTTAGGGGAGATAACATAAAATGTTATTCCAAGCAAGTTTTAAAAGGTTTTTAAAATAAAATTTTAAATAATTCGAGTCGTTTAGATTTTCACAATTCTTTTTTGTCTCAATGTGAATGGAAAATCTCAATTAAGAGTGAAGTGTTCCTCATAAACACAATTTTATACTTTCGAAGACATGAACTTAAGATTTTAATTAAAAATAAAAAAGTACTTATGAATCTATTACGATTTTTGTTGATGCTACAACTTGGTTAGGTAGTGGTTAGGTTAGGAGTGTGGAAAATGTCAAAGTTAGTTTGGCTACTTCTTTTCATACTATTGGCTCACCACATGTGACAATAGAGGAACCAGTCTCCAAGAGTCTTATACGCCGATATATTTTCGCGTTATTCTCCGCGGCAATAACGTTTCTAAAAGTTTAGAGTGATTTCGAACTCGATTCAGATTTCAGGCGGGGAAGACTTCCTGATTCTCTAGTCGAATTATCACTTTCATTCGACGATATAAATAAGATAAAGACTGTGGGAAGTACTAGAAAAGCCATAATTTAAAGTGAAAATTCAAATAATCAATCAACTGGATCATTAAGATATTTCTATTTTAAACGTCATTTTGTTACTTGATTAACTTTTTGTCCAACTCATATGTACATGTAACAATAGGACATTTCAAACAAAAATGATTGTATCTGATATGTATATGTAATGTAACGATATTTATCATAATCAAAAAAATAAAATTCTTTTATTACAGTAATATATTCAGTTGAAATCTAATCGAACAAAATGTAAGGATTCAGAATTTGAGTCCTTTTATCTTATAAAGATAGAAACATAAATTTTGCACATAGACAAAGCAAACAAATAAGTTGCAGTATTCAAAAGCAAGCTAAGCAAGATCCAAAAAATTAGTTAGACAAAAGTTGTGCAAATTGAGTAGTACCTTTGAATTTTCATCTTGAAATTAGTGCAAATTATGATCTTGGAGTAAATCATAAGTTAGATAAAAACCTCAATTTTCACATAAATTATGAGAATCGTACTTTAATATATCCTCTGTTCACTTTTATTTGTCATATTTGTGTTAACATGCTCGTTAGGAAAATAATAATTATTGTGATTATTTTACTACAGTCAATCTTTTAATTGGTGTTTGATATTACGTACTACTACATCTTGAAAAATGATTTGAGAAATAGGTAATTAATGCTAACGATAAAATATTTTTTAAAAATAATTATTTTTTCTTGCTATTTTAAGTGACAAATAAAAATGAAAATTTATTTTGAAATAGCGAACAAATAAAAATGAATTGAGGAAGAAGGAGTAACTAAAATATGACATAATTTAGTGATTAAGTAATTAAACTATTGCTTTGATTTTCACTTTTTTAGTAAATTAATGACAACTTTTTAGTTAGCCATTTGAGAGAATAAACGAGTACCAAGAAGAAAATCTATTTCAAGAAACACACCAAAGATTAAATATTTTCTAACTATATATTCTTTTGAATAATGTTCTCTCCTTTCATTTTTACTCGTTCAGTATTAATTTGACATACGTTTTAACAAATAATTAACAAAATAATAATTTTACTATATCATTCTTTGAATATAATAAATTCAATATTTTGCAAAATATATTAAATCTTCTTAGTGGGGATATATAGGATTACCATTTTTTGGGAAAAAAATGACTCAAAATTGAGCATTTATTAGCACAATCTATCAATTAAATTTCATACTTAACAAAGTTAGGCAGTGAGTTGAAAAAAATAATGGAAATTTATAGATGAGACATTTATTATAAATCCCTACTAATAACATATTGCATAAAATACTCTTTCGTTCAATAAATTATATTCCACTTTAAAAAGTCTAATTATTTTAAAAATATGTCTAAAGTAACGTTAATTAGATTATCACATAATATAACGTATATAACACAAAATCATTATATTTCTATCATTTGAAAAGCAATATAATTTTGTAAATTTTTCTAAGAAAAATTCTTTATTAAATTAGCACAATATATACTACATGACACGATAATAAATTAAATCGTGGATGTTATTTTTATATATAAAAAAAAAAGGTACATTATTTTTTTTATATATACTTACATTCTTCACTTGTTTGCTAAAGATGATTCATTAAAAATGCAATTCTCTTCCTGCTTTTATATTTATTTATATATGATAAGAAAGATTAATTCTCATAATTTTGTTGTCCTTGAATTAAAAAATGTGAATATATAAACCTCAATCAAATTATAAAATGAATATACTTTAATTGGCATGGATATCTAAACTTTATTGTAAAAATCAAATTTATAACTAAGCAAAACATATAATTATACATAAATGAAAAATAACACTAATCTTTGATCCCCCGCCACAAATTATAATATGTAAGATAATGTAGCGATAATATTTTTTTAATAGCTAGTTTTTCGTAGCTAATTAATATCTATATAAAGACTACATGTTCTTAACATTTTCTCACCATTTTATTTTCACAACTTATTGCTATTTTGAATTTTTAAAAATATGGGTTTGAAAGGCAAGTTGATCGCTTCACTGGAGGTGAAGGGTGGTGGACACTTGATTTTTGATATCTATCATACTAATACTCATCGCGTATCGAATATAAGCCCTAGTATTGTTAACAACTTTGAGATTCATGAAGGTGAAACTGTAAAAGTTGGTTCAATTGTTAGCTGGAATTATAACGAAGGTAACACACATTTTTCTCTGTGTGTGTGAGATTTTCTTGCATCAATTTTCTATATCTTAAATATTTTGTAGAAAAAAAATTCATGAAAAATTACTTATGTCATATCAAACATAATATAATCGTAATTATAATTTTCCAAACTAATTTACATGTTCTCCACAATGTAACTCTATTCAGGAAAGGTTATTCAATATTTATAGGCATTAAATATATTTTGGGAAAAAAAGTGAAAAAATGAGAAGAAATAAGATATTAATTTTAATTATTTAAATCTTTTCTGAATCGCTGAAGTAGGGGTAACATTTCTTATATTTTTTTATTTTATAAATTACAGATGGACAGAAAAAGATTGTGAAACAAGTAATTGAAGCCATTGATCCTGACAAAAAATTAATCAAATGGAAAGTGATTGAAGGCGATATATTAGAATTGTATAGTTTCTTTATTATCGTAACATCTTGTGAACATGAGTGGGCTACATGGACTTTTGAATATGAAAAAAAAACTGAAGATACCCCAGAACCCCTCAATTTCGTAGGTATTATCCTTGACGTTACCAAACATATAGATGATCATCTTCTTAAGCAATAGAAGATATATCTATGTTGTGCTATGTGTGTGTACACACATGCATTTTTAAGGTGCGTTTCTATTTATGTGATGAATAATTTACAATATCGGCTAATGTTAGCTAACGTGTAAAATTAAAATAATATTGTTTTTGAAGAATATATTCTATGTTTCTCAATCTCCAATTATCATTTTCAGTGACCAAAATATGTAAGATATATGTATTTTTTTTTTATAATAATAAGTTTATCCCCCGTTCTTTATTTTAAAGCAATAAATTCTGTTAATATGAATTTGAGTTGAAAATCGAGGGGCTGAAAATGTATTGATTTGCATGTCTCATGCTATGATTTTTTCTATTGAAGAAATTTTCTAGTTATTTCTTTATTCGTTTAATTGCAATTGCAATTTTGATTATCAAGTCGAGATATGAGTGTATAGGGGCGTCAATCTCTCTGTGATGGGTTCTGCCATGTGAAAGCGGTGAACAACTTGTCAGGATTAGACTAAACTATGATACTGTGTTATTAGGCTTCGCCTCTCCTTTCATTGTGAAAGTTTTGCTCCTATTCTTTAAAAAAACGATCGTTAAAAAAATTAAGTAAGATATGTGAGAGATTTTTTGCCTTCATCTCTTCAATCTCTTTTCGTTCTTTTGTTTCCCTTTTGAAATTTTGACAAAATAAAACTTGCCATATACTTTCAATACGTCACGATCCAAAAATGGTCGTGATGACAATTGTAAATAATTAACTTAATCAATAGTTAATGGACTAAAATAATAATTAATTTGAAACCCTATACTACTTGTCCCTTATATGACAAGATAAGTGAGTAAAATTTATCATTTTTAGTCGATTAACTATTGATTAAGTTAATTATTTATAATTATTCATTAATTAATTAACCCATACTAAATGAATATTTATCTATAAATATTCCTCAATTAAATGACTCAAGTTAATCTGATATTTAAAATTTTGAAGAAAAAAAAACCTTCTCGATCATCACACAATATTCATAATTTTTATGACATATAAATTAAAACAGAACCAAAGAAGTCTACAAGTCCTCCGCCTAAATTACCAAACATACAAAAAAAAAAAAAAAAAAAACCCATCACCTATAAGACATTGCACTTGCATTTGTTGCATACTTTTATTCATACTATCTAGCCTCTTTTTTTTCAATCTTGACACAAATACCCTCAAAAGTTTACATCCTTTAAAAACCCACCCCCACCCCTACCTCACACTATTTCCTCACTAACTTTTTTTCTCCTCCCCATTCTTTCTTTCTTTCTACAACAAAGAAAAAATGTTCACTAAATATTTTTCGCTTTTACTTCTATTTTTGTTACTATTTCTCGATTTCATCGCATCAACGTTTGGACAAGTGTGTCCATATCCATGTTACCCTCCTCCAACCGGCCCCGTAAACAACCCTCCGGCGGCTATAACCCCACCATATCCACCACAAGGGTCTAACTATAACAATTATCCACCACCACCAAGTGGTGGCGGCGGCGGCGGTGGTGGTTATAGTAATTTACCAAATTACCCTCCACCTAATAATGGCTATGTAAATGGTTTAGTGCCACCACCTCCTGATCCAATATTGCCTTGGTGGCCATATCGTTATAGAAATCCTCAAAATCAATTTTCTTCATCAAATTCAATTCAAGAATCAAGAAACATGATGATCACTATTATTGTTCCAATGTTTACATTGTATTTCACTTTGGTTTTCCATTAAGTTAGTTTCTTGTTGTAATTTTTCTTGTTCTTCATAATCGTGGTGGTTAGACCATTTTACGTATATCGTAATTTTTTTAAATTTTGTATCGACTATCTTTCATTAGTACATATGTATTAAATAAATATCGTTAATAATTTTTTTTTAAAGATGGAACAAAAGAAACTAATTGTCTTTCTTATGTCAAATTTTATGGTTAAATTCTTGTGGTATGTCAATTCAATGAATACATGATCATGGACGAAATCGGCTTTAAAGATATAGTTTAATGGAATTCAGTAATTTTTGTTGAAATTATTTGTTTATAACTTATAATTTGTTTGGTATTAGGGGTAAATTTAGAATATTAGGTGCTAGTTTTTGAGGGTTTATTAATTATTGCATAAATCTTATATTTATATTGAGGAATTTATTAAATCTATAAAAAAAAAATCTCAATGCACTATTAGTATGTAGCTATCAATATATTTTCATTAACCTTTATTAAAATTTTAAAATATACTTTTTTAAGATTTAAAAGATATATATGAACATACATATCACTTGAATTTTTTAAAAAAATTTATGAGTTCAAGTACTAAAAACTCAAAAAAATAAATGATTTGACCCATTTTTTTAAATTTTTAAATATCTGAATATCAAAATTCTAAAATCTAAGTAACTTAATTGATCAAATAAAAATTTGAAAATTTTAATTTAAAAGGAGTTTACTATTTATGGAAAGAGGAGTTTTATTTTCTTGATTTTGAAGAAAAAGGGGGACAATAATGTGTGATAGAAGTAGAGTAAATAGATATGGATGATGATAGTGTCTTGGCTTAACATCTTGTAATTTGGATGTTTCTATATTTCTATTTTTTTGATCCAAAATTTTTCTTTAAAAACAAATATGATAATTGCATCATATTATTTTGGATCATTTGTATATATCACATAAAAATATTTTTTTGAGTTGTTAGACACACAATTGAACACTTCTAGTGATAAGATTCAAAGAGCCCTCCACAACTATTTAATTGGACCTCTTCATTTTGCAACTTTTTCTTTTGTTTTTATTAGGCGGAGAAAATTAACGTGATAAAATTAGCTCATAAAAATATAATTCGTTACAAGTTAAATAAGTTAATAATATGCTTTATACATGATTTAACTCAATTAATTTACTTATATTTTGAGCTTATTATATAGTACAAATTGGTTTAAAAAAACTTGTTAACAAAGGGAAAAGAAAATAATTTAGTGCATATATAGTCATAATAATTAAAAAATTATATACGAAAAAAATAAAGAAATTATAACTTATTTTAAATTGGACGGATTAAACTATGAATCCTTATTTAGCTATTATGATTCAGTTCATCTCTGTGAGGGGAAAATAGAGTAGTGTTTATACACAAAAAAAAAAAAAAGCTTTTCAGTGAGAATTCGTTTTCCACTATATAACACAATTTTTTTTATTGATTCGTGATTGAAAAAAAAAAAAAACCTAAATTGTAAATTATTCATCTCTTTTATTTGGATGTTATTGTCATTGTAGCAACAATGTAGGAAATTAATGTTGTCCTTAGAAGAGAGTAATTTATGTGTAATATAACTTAAATTTGAGGTGTTCAAAGTCTTAATCTCATAAAGGATTTTGCCATTTTTCTCTATTTGGCCTTTAAGCACTCTAAATATTTAAAAGTAACAATTAAGGGTTAATATCAATTAATTTATGGCATCAATTGGTTAAATGGTCTTCTATGATAGAGACACTTTAATTAGCCCCTTAATTGGAATACTAATTAAGAGTCAATATGACTATGGTTGAGAGAGACCAAAAACCTACCCAATAATACTCTAATTTTGACATAACTTTTTTTTTAATTAAATTAAAAGAAAAGAGATTAGTGTTTCCTTTTCTTCAAAATAAAGTTTTGTTTTTTTTTGCATGGAGTGGGTATATGATGTTGGTGAATTGACAAAATTGCCATTTAACCAAATAAATTTGCAAATATTGTAGTACTAATTAACTTAGTGATTAATTTGGAGTTTTATTTTTTAATTTATATTTTTATAATAATAATCAATATAGAAAGGCGAAGTAGATGGATACCCGATTTTGATGTTGATATTTCACTTGTACTTATATATATTTGAACTTCTTTTTTTCTTCATGTGTTTCTATTTTGGGACAATATTTGATATACAAAATATAAAATCAATTTTGATAATGTTAGAAGTTTTATAAGACAGATATTCGAACACATATGACTGAACTTTAGCCATTTTTATTAAGAGTTTATACACATATTGTTAAGGTTGAGAAAATTGGTAAAAACTTAAAGTCAAGAGGTAAGGGGTGAATTGAAATTTTGTTTTCGCAAATTGAATTAACAAGCAAATTATAAAGTTCAAGTATTAGAAATAAATAGAGATAAAAAAATTATACTCATTTAGATCATAAATGTGGTGACTAGTTTAGTCTTTTTAGGTTATGGGAATTTCTTTTTAGAGCTTCTTGAAGATCTTGTGAGTATATAGTAATTGATTCTTGACTCGATTTAATCTCTACTTATATATCATATACATAGCTTTTCTTTTACAATTGTAAACTCGGAAGAATACAAAGTTTTATGAAAGATAAAAGGATAATTTTATACGAGTTCAATTAAAGTGCGTGATTTTCTTTTGTTGATATTGACACTATCATTCGACATGTACCTATTTTTAAAAAATTATTTAACATGTATTATAAGGTTCATCTTCTTCTTCCTCCTCTTCCTCTCCCTCCTTCGAGTTTGATAACTATTTTTGTTTGTTGGTCTAATACAAATGCAAGTCCAAAAAATTTGGGCCTACTTAAAAGTTTAATGGGCCAGCTCTATGATCTCTTACTCAAGCCCAATTTATGAGAGTATGATATTTGAAAGGAAGGATACATTTATATTTAGTTTGCAAATTGCAATAATACCCAATTCAAATGATAATATTTTTTTAAAAAAAAAAATCGAATTTTGAATTTCTTCAACAAATTGAAGGCTAATTTTTTATCATATTTTTCAAGGACAAATCTCAAAACTCAGCACAAAAAAGGGACAAAAATGCAAATGATCCCATTTGTATCTTTTTATATATTTATAAACTACGTAAAAAGTACTATAACTCACAATAATTAATAATTCAAAATGTATAAAGGATTTATGAAAAATTTACGGTCAAAGATAGATTTGTTTGAATTTCGAAATCTGAAAAGCGCCACATAAAATGAATCGGATGGAGTAAATATTTAAGTTAAGACGTGAATATCTTGTTCTTTTTAAGAAAATTTAAGTTCATTTTAATATATTTGTATCGATCTAGAATAATAATGTTACTGTTGTTCCTTTCAAGATATAGCAATTTAATAACATCGTATAACTCAATCAACCTTGAATTAGTTGAACAGTTCAAAGTTCATCCTTAGAACACATTTTCAATATAAAATTACTCTCTTTGCATAGTGAATAAGTCGGAGACTCAAAATATTTTTCTATGTCTCAACTATACTAACCTCACTACAAACTACAATATTTTTTGTCACTACTCATGATAATTCTCGTACTTTTTCACAAAGAAAGAAATACCATTATTTATAGGCATAAAATTCTTTCATAAATTAATTATCAAGGTAATGAGATAATGATATTAGGGTGATGCTAAAGTGGAAGAAAATTTGGCCAGAAATTTTTAAAAATTATGATATTTTTTTAATATTAAAATAAATTAATTTTTTTCTATTTTTAATTAAAAGTTAAAATAATAAAAATATTCAAAAAAGTATAATAATATAAATAAAATATCATTATGTTCCAATTTTCTGGTCAAAAAGATTTTCCATAAACATTGAGCTGGTAGGTAAATTAGTGGGTAAATCATTGTATTGGTGATTACATATGTTACGTCAACAAATGACAACTACTTTTCTTTTTCTAGAAATTTGGACCATTTCTCAATATTATTTTAATTTTATCGGATGTCCTCGAAGGGATAACGACTATCTTCAATTACCAAGATAAACACATGAAAGTAATTTATTTATTTTTGAACATCGTTGTCGTGAAAAAAGGAAGTACATTTGGCTGAAATAAAAAAAGAAAATTTGAGAGGTGTAACTAAAGAAAATGTTACCAATGTAGATTGTGATGTACTAATGGAAATATTTCACTCTTAAACAGAGGTCTCGGGTTCGAACCTTAATTACGAAAAAAATTCAATTGAAAACGCCACAAGCCTAACAGAATGCAATCCAAATTTAGCTAAAGCTCCAATGTAAACTCCAAACACCAAACAAAGAAAAGCTGTAAAGGGATGAAAGAGCTTTAAGAACATGCCGACTTCCACAACTTTCATATATAAAATTTAACTTTTAGAATGTGCTGTCCATTATGCTTTGGTTTTTAAAAGCACTCTCTCTATTTTATTTCCCACACGATGTTTAGTATACAAAAATAACTTTGTATCTAGGAAAAATTAAATTTAAAATCTCTGATAAAAGTAAATTTATATCGATAATAATTGTTTCAATCTATTTATTTAATTTATGAAATTAAGAGACTCATTTTTTTTTTATATATATATAAAAATCTTTGATACTAATATAAATGACTAAATTAAATAGTAGTCATTCCATTAAAATTTTAAATATTATCAATAAAGTTAATTAGCAAAATATATATAGTTCTAGTTTCTGAAAAAATTAAAAATATCACGTCAATAAGAATCAAGTAATATAAAACGATACATAAGTAGGGGCATATCTTTTATCAAAGTCTTTGAATGGTCCCATAGCATGTTTGTGGTTCACCCTACAAATGTAACATGACACTCATTTCCTCTCACTTTCACACATGCATGTCACTTACTACAACATCTATTAAATTTAATTTTGTCAAAAAATTATTCAAAAACACTTCATAGTTTTTTTCCTTTTTTTTTTTTGAATTCCCGCTATGTATTTGGAGCTCTCGTTAATTAGAGTCCTGACTAAATTCGAATCGTGTATTGCATCGTTTATTAGAGAGTAACACTTTTAACAAGATTTTCTTCATATTCAAGCTTCGAATCTGAGATATTTGGTTAAGAATAAAACAGTCTCACTACTGCATCAACACCACAATTCATGTTGGTCTTTTAGTTTGTTTCGGTTGAACATTTGAATATAACATAAATTATCCTTGTTATATACTTTTAATTTATTTTCTTTTTGAAAAACTTTTCCATGTGCGATTTATATAGATATTTTAATCAATATTTAAAGGGAAAAGGGTCAAATATGCCCCTAAACTTTTCGAAAAGGTTTAAATATGCCCCCCGTTTAAAGTTTGGTCCATTTATACTCTCGCCGTCCAATTATTGGTACAAATATGCCCTTATGGGCGTTAGTTGGCCACCTCAAAATATCCAGCGCATTTTACTTTTCTTTAATTGCCCAAATGGATTTTCCACGTCATTTTAATATTACATCGTGGCATTTATATTACAAAAGAGAAAGGGTCAAATATGCCCCTAAAAATCCGACCCATTAAACCCTTTTATTACCCATATTTTATGGTTCAATTATACCCCTCTTTTAAATAACTTATCCTACCCATATCCGACCCAAAACCCATATCCCTTTTCCCCCAAAACAAATCCCTAATTTCCTAAACTTCCTTTTCCCCCAAGAACACAAATCGCTAATTTCCCCCAAGAATACAAATCGCTAATTTCCTTCGTACTCATACGCAGCAAACCTGAACATGGGATCGCTAATTTCCTAAAGGACACAAATCGCTAATTTCCCCCAAGAACACAAATCGCTAATTTCCTTCGTCCTCATACGCAGCAAACCTGAACATGGGGGAAAAGGAAGTTTAGCAAAATTAGGGATTTGTTTTGGGGGAAAAGGGATATGGGTTTTGGGTCGGATATGGGTAGGATAAGTTATTTAAAAGAGGGGTATAATTGAACCATAAAATATGGGTAATAAAAGGGTTTAATGGGTCGGATTTTTAGGGGCATATTTGACCCTTTCTCTTTTGTAATATAAATGCCACGATGTAATATTAAAATGACGTGGAAAATCCATTTGGGCAATTAAAGAAAAGGAAAATGCGCTGGATATTTTGAGGTGGCCAACTAACGCCCATAAGGGCATATTTGTACCAATAATTGGACGGCGAGGGTATAAATGGACCAAACTTTAAACGAGGGGCATATTTAAACCTTTTCGAAAAGTTTAGGGGCATATTTGACCATTTTCCCATATTTAAAATATATCACCTTGTTAGTAATATACATTTATTTCAATAAGTAGCGAACCTTCGAATCTATTTCGATTGATATTTATATATATAAATATCGGAGGAATATATACATAATTTATAAGTAATTAATTTATTTACGTAATGAATCCGTGAAAATACGTGCAAAATTAAAGGGATTGGTTCCTCGAAGGGATGTTTGGAGAATAAAGCCATGCACACGAGGACACAACCATATGTTTATTTTTAATTGGAACAATATTATTATTCAATATTCATTTACTTTTAATGTGTTTTTACTTCCTCTTATTTTTATAAATAAATAGAAATTGACAATGTGCATTATATTATTATGAAAGATGAAATGGATATTGTTATTATATTATAAAATAAGTGAGATCATAGAGCACATATATTTTAAATTTTAAATTGAATTACAATAATGAATTTCTCAAACTCTTAAGTATATGATCTTTGCTCATGTTAGATAACCTATTATATGTTTTCGAAACAAGTTGTTTCGAAATTAATAATAATAGAATTGTAATATTAAGTCGATTATACTTTATTGATAAATATTTAATTTCTTAGACTGAAATGAGATATACAAAGTCAATAAAAATACGTGTTTAATTTGAACTAAAATAATAAAATAAATTGAAATACGCTTAATTAATCTTAAATTTTTATTTCACCTTCCATGGGAAAATAACATCACATGCAATTATGATATAGTAACTAAGTTGAAAACTAAAAACATAACTGAATATAAAATATATTAATTTCATATATAATCTCGAGAGTACAATTTCTTATTTCACGAACCAAACGATGACATATATAATAAATTCATGGGTCCATTCATGTCCACAATCTAGCATATTCTCATAATATCGACCTGGCTTTCCCCACAACTTGCAATAATACCATACACATACCATGCATTGTTTGGCTTCAATTACTTTCTTGTTTCCCACATGTTCATGGCATGGTAGCCACATGAAAATGGACCCCCCCCCGCCCTCACCCCCACCCCCACCCCACGTAGTTATTTGCGGAGACGGATTCAGAATTGAAAATGTCGGTTGAACATCGTTATTAATAAGAGCAACATAGTTTGTTTTCTTCAAATAATATAGACATATCAATTATTTACTAAACTATAAGTTTAGAATCGGAATAAATAGGTGTATCGTGTTATATATGCGTTAGCTGGTAAAACAAATCTCGAAAGACCTTGAATAAGAAAACAAACGAAAAATATATCAAAAGACATAAAGAGAATTAACATGGTTCGGTTACTTCATTCAATCAATCTACGTCCACAAGAGGTGATGGACAATTCACCTGTAAATATGAGAGTACAAAATAAAAAAAAAAAACTCACACAATTCACTCGAAATACGATAAAGTTCACGAAAATAATAATGTATCACTTGAGATCATAAATTTTCTCCCTAGCTAGACAAAACTCTCAAAACACCAAAGACGTACTACATCAGAATCGAACTCTCTAAAATATAACCATGAAACAAGCGAGACGACTACTTAAATGTCAAAAAAATAAAATATTTGGAAAAGCAAAGGATTGAATCCAAGTAACACTACACCTGAAGTAGATATTTAGTGTCGATAAATTTTTCTGTTTACGATAATATTATTATTGCCATATTAATATTTAACAGCCCCCTTAAATGTCCACACGTGCATTCTAATCAACCAGTGGAGCCTCACTCTATTATTGAATATGCCAATACGAAAGATAATTTTTAACCACATAAATATTTAACGCTTAATTTATATCATAGTCACGAAATAAAAATAAAAATTGAGTTACTATTTTTGTCTAGTACAGACTATGTACGAAAATAAATCATAATGGGGAAAGGGACCCTAAGGTGTCAAAATGACAAGAGATAGCAATGCCAGTCCAAAACAACCAAATCCAGCAATTTCCTTAGTATTTGTTGTTTGTTTCGGAGTCGGAGCTACGTGATTGTTAGGGTGTTTAATTAAATATTTTTATTGAAAGAAAAATATTGTATCTATAAGTAAAAATGATATATAAAAGGATTTAATAACTTATTATGAAGACACTTAGTATGACAAGTCGTTATAATCTAGAGATTTCATATGCCTCAAATGAATATATATACACACAATCAATACTCACTCGTTTGAATCTCACTAACAACAATTTTTCCAAAATCTTTTTTATCCGTCTATTCAGATGAAGTAATTTATGAAATATTTGACAAATATCATAAGTCTCATTTTGACGAATTTAAAAATCAAATATGTCTTTTCAAATCAATTATTGACAAGCTTTTAATTTTGGATGCTAAATTCTATACGCATTGGTACAGAGATGAAATTGTTTTATTTTTAATTAGAGTTGGTTTCGAGTTTGAGCTTTAAATATGGAGAAAATTCTATTGGGAGCGTCACCTTTAAATAAGATTTCGAGTTTGAGCTTTGAATATGAAGAAAATTATATTGGAAGCGTCACCTTCAAATAAATCCTGCAATACACGATCTTGATTCAGTCGAAGCTTCAATATAAGCTCCAAACACAAGGGGTGAAACAAAAAAAAAAAAAAAAACTTAGAATGCTAAAAACTCTTTTTTCAAAACATCATTTTCACAACTATAAAACTATATACTAAAATTAAAGTAATGATATATCAAATATTAAAGAAAGAAATATGTAAAAATTGAAAATCAACCATTTCTCCACATTAAAAAAAAAAAGTCAAAAGCTCAAAATCAATCTCAATTATACATAAAAATTGTTTTGGACTTCTTTTTTTTTACAAATTATGGAGACAAATTAAACTAGACAATAATCATCAATTTTGCCTCCTTGTCCCCTTCATACTAGACTAATCCCAATTTGTTTTTCCTCCAATTTTGACTAATTGGATGAAATGTTCACTTAATTTCTTCAAATAAAGACAAAAATATCCTCAAATCAAGGATCTCAAACTAATTTAAGTCAAACATGTTGTCTAAGCTCCAAATGCTTATGACTTGGGAGTACTCTTCATAGATAAGATAGTTTCTATCTAATTCAATATTGATATGACTCCTTCTACTCAAAATCCCTCTTGTTTCGAAATATCCTATTCATCGCGTAGTTGACCATGTGTACGAACTCCGAATCAAAAGATCGGTGCTAGCTTGATCATGTTCATCGCGTATAGTTCACTATGCCTTGAATCAATCAATCAAAAAACTGGCACGCTAGATTGATCTTGAATTATAATCCAAGAATAATATAATAGACTAATGTGATTGGTAATGCTATCAACATTCCAAAAATAACCCTGAAATTCCAAAAAGAATGAAATATTCTATTAATTCGAAATTTATATTATTGAATTAACATTTAAGAAATTAAATTAACTAGGAGAAAATTAACTTACGCAGTACTAAGAATAGCTGGATGAACATTGTACTCCTTAGCAAACACAAATGGAACAATCCCTTGTGGCAATGCAGCCTAATTAATTAACAAATGACATTTCAAAGAATTTTAGATTAGAATTTTAAACAATTATTATAAAACTAGAATGAAAAAAAAAAAAGAAAACATAATTAATTTCTTCAAAACTCATAATAAAGTGTAATATCTCTTTTTATTAATATCTGATATATGAATCATTACTTTAGTTTATTTAAAGGAAGGTCCGTCACGATAGCTTGTTATCAGGCCTTCTAGGCGTTACACTATTGCATTGGCCTAATACATCTCTAATTTCTTCAAGAATTCATTCTGTAACTTAACTCAGATTTTGTATTTATATTCAAAATGTTATTTAACATATATGAATTGAAATTTTTGAAATTTATAAATTAAAAATTTTACTCCGTCATTACCTGAACAATCGCGACATGAAGGAGTGTACCACGTAAGCCAACGATAATAGAAGCGGCAGCCATAACTGCCGGGCCAGTTAGAAATCTTACTGCCATTGCAAAAGTAGCCACAGTGTTCCCACATGCTATTATCTTTGGTTGAAGGGCCATAAACAAACCTACCACACAACATGTCCAAATTCGATCAAATTTAAATTCATATCGAAAAATTTAATATTATCATAAAAATGTCTCCTATCGAACACAAAATCGTACGCAAAGCTCGATTTTTAATATTTAGTTAAAAATAAAAGAAATGTGTAGTCATAATTGCTGATGGTAATTTCAACGTCTACTCTTACTCATACTATTTAATTAAGCCTGTATGAATAATGAAAAAAATATAGATTTAGTTACTTAAGCATTACGATATACTTGTATACTCTTTTTTAGATTCTTACTTCAGAAAAAAAATTATAAAACGAGAATCGAATCTTCACCAATTAAATTATACGAATTAATTATCAAGTTTGACTACTCACCTAAGCTAAACATAGCCATTCCAAGGCCAGCATCAGAGAGAATAGAGATTGATTTCTCTATTATTTTAGGCATATGCACATGCCACCTACAAAAACACGACAAAAACAAAACTTAATTAATTTCAAAAATCTATAAAAATTTCTCCTAATTAATTTAAAATGTTTCAAGATAAGTGAAAATTAATAATTTTATTAATACATTGATTAGCTTTACCTATACGAGATTAGGGACCAAATCAAACCAATGAGACTCGAATACGTGTTCGGGTTTCGGATAAGCTTACGCCAAACCATGATTAAAATCAAACGAGTCATAACACTTGCCGGAGGCATATGTTTTCTGGTACCGGAATCTTGAACTCCGGTAGCCGTAGTGTGTACTCCGGTGAGACCTTCTTTTTCTTCTTTCTTTTCGTCTTTACTCTTTCCATCACCACCACCAATACTACCACCAAAGCTGAATTCTTCGCCACCAAAATCTTGAGAAACGACTTCAAAAAAATTTATATATATAAAAAATCAAATAATATAAAAAGGTTGCGATAAGTTGACCGGTCAACAAAATATCGTAATAAATAATACCTTTATTATCTCCAATTTGAGGGTGATCAGATACCAACATTCTTATTTCTTTAGCACCATCAGACCTACAAGACTGTTCGTTGGCACTAAAATCCGTGCCACCGAACACATGGAGGCCTGCGGCCTCCGATACTGGTGAAGCACTAGAGCTCCACACAAACATGTGTAGCTCTTTAGCATCATGACTAGCTTTACCATTCTGTTGTTGCTGGTGCTGGTGCTGGTGCTGTACTTGTTGATTTTTCGTGTTTATAGAAACTATGGAAGCAATTTCCGGATTCGGGGCCGGATAATTAGATTGTGCAGGGTAAAACCCGAATTTAGGGGAGCCCTGAGCACAATTTTCATCGAAATTAGATGGTCTAGGAGTTGAATCGACCGGACCAAAATTCGATAACCTTCCTGGAAACCCCATCATCGCGTAGAAATCACTGTGATTGAAATTCGACCCTCGTGGGGTAGGATTTCTAGAAGAATTCAAGCTATAAATTTCAGCCCCAGTAAGATTTGAGGGTCTAGGGGTCATAGCAAATGACCTTCTAGACACATTCGACTTACGTAACGTAACATGAAGTTTCCCATCTCGACCTAATTCAGCATCAGTTTCAAGAAAATCTTGTCCATCTAACGAAACAACATCAGATTCAACTTTAAATGAAACAATTTCCCCTGCTGTTTCTGGGAATTGCTCCATAATCAACATCTTAGCACCTCGAAATTCGAATAAAAATAACAACAACGTATACCATATTATACATTGTAACACCACAACTTGTACCATTAAACTACCTGAATAATCACCATACATAGCTATCAATAATGGAATTCCCATAACAAGTGTATTTGGAAGCGTTGAAAGCGAAAAAATCGTTATACTCCATTCAAGACTTCCATTTTTGGTCACGTTAGACCATATGCATAACACTATCAACATGATCACTTTTTGTAACGTATCAGCTGCGATGAATCGAAAATTCATTTCGTAAGGGTTGTTCATAGAAATGAAGTGAAATGACAACAATGGGACCGCGAAAATAGCTACAAATCTATTGATTCCTGAACATTGATCCGGTGAGAAGATTTTCCACCATCGGACCGAGCCATAGGCTAAGATCATGGCGACATAAAGTGGAACAACGGCCGTCAAGACGACGTAAAGATCATGCAAACTTATCATTGTTTGTGATTTGGGAGAAAAAATGGAGAGAAATTTGTTGTTTTAGTTTGTTTTTTTGGGAAGAAAGATGAAGTAGAAAAGAGTGAAGTTAACATAAGGATGTACATGTAAGAGGACTTATATAATATATAGTCAAAAGAGTGAGTGGGAAAAGAATTCTAGCGGTAATCACTCCTTCATATCTGATCAGAAACTTCGAGCTTTAGATATGAAATTTTACTCGTTATATGTAAGAGGACTTATATATATAGTCAAAAGAGTGAGTGGGAAAAGAATTATCGTAGAGCGTTAATCACTCCTTCATCTCTGATCAGAAATTTCGAGCTTTAGATATGAAATTTTACTCGTTACATGTAAGAGGACTTATATATATAGTCAAAAGAGTGAGTGGGAAAAGAATTCTCGTAGAGCGGTAATCACTCCTTCATTTCTGATCAGAAATTTCGAGCTTTAGATATGAAGTTTTACTCGTTAATGTAAAACTTCACTTTAGTCGGCTTCAAGACAACATTTTTCATATAATATATTTTAAACAACAAGATTATTTTGATATATTTAACATGTCTTTAATTTAATATTGTCAAAATTATTTATTATATTAAATTAAAATATAATAAATAAGTTAATTTTTTTTTTATAAAAAATATTTATTTATTTTAAAATTTTTATGTAAAAATGGGAAGTGGGGGTGATTGAACTTGAAATTTGGGACAAAGTAGGGGCCAAGGGATATGTGGACAAAGATAAAGAAGGTTTAGCTTAGCTTATTATATACACATGTTAGAGCATATAACATGTCTTGCTTTTTCTGTTTTCATATTATTAATAATTCAACTTTTATAAAGTTATCTATTATAACAACAACAATATTAATAATAATAATAATCTTTTAGATATTTAAATAATACATTAAACAAAAAAAATAATACTGTCAGTATATAAAAATAAAAATTAATACTTAATTTCAATGGTTTTAGTCATTATTATGATTTATGGGATGAGATAAAAATGTTTTTACTTAGTATAATCTTTTTCAAGAGTATATTTAATTATAAAATGTACTAATATTATATTCTTTAAAATTAAATTTTAATTAAAAAGTTTGAGAAATTCTTTCTTGAATTTTGGAACTTGTCCTTTTTTAGAAATATAGAATAAATAGGTTTGGCATGGGAATGAGAGTGGCAGGTATTAGATTGGCATGGGTTGTCTGTTAGACATAATTTTATTTTATAGAGTTCGAAATTTAAAAAGTATAAAATATTAATAGAAAATTTAAAATGATATATAAAATTTTATATTAATTAAAATGATAAAATCGTTGGAATAACAATGATTTTTTTTACCGGAAAAAGCAAAATCTTTGCTACTGCAGCGATTTTGCAAAATATAATTTTTTTTAAAAAAAATAAATAAAGAAAATTGATGCCTAGACAACGATTTTCTTTAAAAAAAAAAACTTTTTTAAAAAATGAAATCGCTGCATAGGCAGCGATTTTAATATTTTTCTAAAAAAAAAATCACATTTTGCAAAATTGTTGCAGTAGCAGTGATTTTGCTTTTTCCGGCGGAGGAAATCACTGTTGTTCCAGCGATTTTGCCGTTTTGATTAATATAAAATTTTATATACCATTTTAAAATTTTTGTTAATATTTTATACCCTTTAGGCTCCAGAGTCTAATTTTATAAGATTATATATTCTAAAGTATATATAAAAAAAATATTTTATCAAATTATTATTCATGTATATGATATTATTTTTGTTCTACTTAATTTATATGATGATATTTAATTATTTGGGATATACGATTGAATTTAAATTTCTATTTGTACATCTTCTTAATCAAGTCGTCTACATTATGATTATATTTACTTGAAACTTTTTTAATGAAAACATAATTATGTCGAAACACCTTTTTTTATTATTTCGAAATATCTTAATTATTGAAATTTAAATATAAAAATTTTAAAATAAACTTTTAGAAAAAAAGTATAGCATCCTTCTTATACAACGACATAATTAAATTTCTGCATTTGTTAAATTTAAATACCAAATTCCTTAATCTAGATTTACTTTTTGGATAATCAAATACAAATCTTCTCCAACTTATTTGTCAAGACACTTTGACAACTCATACTATGTCCTTTAACTACTACATAAATTTTAGACTAAAGCTTTTTTAAAAAATAATATAATGAGTACATTAATTTAGAGTTTACGAATAAAGTCTTATATTAATTATTAAAATAAAAATAATAATATATAAGGTGTAATTGTTACTTTTACTTATGTAAATTTCTTGAAAATTATAAATTTAGTCCAAAATAGATAGTAGTATTATTGGACTTTTAATAATTAGAGTCGTTGATTAATTACGGTTTAACTTATAAAAGATAATAGAATGTCTAAACAAAGTTTTATATTAATAATTAAAAAAAACTATGTATAAGGTATTGTTCATATTGTTAATTGGGTGAGGCAATGTCATGTAATTTTCGTCTATTGTCCATTTTTGGGACAATGATATAGTAAATTATTATCTTCTTATCTCTCTTGCAATTTACGAATCTTTAAATCAGGATTTAGATGTCTAGTTAAAGATCTTTTAATTTAAGAATTTTACGAATCTTTAAATCAGGATTTAGATGTCTAGTTAAAGATCTTTTTGAGAGATTTAAGAATTTTGCGAGAGACGTTAGATGATGATTCAAAATGTGCAAGTTATTATTCCAAACATTAATAGACAATAATCTAATTTATTTTCTATGAGGTTAAACATTATATATAAGTAAGTAAATATTAGATAGAGTTTAAAATTGTTTGAAAAAAGTTAACTTTTAAATCTATAATCGAAATCACTTTTAATAATAATAATTAAAAAAATTATACTACTAATCTAAAAAGAGATATACTTGTAGATCAATCAACAATATTATCACATTATATTAAAAGGTATATATTTTAATTTATTTTAACCTACCATAGGAAAGTTAACTTGCCATCTTCTTTCTTTTAATTTTCTAATTTTTTTTTGTCCATTTTAGGTCAAAGTTTGGTAATAATTATAATAATAAGTGCTGTAAAGTGAAATAAGGGGTCCTCAAGCTGCAAATTATTGAATAATAAAGTAGACTCTGAAAATGATATTTGCCAATAAATTCAATAATTGGTCAAAAATTGAAAGGGCAATCAAAAATTAGAAATTTGTTTGGATTATTTATTTTAACAAATATTTCACGTGCAATAATTTTGGTGAATTTTAGACCTTTCCGTGACTTTTTTTTTTTGCTTTTTGGTCCACAATATTAGTAGCAATCACACTCTTGTGTTAATTTAATTTGCTTTTATTATATTTTTTCCATATATGTTACTTTGAAAATTTAGTGTGTCCACATTTAGAAAGATTTTTTGAGTTATCAATACGAATCGTGATGATCAATTTGAGTTATAGTGGAGTGGTACGATAAATATTCTTTCATTTCTAATTAGAGGTATTAAGTTCGAGTCTTTCTGCAAGTGAAAAATCTAAAAAGAATTATGAATCTGTAATGGATGATTAAAATCTATCTCCATTATGAATCAGTAAATGAAAAAAGAAAAATCTCCATTATATATATCGGACATGAGTAGGAATATTTAAAAAATCATGTTATTTTATCATACAATATGATAGTTATTTTTTCTTCTAAAAAGGAAAAACATTAGAGTTAATTTATGTACCTCGTAAAAAAGAATAGATAATAATAAAAAATAATTTCTCAACTCTTAAATATGTTAAATTACTCTTGATGATCATATTTTCGACAAACGATAGTAATTTTAAATTTATAAGTAAACTAAAAATGTCAAATTTCACATGTAAATTTAACATTTCTCCCTCGACAAAAGTTTCATCTTATCTTTTTCTCTTATTGACTTGTATTTATTAAAAAAAAAAAGAAAAAAAATGTTCTTATCCAAATAAGAGGTTTTCCATTTATTTATTAATATATTATTTATAAAAATAAATTCAATCATTTTGTTTAGGGAATATTTATACGTAAGTTAAATTAAATATTAATTTCATTAAGATTAGCTCTATTATGGTTTCTAGTTAAATATATAAAATGTATACGAATTATTTTGTATTAAAAATATATATATATATACTGATTGTTATTTTAATGAACCGCTATACAATATAATTTTTTAACTTACCAGATCCATCCTTTGATTTTTCAAGCGGACATAATTTTATTTAATAAATGTTAGTTATGCATTTATTAAAACCACCATATATTATAAGTAATAAATCCAATAAGATAATTTTATACAATTTATTTATTGTATATGGTTTGTCCGCTAATAATATTGAATTAGGTCTTGACACGTGAAGGATAATATCCAATTGAACCCCTAAATTCAGTGATTAATTAACCCAAATTCAGCAATAATGTTGGCAAATTAACATTAATACACATGCATTTCTGCACATAAATCAATAAAAAAAATAAAATCATCCATTGAAACTCTATGATTGAGTAACATTATTACCATATAGAAAATGTAACACTTTCTTGCTTCTAAATATCTTCATCACATTGGTAATATTTTTCATAATTTTTTTTAAGAAAATAATTAGTGACATATTTATTTATTTATTTATTATTATTTGAAAAGTAAGCATATTTTTTTAAATAAATAAATAAATAAATTTGTTTGTATATATGTTAATTGACTAAGTGAGGACTAGCCCTTCCAAATTTTATTAATTAATGGAAGTAAAAAATCTAATAAGTGAGTTGGGGGGTTAGTTAGCTTTATACAACCTTGAAGAATAATATCTCATATGGGGATTTTAATTTGATTTTATTGTTAACATAATCTCTAATCACACGGGTTAAATCCAATGATTTTGGTTTAATTACATTTTAATTTTTAATACTTTTGATATTGATATGGGGATGCCAAATGATGCCATACTTCTAAAACTCTTCTATGCTCATGAGTTGGCATTATTCTTGACCTATTTCCATTCTTAGTATGAATTAAATATTGTTATCGTCTTTATGTTGGATTTACATTCACTTATTGGATGATTATGCAACTGTTTATGATTGGTTCGCTCGATAAAATATTATTCGATATCAGTTATAATACTCGAGAATCTTTAGGATGTTGAGAATTTTAACTAGGAAAATATAATGAGTATCAATTTATACGACCGACCTCAACTTAATTATTTGAGAATTGTCTAGTCATGTCCAAACATTAATAGGTTTTATTTGTCTTACAAAAATTAAAGTAGGTCCTTTGTCTACTTCAAAGCCCTTTCAATGAGGGTAACAACTTTTTGGTGTTCATTTTTTAATGAGAAATTTACAACAAATTGACCAACTACTACTTTGAAATTAGACATAATAATTGATTGGTGCTATAGTTTTACGTCTCAATTTCATGTTCAAATATTTATTTTTCGATGGATGTTTCGATAAGTTAGATGAACTTCATCGTCGTGGTGGACTCTAATAATGACACATGTTGAAAAGGTGGAGGTAGGGGCTCAGATTTTATTTATTAAATTACATCTTGAATTTTTCTTTGCATATTTTATTTTATGAATTATTTAATAAAAAAGTTAAATTCTTTCCTTTTCTTTTCACTTCAATTCTTTCAAAAAAAATTTACAAGTAATACAATGATAATAATATACTTGATGTTTCGATAGATTGTTAGCTTAAATATAACATTTAAAAAAAAAGAAAATAAAGCAAAAACTTTAAAAATTATTGCAAAAGATAAAATTTGACATATATAATAATGAGGAACTTTCACATATAGTCACTTAAAAATAACTTGATTATGTTCTATGTCTTTAGTTTACTAATTACGATTTGTAGCTACGTGCTAGAGGAAGGAGAGAGATGAGCGAGATTGGGAGAGGGAAGAGAGGTGAGTGAGAGATAACAAAGAGTGGAGAGAGGCGAATGGTATACGTATATTTGTCTAAAATGTATATTGTATATATAAAACTAGTATACATATGTATTTGTATATTTGACAAGTGAGAATAGAAGAGATACGAGAGGGACGAGCGAGATTGGAAGAGGGAGGAGAGAGGCGAGCTTGAGAAGCAAAGAGTGGAGAGAGGCAGACTATTTATGTATATGTGTCAGATAATTGTGTATATGTAACTCTATACGTATGTATTTGTATATAGAAAGCGAGCGAGATTGTGATAGGAAGAAAAGAGTAGAGAGCCGTAATTAATTCAAATTATAATCATGTGAGCTAATTAATTATTATATGTTTGCTTATCCATAATTTCGCCTATAATATATTATAATTTTAAATTGAGGCTAGGGGAGGGAATTACAAGGTAAGAATTAACAAAATGAGAGTTTACGTACTTTTGTCATTCTTTCTGGATGGATGCAGGAAATAATTACTACTAAGTATTCTTTTTTATTTATAAAAAAGGTTAAAAATATAACTCAATTACGCAAAGTCAAACCAAAATATTATTATTTAGTAATTTGATCTAAAAATATCTTTACCTTCGTTATTTAGCACAAAAATTTATTTTTTTTCTCAAAGGTTTGCCTTTAATTTTATTTTCTCAATATTAATTCTTGTCTCTTGATATAGTAGTTTTGTCCCAAAAAAAAAAAAAAAAGGAAAAATCTATCAAGTTATATGTAGTTTTAACTAGGACCTAGAGTGTGCATTATTTGAATTAAATCAAAATATGAAATCAAATCAAATCGATTGAATTGATTTTTTATTTGATTTTGAATTAATAATTACCTATGTTTGTTTTTTTATTCGATTTGGAATTTAGAAAAATAAAAATTGAAAAATAAAAAAATAAATTATATTCAACTTGTAAATATAACTTTATTATATTTGCATAATCGAATAACAAAATCGAAATAAAAAAAAAAAAATTAAACCAAATTTATTTTAGTAAGAATTAAATATTTTGACACCCTTAGTTTTAACTCCTGAAGAAGAAGAAAAATACTGAATACTGTCATCTGCCGTGTCGCCTCCCCTTCGCCGGAGCTGAAAATCCGGTAAGCTTTCTACTCTCAATTCTCATTTCTTCAATAATTTCTCTCAACTATGCATATTGAGACATTGCTAATTTCATTGCACAAATTGCTACAAAACAAAATATGAACCTTGAAACCATCGGAAGAAGAATCGATACATTTTTCAGATTACGTTATGATACTAAAAATCAATACCTTTTGTAATTAGAGCATCTATTTTTTTGTGTGAATTTTTACTCTATTTGGCTGATTCATGTAGTATTATGTGTTATCCATTGAAGTATTTTCCAATTTTGGTGTTTGTGGAGAACTGGCCCTCTTTGCTATGATTTTTAGTTTGAGGTTTTATGAGGAAAAAATAAAATGGGAAGTTATGCACACAACCTGTTTGATGAAATGTCTTATTCGAGTTGGATCACTCTATAATGCTATCAATAATTGTACTAATCCAATGGCAAAAAGGAAAGAAATAGCGGAAATGTATGTTCGAGCTCCTAATCCTAGCTTTTATAGTCTTATAAACGTCAGAATTTGCACCGATTTGTATCTATTCAGTAATCACCTCGCTAGTTTCTTTGATCCCACTCGGTCTATCTTATAGTTTGATCTATCCCGAAAATTGTTGGCCTACGAATGTGGTTACAATCCTTCTAGTTTTTTTATAACAATGGTGTTTGGGCCAGCTATCACACACCTCGATTGATTCGATGAGAACACCTCCCACCAGCAATAAGTACCAAGTAACTTTGTCTACCAAGGCCAGGACAGATGGGAAGAAATCACCTTGTGTTTTTGTCTTTGTTGGAATATAAACTTGAGACCTCATGGTTCTCAACCCACTTTGTTGACTACTAGGCGATAGTCCTTGAGTGTGAACCTTCTTGGCAGATTTGGTTATGGTCCTTATGGAAAAGTTTGTTCTTTAATCAGACTCGTACACTTTTGTCTCGTTATTTGTTGTGTTGAGTCTTCTTGGTTTGGTAGGTCGCATTCGATAAAACTTCTTTTGGACTCCTGATGAGATCAAATTTTCCCAATCCTAATGAAGGTGGGGAAGTGGGCAAGTCATGTTCAGTGTAACATTCATGTAGCTACTAGCTTCTTTTTTTGTTGAAGGTTTTTCCGTGGTCAGCGGATCAATACAAAATGTGGCGGCTGTATGAAGGATGGAACGACATTTTGAAGATCCAAAAGTTCCGGAGAATTGTGTCCTATACTGGATTCTATTGCTTCGTTACAGTCATCACATATGCGTACACCAACAACACGTGAGTGTTTATGAGTTTCTATTGCTTATTTCTAAAATAGATTTAACGTTTGATCATTATAATCTATACAGCTGGTTATAATCAGCTTTAATAACACGCCGAGATATATACCTTGGCTTCAAAGCTTCTTTGTACAAACCTCTGGTGCTCACGCAGCTGTAGTTAGAGATATGTTGTTTCTAATCACAATGTCGATTTGGGTATTACAGTACTAGAGCAGGGTACTCGAGAGCTGACCAATTCTATGCTTCTTATCCAGCTGGAACAGAGATCCTTACTGACACAGCTAAGGTCTGTCCGATTGCATGATGATGGAAAAGTTCCGATTATCATGGAATTCCCCTTCTTTCCTGTTACTGATTCTTATGGAATTTAACTTTCTTTTTCATTCTTAGTTATATAAAGCAGCTTTGGGGAATGTTTTCGAAGTGGAAGAATGGGGACCAGTCGAATGGTCCGTCCTGGCTAAACATTTTGAACGTCAAGGAAAATCACCATATGCATACCATGCTGTAAGTTGATGATCAGATATCCGTTTTGTTTAAATTTTACACTATAGTTCGTAATGCCTTGCATACTTCTCACACACAATGTGATAGCAGTGTTCTTTTTTCCTGTCATACATAAAAGCGAAATCTCTTTTCATATGCTAGTTCTAGCTAGTAAATCATTTGTCTGAGAGATATAGAACGAGACGTTGTAACTAGTCATGTCTACTAAGTGTAGGACGTCTGAAATTTGCATCTCTGGGTAGTCAAATGATAACTCGAGTTCTCAACAATGTTCTAACTTCATGTCTTGCAGACGTTTATATATTTATAACTTTTCGTGTATGTGATGGTTCAGCTATACATGGCACATCTCGCGTCTCATGGGCAGCTAGATGGAAGTGGCTAGCGGAAGGCTCAGTAGAAGCAAACCGATGATTTGGCTCCTCTCATCTGCATCTTGAGCAGGTTTAACTCTAATTCAAGAAGCTGAATTCGTTGATAGAAATCGAACCAACAGTTATGTTACTTGTTGAACATGTATTAACCTAGCCTAGCTTATCTCATATCGATATGATGTGTTGTTAGGAGTGATTATATTGAATAAATAGATTCGTGAAGTCGAAATTCATGTCTTCTCCTCTCCTTTGTTATTCATGGATATGATGAGTTATTAGGAGTGATTATACTGAATAAAAAATGTTTGAAGTGAACAAAGTAAAAGAATTAAATTAGAAAGGATTAGGTTGAATCTAACTATCGAAAATTATCGTTATTGAAAAAAGTGTTAAAACGACATATCAAAACATGACATGAGATGTTTAAAATAAACATCGATCAGTTGAGACGTCTGATTAAAATTTGATATCAACTTTATGAGATCACCGGTCAAATATCGGTTTGACCTTTTGTTTTAATCATATTTTTAAGCAAAAAGCATGTTGGTGAATTTCTACATAATTATGATTATGGTGAATTATGATATGCCAAGTAAACTTGACAATAATTGAATTAACTAATGATGAATGATTATAAGATTCAAAAATAAGTCATTTTAAACATCAAAAGGATTCTTAAAATAGTTTAAAAAAAAAAAGAAGAAAAGAAATAGAAGCATAGACAGAAATAGAATTCATATAAAGACAAATACCTTAGATTATTTGGGTCGTTTTTTTTTTTTAAAAAAAAAACATTCTTCAAACTGAAATCAAACAAATCAAAAGTGCTTATTATAAGGTGAAAAATCTTTTAAATTGGGAATGATCAATTTTAGATTTTTCACTAATAAACATTTTTGTATTTGCCAAACGCATAGATACTAAAGTAAAATCACCCTCTTAGTCTCAACTTCACATTATTATTTTTTCAAAAAAATTAGATTGTTAGACATGAAGTTATGGAGTATGAAGACCCAAGTATTCACATAGCCGACCCCAACTTGCTTGGGATTTCCGTGGTTGTATTATCAAGGTAGATCAAGCATATGATAAAGAACACTTGCAATATACAAAAGATGCTGGAAATAAATAGCTCAACTGGTTATGATCATTACATCTGAACCATAGCATAATGAACAATCCCTCTTTGGGCATGAGGACAATGTTTGATATTCAATCAGAATAATCTACTGTCTTAATGAAATCAGTATAATAGTAACGACAACTGAAGTCAAAACAAATATGTAAGCGATGATGTCAAAGAGAAACAAACTGTTAACAGCTTACAATACAACCAGCCAAGACTCCATTTTGAGTACATTAGCAATCAGTATGTCACTTACCAGAAATCTAGCAATTCCTTATCCATCCAGAATTAAAATGTTCAAGCATATAAAGCTGTCTTCGATGATTTATTAATCCCGTTTTGATATGGCTTGCAGGTTGTATCCTGAGGGAAATGCAGGTATTACGGTAAAAGCAAATTCTACAGTGTCGCGCACCTTTTATTTTGCAATATGTGACAATAATAATACTAACTCAACACACCTTAATACAAACATTTAATAGCCTTCATCATAAAGAAAAATGTTTACAACAAGTTACACAATGTAGCGGGGTCTGGGGAAGGTACAGTGTACACAAGCCTTATCTCTATATCTAAGGTACAAAAGATGTTTCCGATAGACTCTGGGCTAAAAGAAAAACCAGTCTAGAAGCTAATTAGAAGTGGAAAGGATGAATTCGGAGAAAAAAGGAAGTAACACTACTAAAGGAAATAAAATGTACCCATGATTTTATGCCATCTGTCTAGCCTTCATGCCGACCCATGAGAGGGGGGGGGGGGGAAGCAAAGATGGGATCTGTATTGCTCGGACTCTTCAAAAATATCGAGGGGTGTGCGGTCGGGTACTCCAAAAAGAGAGTATTTTTGAATCCGACACGGGGTGAGACAATATTTTTGGAGAGTTCGAGCAACACAAGATGAGACTAGTAGAAAAAAAAGAACATTTCATATATCAATTTTCCTGCTGAGGTTTGAAGAACTCATATTTCTTTTATCTATTGTTCGTTCAAATAACGAAAAAAATGTGAAGTGATTAGCAAGCATGTTAGGTCTACTCCCTATACTTTGGCTGAGTTATATGTTACTATTTTTTAAAATACAGGCTCTCCTAAGCACGGCTAATTTTAGATTTGGGGCATAGCTGATTGATTGATTTAGTGTTTTTCTTCTTATAGTTCAGAAAACACTTACCTCGCAGTCCCATATGGCCCCAACACATTTGGAAAAACTAATACTAGAACTTCTTAGCATGCAGCGTTCAGTATTCGTTGGTGTACTATGGACAGCCTCTTTAGGACCTTCAACTGTATTAGCAATATCCAGTTTCTTGACCTTGGGGGAACTCGGGGGGCTTGGAAGGCATCTCTGAGCCATAGAAGCTACAACATGCCTTTCAAATTCACCATCCTTATCAGCTTCCTCCTCTGTGGAAGCACAGACTCGTTCTCTGAAGATAGAAATGAGGCTATTCAGGTAAGAGAAATTGATTACAGCTATTTACTATTTAACACAAAGAGAGAAGGTCAAGGACATTTCACCTGGGCAAAGAAGCATATCGTCTTGGAAAGAGAGTACTTCCACCTCTACCACTTTGCCCCTCGAGATGGTCAAATTGTTGTTTGAAGCAATCAACCCCACTAAAAATGTATTTTTTAAATTAGCACAGTAAGTTAACATGCACCGTATCGCATGCACCAGAACAGAAAGGGCTCCAGAGCAAAATGCAGGTGAAATGTAGAAAATAGAAACCTTTCAAGTAAAAGGAGAGAAGTGTTGAACTAAATATACACAGGTTTGAGCATGAATCCTGGTCTATGGGGCCTGTATCATTTGCAGACATAACGACTCACTGGATATGTAAGGGGAAAATATCACATCTTAATCACAGTTTGTGTAAGTGATAACTCATCAGTATCCAGTTTTTTAATTATGTGCAGTGGCAGAATCGATATCCTTTAATTATCAAAAATGGTAAAATTAGTCCTAAAATATCTTTCCATTTTCAAGTATTAGATGCACTATGAGTTTATGACTCACATTTAGTACAGTTCTTCACAGGTTCCAACACTAATACTGATTTAAAGCTCAAAACAGGCAAGAATTCTCAAACTATCTGACTAATGGCAAGTCTTACTTCTAGAGAAACATCATGGCAGATCTACTTGTCTTATACTGGGAATACACATGGTCCATTTTACGCAATGACTTATTACCCATTCATTCAAAAATCTGAATATTTTTCTCTCACAAATCACAATTATTCCATAAGTGAATTCATCTACATATCACTACACAAGGTCAACCTTGTGTTGAATGATATCACAATCTAGAAAAACTTGTGACTCTCATAAGCAGCAGATTTCTCCTTTCTTATCACCATAAAATATCCGTTAGAGATATATCAGACTATATGCATCAAGCATCAGGAGGAAATGAAGGGACAATATAAGAATAACATGAAGAATAATATTACGAGAACATCAGTGCGAATGATGCAGACAGAAGGATAAGCATCATTGAAGAGGTTTATGACTTCTACTACCATAGGTCCGCCAGTCCTTATCCTAAAAGGTTCAACTAATAAAATATGCGGATCATGAAATGTCTTGTTGATACATGGCAACACAAGTATTACAATAAGTTTTTTTAGGATGATGTTAGGCAAGGTGGAGACAAATTTCACAAAGACCATGGAAAAATGAGTTAAATCATCAGGTGAAAAGGTGTTCACAGCAGCAACAAATATGAACTATTTAGCGAGAAGTTTGCATTACCTTGGATACATAAAGTGAGTGTGATCAGTGCCATGAAGATGCTCCTGCAACATCTGAGGGTGATATTCCAGAATCTGCCCACAGTTGAGGACAATTTACACTATAAGTAGTAGAAAAAGGTGCAAAAAAAAAGATCAAGCAAAGATGAAAATGGCTGTTAACGGATATACCTCTCGGTAGATGAGCTCCCTAATATCCTCTTTCCCAAGTTTTCTTCGTTCAAAGTCGAATTCGAATTTTGAGATAGTCTGAGATGATGGTTCCTGTTCCTTGTTGGCCAAACCACGGAAATATGGATGTGCTAGCGCCTGAGTAGATTAATGAATGCTAGTATTAGGAAAAAAATATGTTTTATACAAACTAAAGACAAAGGCCTAATGACCGCTGCTACATCCTACCTCTTCAGCAGAAGGGCGATCTTTGGGATCAAATGCAATCAACCGCTCAAGTAATCTTAGAGCTAGTGGATCAACGCGTGGGAATTGCTGTGAGAGAGGGATAGGTACTTTCTTCTTCATGCTGCTTAAATATCTCCTTGCTTTTTCATTTTTAATCTGCAAATATCAGGAAAATTGCGAACAAAGATATATTCAAGATTCATTACTAGATGATACGTTTATCAACTGCAATACATTGATAGAAAGCACAAACCCTTGAAATGGCTTCAGTGGACGGTGTACCAAGCAAATCAGTTATGAGATCCAATTGATGAACCGCATTTTTCCCCGGAAATAATGGTTTTCCTGTAAGCATTTCTGCAAATATACACCCTAGACTCCAGATATCAACTGCTGGGGTATACTGCAATTAAGTCTCTGGTTTAGATTATGTACAAATTTCTGAAAGATCATTTGCATGATTAAGCTACCACAAGTGAGAAACAATAATGGCTTACATACCATCCCATTAGGCATATGCCAAGTTCAAATTAGAGCACAAAACCTAATGCTCATTGACACAGTATAACTTTATTATGCTGAAGTTTGTGTAACATCTTAGCACTAATACTTTTTTCCACTTGTGACAACGAATGCCATAGAAACCGAGAACTATCCAGAACTCGTCCAAGATTAGAAGAAAAAGTCCTTGAAGGTCCTACTACATGGCATATGCAGAGTTTGGCAGAGATGACTAAAACACATGAACTAAATGAAAAGAATTAAATGGTTGTTATTTGGAGGTCATACAGAGAAGAAGGAGAGAAAAGAGGATCTCTTCTTCATAATCAAAGAGTTAAGAGTCTCACATCTAATGTTATGGACAAACTAGGATTATATGCCATTGTGTACTTGAAGAGGATGATGCTAGAATCGAGATCAAATTGATGAGACAGAACCCAAAGTACCCTTTTTGAGTGCTTTGTCAAAGAGAAGACAGTATCTTTTGAAACATCAAGAGATTACCAACTTTTACAACGGCTGTTACAAATTAAAAGAAAAACAGCCCAGACAATGGCTAAGGGACTAGAAGAGATGAATACTCATTCCATAACAATGGACATTTCTCGGGCCTAATATGGTCTCAGCGTCAAGCAATTGCTATCAGACATGATTTTTAGCCATTGCATGGAGATAACCTTTATGTGATAAAGATGATTCAGAAGAAAAGAACAACCAAATAAGACAAAAGTAAGAACCAAGATGTCTTCACATCGTTTTTGCATAAAGAACATAAAATTTGAGTATTAAACATCCAAAAATAGAGTAAAAGTAAACTATGGATGAAAGTAGTTTGCCCTAAACAGTTGGAGAAAAGGTTTTCTGCAATGGTATGACATCTTGATGCATCAATTCTAACAACTAACTAATCATTAATTACTCAAAATGACTTGCATAAATTTTTGACACCAGCAGAATGAAGATTGCAAACAAGAAACGAGGAAGCAAAGGAACGATGTCACTAGTTCATAAGATGAAAGAATATTGTAAAAGCAAAATCCCATGCTAAGTAAAAAGTCTCACGATATGAAATATAAGTTTCTTTTCCAACGTTAACATGAGAACATGCACTTGAGCAGTACTAGCAATCATATAAGTAATGTATATAAGCATGCCTATTTACCTGTATACCATCATACTTACTTTGGAAAAAAAGGAACCACAGAGTTCTGGAGCACGGTACCAGCGAGTTGCCACGTAGTCCTTTAGAGAAAAAGGATGAAGAATTTAACTTGAAATTACAGGTGTAACAAATTAACAACTTAAGAGTGGTGTCGGATATATCGGTGCACAAAGAATCTGGCACTTATATGACAGGTGTACTAACTCAACACTTCAACGTTGGCATTGAGATATTTTCAGAGGCTATTGTAGTAAGGATAGACTAAGAAAACTTTAAAGTAAAGAGATGAAGCATACAGTCCAGAAAACAGCAGATGGGTTATCGCCAAGTGATACCCGAGCAAGCCCAAAATCACAAATTTTCAGCTTGCAATCTGCATTTGCTAGAATGTTCTTTGGCTTCAAATCCCGATGGAACACGTTTGCTGTTAAATCAACAAATGTGGGAATGAGTCATAAGAACATATGTAAAACAGAAGGTTCTTCAATTACCAGAAAACAGAAAGAGAAATCGCAACCTGTATGCATATATTTTAAACCACGAAGAAGCTGATACATAAAGAATTGATAATGTTCAGCAGTGAGACTGTCATTTGCTTTAATTACATGCTGAAGGTCACATTCCATCAACTCGAAAACAACATAAATATCCTTGAATTCCCTTGGACATGGAGGCAACAGTATATGCTTTATTTCTACAATATCTGGGTGCCGAAGCAACCGAAGGAGCTTTATTTCTCTCAGGATGCGGGTGGCTTCACAGCTGTGCTCAAAAACATCTTTGATCTTCTTTATTGCTACCTTCTCTCCAGTATGAGTATCAATTGCTGCTGCAACAACACCATAGCTTCCCTTGCCAACGACCTCTTGGATTTCATATTGATGAGCCTCACCATATTCAGTGAAGAATTCTTTGAAATCCATTACCTTCAATTATATGAGATACTATTAGGATTCCTCTTTACAGAAAGAGACAAGGTCAAAATAAGACGCAGAAGGATATATCAAAATCCCAAATTTTCTATATAACTGTAAAATTTAAATCTGAAATGAAATGTTTCCCTCATTTCTTCCCATTTCTATGATCTAAATAACAAGCTCTACCTCAAACATTAAACAACATATATTTGCCAATGCAAGAAAACTAATTTTATTGAACATCCTTCCACAGTTCACAATCAGGATATAAAACAAAGAGAAGCAAAGGATATTACAGGGATCCAAGGGACATTCAGGATACAGAAAAACTGATCTACCTCTTTGACAGTAAATTAGCTTCTGATATGAATGAAACCTTTCAAAGTGATTGCGAAAGGTGAGACTGATGGAATACTATGAAAGTGAACAACAGAAGGTGATTAAGGGAGGTATTTAAACAGAAAATGCTGAAATATTTAATGTCTAAAAAATGTTGATACTTGAAACATCTTGTGTATCATGTCTTAAGCATTTTATTTCCCTACAATACCTTTATTTTTCTTTTAGTGTTGATGTCGTAAACATAGGTTAAAAGAAAAACCATTACCAAATATTGTTTCAACTTCCTTTCTAAGGTTGAAATGAATAGTTTCAGTTGCAGAACAAAGAAAAAGCTCTCAAATACTTAAAAGCATTCAATAATAAAGTTACAACATGAGTACTTCACTTATCACACGAATCCTGTCTACTCTGACTGCTAAATTACCTTGAGTTTCAAGATTTTACTTTGAGTGACTTACATATGTTAATTAGGATATTAAGATGTAAATCCTAACATAATAGATCAGTCAGAGAGATGCTAAAAATCGGGAAATGGGAAGAATTTGACTAAAAACTTTGATAGGAAAATAGTTAAGTAAGAAATTGGCACGAGATAAATCTTTTTGGCTGAGATCAGTCTTTTCTCCTAAATGACAAGTCAACAAATCCGAGTAGTGAAGAATGTCTATATTTCAAACTTTTGGATAGGATTTACAAATTAAACAAGAGAAGGGAAAATTTTGCTATCATCCCATGAAAGAAATAATGGTTTCCAATTGTCTTAACAAAAATGCAGGTTCTTTTGCAAGTGCAAACAATATATATATATCATGAGCCAATGATCTACAGGAAATCGCCTCTATGTCTCACAAGGTAGAAGATAAAGGTTCAAGTACAGATTACCCTCCCCATACCCTACTTGTGGGAATACATTGGGCGTATTATATTTGTAGCAAACAAGATAATAGCTGAACAAATAAACACACTAGAATTATAACATTTCAGTGCTAAATTGATACACTGCAAATCAATTCAAAACATCTCTTCCCCCACCCCATCCCAACGGAAGTTTTAATTAGATAATGACAAAGAAGAAGAGAAGTTACCATTTTTTATACTTAGACTTCTAAATATGATGGACAACGTTTGATTTACTTTCAGTACCTGCAATGCATCAATAATTAGTTAATTACTCACTGATTAAAAGGACTGAATGCTAATAACTCAAAATTCCACATTTTATGAAAGATGGGAGATCTCCAACACACACTCAAGAGATCTCCAATATTCAAGCTATGTGATCTACCAGACTTGTACATATACATACAAACATCAACCCCAGAAATTATTCTTCTTGTGTTCAACCATGAACCTTTATATTCCATCCATTCAATTACATACCAAATATTTCTTCCCATCCGTCCTAGCTTTGGTTAGACTATCCCGTGGAATTTGTCAAGGACAACATGATTATCAACAAAGAACAAAAAAAAAAACCACATTCCAAATAAATCTGAATACAGTCAACTAGAAAAGAAAAATCAGATCTTGAATCAAAGAATACCTCATCATTCAACTACATTAAAGATCCAATATCTAAAAAACTCAACAAAACTGATAATCAAAAAAAGATTAGATCTTGAACCAAAAAAATACCTCAACAATAAAGTAAGTCTCTAAAGAGAGGTGAAAACAGCTCTTAAGAGACAATAATTGCTTCTCCTTTCCAAGTTCCCACCTTTAAGGAATTAATAATTGACAACTTCCTCTACTACTTGCTTATAACTCCATAAATTGACAAGGTAAAGCCAACCCCAGTTGAAACCCTCTATATTTTTTTAATTATATATATATACTCCCTGTTAATTAATCAATAAAAAATATTAAACATAAAGTTGAAGAAACAGCCAAAATTGAATACATCAGCTGGGCGTACATACACAAGGGGCAGAGACAGGTAGGAACATAAAAGTTAATACTTTTACAAATCAAAAAATTATAAAAAAATTTTAGCTCCGCCATTAAATTGCAGTAAACCCAATCCATACACAGCATAAAAATGGAATTAGAATCCGATGCGATTATTATTATTATATATATAAAAATTGAATGCGTAAACAGTGAAAAGCGACAAACCTTGAATGGCGAACCTTATCTTATCTCTATTTCTGTCAAATTTTGTCTACATCCACAAAAACTGCGAGAGAGAAAAAAATTGAATCGAATTCAGATCTGAGAGTTAGGTAAAGGTGAAGTGAGACGAAAAGTCTGATAAAAGTTGAAAGTTCAAAGAATATATACGCGTTTTATTCAGAGCTGTGATATCGTCGCAGTGGATTCGACTGCTCCTCTTCGATTTTAAATTTTAAGTTATATAGATCAAAAATTTATAATAATTACTTAATTTGAATTCAGATTAATTAATATGGAAGAAAAACTGTAGATTTGAGCTAAGTTAATATATGGCCATGGAAATTGGACCAAGATGACGCTATTCTTTTAATTTCTGACTTATAATGACTTTGGTAAAATTATTATAAAGTCAAATGTATTAATTAGATGTAAATATTATTGTATTTATTTATTTATATATATATAATTTGATATATATTTAAAAATAATTACTTTTTTTTTATATATTTTTCAAATTTTGAGATTTAGATAAATTAATATTTGATTGTAATTTTTCTTTATAGATTTTTTAAGGTTGGTGGCTTATAAGAGCGTATGAAATTTGAGGAGGTTAAAGAGGTCATTTAAGATTGGAAAAGGGAGGGCGATCGAGCCTGAAATATAGATAAAGTATAATGATCTTATTATATATGAATAACGGTGATATTCGAAATTGCGACAATTATGTTGATAAGATAAACTATGAAAGTTGAAAGGAATAGTGAAAATGAGGACGAGAGAAAGTTTCTATTTATCAAAAACTAAATTGAATTCATGTTGGAATGTTCAACTATAGTAATAATTGATGATCACGTAAGGAGATAGATGAAGCGGTGTAGAAATAATAACAGATACTTATATATGGTGTTTGCTGACCTAAAAATACATGTGATAAAGTTTTCAGAAATTTCTGTGGTGTGTTGAGGTTACAGGTGTACTTGTATCTTACATTAGAGTGATTACGAAACATATAATGAAATCAAAGTCCGATTGAAAATAATAGATTACGACTCAAAGCAATTTCTAGTTGTGATTCGATTGCACCAGGGGATCAACCCTTAGCCTCATATTTTTTTCTTGGTGGTAGATGAAATGATGTGACATATTTCTAAAAAAATCGTCTAGTGTATGATAACGATTGCTTGGAGGCTTAAAAGCATACCGTAGAATTCAAAGGGTTTATGTTGAATAGGACTAAAGTGTCATATTTAAAATGTTAGTTCAATTACGTAATTTACAACATATATGTGAAATTAAAAATTGTTACATAAATTATATCTAATGAATAACGTTTTTAAGTGTATTCGATAATCTAAGTGAACGGGGATATTGATGATAATGTTTATCATATTACAATATGGTGGATGAAATAGAAATTTGCCTTCGGCATACTGCATAATGAAATATATGTAAGTTTATAATTGTTAAATTAGTTATGCTGAATGGGGCAGAGTGTTACCTTTTAAAAACTTTTGTTGGGAAGATAAAAGTAGAATTAAAAAGTTTGAGATACATACTAGGAGAAATACGATTAAAAACAAAATATTTAGGATAAGATTAGAGTGACTTTTGTGGTGAAAAAATGAGAGAGATAAGACTGAGATGGTCTACGCATATGAAAAAGCGATGCACATATATCCAAATAAAGAAGTGTGAGATGTCCTTTATGGTGGATCTAAGGAGATATAGAGGTAAACTGGAGAAGTAATTTTAGAGAGAAATGATTAGACATGTCATTATGCACCTACATCTTACATGACCATAAACAAGAGGATATCGAAGTCGGTGATCAATTAAGGAAAAAAATTAATAGGTAATTGAGTGTTGTCTTATTTTTCAAACAGATTAGAACTGGTGGTATTATTAACTTTATTCATATAGTTTCTTGCTTTTGTTATTTTTTATCATCTACTCTTTATTATGTTTAAGTGATCACACTATTTCGTTATATTCTGCACGGTATAATTTCTTCATAGTCATTTTTCTTTTCATCAATATTTGATATGTTTTAATTGAATAAATGATCTTTCAAAAACAATTTTTTACCTTTATAAAATTACAAATAGAAATAACATGTGCACATAATTTACTTTATTTACTATTTATATCCATTTTATAGAATTTACCAAATATGTTATTGTAATCGTTAGCTCATCCAACTTTTCTACATTTGAAAATTAAACAATTAGGCATTAAAAATTGTGGGGGTCCTAATCTATGAAGATTTGTTCAAAAGTAAAGTCATTATCCACTAATTGCTGATGTAACACAAAATAATGATGGGCCATATCTACATCTAATAATTTAATTCTCCACTTTATTTGTTCTCCACTGGCTATAATATATTATTCTGTTTAAATTATTTTAGCAGAATAGTATCTTCTTATATATATTTTTTAAAATAAGTAAACTTTTAGTTCACATTATTTTATAAATGAAAAATAATTTATAACTATATAAAATAGTTATTATATTATCTATTTAGCTGTAAATTTTGGTTTTTTTTTTTAAAAAAAAAATGTTACCAATTAAAATATATTAAGATGAAAAGAAATATAAAATAAATTTAGCGTAACAAGTAATTTTTATATAGTGTGAATCTAAACTAAAAACTGAATATTAAAAGATTAATACATAATTAGCTCATCCAACTTGTCCAATTTTTTTCTAATTGAGTATTAAAGTTTGTGGGGTCCTATAATTCATGTTGACTTGTTTAATGCAAAAATTATTATCTCTAATTTTCTGATTATGGCACCAAAAAAATGTGTTGTATTAATTAATCTCAATTAAAACAAAGACAAAAATATAGCTATGGCTAAAATCTGTCGTTATGTAGTTATGTCAGGATCAATTTAGTGTATTCCTATTGCTATTTTTTTTTTATTATTAATTTAATAAATTTATTTTGTCTTTACGAATATTTTTAAATAAATTTTGTATATACAAATCTAACAAAAAAAACCCACTTATTTTACATACAAATATTTTTCATATTAAAAAAAGCATTTTCCTTACCCACCCAATAAATTGCTTCATACTTAAGATTAATTTTATCTTAAATTGATAATCATAATTCACACGACTTAATTGAATCCAGCCTGACATGTTTAGTCAAAAAAGTTGAGCTTAATCAACTTAATTTTTTTTTTTAGTAATTAAATGAATTAGAAAAAAAAAAAAAAAGGAATAAGCTTTTGACTAAATACCAAGTTGAGCTTTTTACCCAAAAATAAAATAAGAACTAAGAAGTAATCTAATAAGTAAATAAATAAATCCATTGTGTATTAATACATTTTTATAAGAGAATGGTGTACAAAAAAAACTGAAGTATCTTTTTGTTTCGAGTTTGAACTATCACGTGTTTGTATTTTTATTTGGATTATTATTAATTATTTATCGAAATAATTTTAAATTTGATTAGTTTAAATGTTTGAATACAATTGTAAAAACGGAGCATAGCAAATTAATTTGCTCATAAAATTTCATCCACAAGATAGTTGACTCATTAATTTTGAGATATATTTGATAAATAGTTGGTGATAATCGAGATAGGAAAATAATACATCAAACAGTTCAGATAGAAAACTCGTAAAAAAGTGATAATATATGTTTTGACAACTACTTTTATTTTGGTTAAATTTTCATTATCAATGTGAAATACCATTTTTAAACCAAAAAAAAAGAGTTTACACCATGCACACCATCATATACTAGATAATTTTATTTATTTTTATTTTTTTTACAAATAGGTAATGATAATTCAGATAAAAAACGCGACTACTTGATATTTCAAGTAAAAAAAACTTGGAAACAAAATAATACTTCAAGTGTTTTTAGTCCTGATTTCTTTTTTTTATAAATATTTCTTCGTGATCTAGCTTTTTACGAAAACTCAAAGAAAATAAATGTTTTCATTTATAATTATAAATCTTGCATTTGAATCTTTAATTATGAAAGTTTTAAGATTATTTATCCACCATATGTATAAGTTATCTTTTATATAACTTGCTATAAACTAACAACCATTAAATGTTGAAAAATATATAAGCAAAAATGGAAAGATGATCCAAAAATGAAATATGAACAGGCCAATATCTAAAGAAGACCATATTATAAGAAATCCAAGTTCAAACAAAAAAATAATTGAGAGAAATAAAACTGACCTTCTACATATGAAGAATAGGTCCAGATTCTGATATAACCAAAATATGCTAACTGATATTCCAACTGAGTTCAGAAGTATGATATGAGAAATGAAACATATCTAAGAGAGAGCTTCATATACACTTTGGCTGCTACTCACTAACCCGACTAAATCTGGATTCGCGTTTCCACCAATAATTTCTTCATATAGACACTAACTTAACTATAGACCTGCAAAGCTCAGATAGATTTTGGTTAGAGTGTTGAATCCTTGAATAGACATGGAACTCGAGTATCAGATTAGACGAGTCAATATCAATCAATCAACTACACGTCAATCCCAAATAAAGTGGAGAAATAAAGTCAATACTAACTTCCTTTTCACATATAAGTACTTCATTGCTGGATTACTCTGTCGTAACCTGTACTATATAGAGAACTTTGAAGAAAATAGAGCTGCGAGCAATTAGTAAGCAATGTTATAGCTTCTTTCAAATAAGTATGTCAGTCAGGCTATTAGTTCAAATTACTATATTGTACCTCTATTTTACGTGGCCAAGTTTGAAAACACAAGAGAAAATACAAGCAATTATTGACTAACGCTTGAGCTTCTGGGGTTTAAGTGTACCTTTTGTCGTCATAAGAGAGAGAATGAAGGAACTGCAATGCTCACTTTACTTTGCGTTCCTACGCCTTCCTACACCTCGATGAGTTTGTTTCTTTGTTAGCTTCTTGGGTGATCCTAAATCCTTCAAAAGTGTAGTATCTGGATCAGCCCCATCCTCCTTGCCCTTGAGAGACCTCCCACAACGCTTAGCTTTTGGCTGCTTCAATTGCACCTCATGTTGAGGATCAGTCAAATTCAATGCCTCCTCACTTATTGCCAATGCCAATGGCTCTTCCATCTGTACTTCATGTTGATCAGCTGTGACACATAATGGTTTAGAGATGCTTAAAGGCTCTTCCATAATTACTAACTGTTTATCCGCTGAGTGACACAATTCCAGTTGTTTCAGTTTAGAGGTAGGTACTGATTTAGGTTCAGACGGACTTTTACTCCAGCGCTTCAGTTGTCTTTCTGCACGATCTGATGAGCTCTCGATAGCTAACTGTAATTGTTTTCTGTTTCTACCTGACCGAGGTTGTTCACTTGGAGTTACTGTTCCTTTCGCTAGCGCCCTAGTCATTGGCCTATTTGTTTGCTGCCAGCCATGGTGCTTCTTTTTCTGCTTCTTAGTCTTCAACAGATCCTCAGCAACAGCCTCCTCTTCACTAGGTTTGTCAGAACTCAGAGGCATAACATGGTTTTCTTTTGGTAAATCCAAACCTATTGACGAAGAGATAAGTTCTTTCGGTAAGTCCAAATCTACTGACACAGAGGTATGTGCTTTATTTTCTGTGGCATCCTCCACCACCACAAGCTCAAAACCTGGAGGTGCTTCAGGACTTAAAAGTAGAGGCAGGTCATCTCCAGGTTGTACATTTTCCAGAATTTCTTGTGGATAAAAGTTACTAATGTCAGCTGTTTCCTCAACTGTGCTGAGACTAAGCTGTGATAGCTGCAACTCCGAATTACAACCTATAGCACTCTCAGCAGCAATGGAGGATTGCAGTGATCCTCCAGTAGCATCAAGTTGTTCTTTTCCTTTCTGTTTATGTACTGTACTCCTTAAAACTCTTCCACAAACAACTTTATTTCCAGTTACAGAATTTTGCTGGTCATTTAATTGCCCATCTTCTTTACCTGTGCTTGGTGCATTATGACGTTCATTTTGTTGCCCACGATTTTCATCAACAGAGACGTCATTTTGTTGTTCATCCAAATTCTTCTGTTTACCAACAACTTCCACATCGTCATGCTGCACCTGCTTTTCCTCCTCCTTTTCCTTCCGCCCCGACTGCCTTCTTTTAATAACCAAATTCCTCCTTTTCTTCCTCTTTCTTTTTTTCTTTGGAACCACGCTTTCGCAGTCACCAGGAAGCAAAAACCGTCCTCCAATCATACGGATTTCTCCCTTTTCAGTCATACTCTGTAGATGATGTTTCAACATGGTCGTATGAGCATATGGCAAACTGGCATGTTCTTTGATGATAAACTCAGATATTGAGTCTTCACTGGAACCCCCTTTTTCCTTCAATTCTTTCAAGGCCTTTTCAATCATCTATAACAAAAGAATACATTCAATTAGACCATAAACTCACTTCAGCTATATGAAACTTGAAAAAATCCAAACAACAAGATTTCAAAACTATTCACTGTTACTCCTAAAGGTATGACGGAAAAAAGAGAAATAGCTAATCAAGTCTCCAAGGTCTGAAATTCATATTGCTACTTCGATTAATCAAGCTCTTATAAAGAAAAGAACTTCCAAAAGCAAATCTTTTTCGGCTGATATCTTGAGAATGTATTAACTTTATAATAACAAAAGCAATCTAATGTTTCCCTCGATACATATAAAACCAATATCATAAAATTGACAAAATCGACAAGAATCTGACAAACAAAAAATCGAACAAATATTTCATTTTTCAAAAGAATATTTATTGCTCAATAATTCAAAAGAACCTGATCTTTAAACTCATATACACACATATATAGGAAGGTTAACTTCCCAAGCAGCCAACACGAAAACTATAATCCAAGAATCCATTTTTCCCAGAAACCCAATAAATAAAACTTCCTTCATACTTTGATTAGCTACTAAAAAAGCTTAGGCCACATTCTCAACAGCCCCCTCCAATTTGTTTTAAGAAAAAAAAAAGATTATCTTTGTACAAATCACTTACAACAATTAAAGATATAAAGTTTACATGAAGAGATGAGTAAGCGTAGAGTGTACGCATGCCATAGCACTACCTCGTGGAGGTAGAGAAACAGGTTTACGACAACATACCACATGACAAACTACAATCAAGTATCAACCCACGTGCCTTACCACTACGTCGTGGAGGTACAGAGACGGTTTCCCACCCGCATACCTTACCACTAACTCGTGGAGGTAGAGAGACGGTTTCCGACAACATACCACATGACAAACTACAATCAAGTATCAACCCACATGCCTTACCACTACCTCGTGGAGGTAGAGAGACAGTTTCCGACAACAGACCCACATGATAAACTACAATCAAGTATCAACCCACATGCCTTACCGCTACCTCGTGGAGGTAGAGAGACAGTTTCCGACAACATACCACATGATAAACTACAATCAAGTATCAACCCGCATGCCTTACCACTACCTCGTGGAGGTAGATTGACGATTTCCGACAACAGACCCATATGATAAACTACAATCAAGTATCAACCCTAATTTTTTTATTCTTTCGAAAAACAATTAATTGGTGAAATCAAAATTTCATACAATTCAATTATAATACCGCTACAAAATGTGGTGCAGTGAATGAGACGTCTCTAAATCATGAGTGGGGCCTACCAATGCAAGTTCAAATCCAAAGGTACTCAAATTCCAATGCACGTATCAGACATCGAATTCGAACTCCAATGCAAGTATCAGACATCGAATTGAAAACAAAAAAAAAACAAATAAATTCAATTACAATGAAAGATGAAAACTTTATACGAATAGATGAGTTACCCAAGCATACGGAGGGTGATCAGGAGTAGTAAGACCCGAGAAAATCTGCGAAATGCGTTGTTGAAGAACTACTCTTTGCGTCTCTGATAATCGAGCATTTGGTTCACCATTAGCCAAATTGAAGACTGCTTCTCTCAACTTCTTCATTGACATCTGCTCCTCCTCCTCCTTCTGCTTCATCTTCTCCTTCTGCTGCACCACATTAGGGTTTTGGCCACCGTTTTTATGTGTTGATGGATTCATAACTGCTGGTATTCCCTGTTTGGAGAAGTTTTCAGAAATTCTGTTTACAGAGTTTATTAAGAAAATTAAGATTTTTACCCAAAATTATTATTTTTTATTTAAAATTATAATGTGTTTGACATATTTATAGTACGAGTCTAGTGCTTAAAAAGGAATAATTTTCAATCAAAGTTGATATTAAAGAAAAAAAAGATATGTTTATAGTTATTGTGTATGTTTTTCTTTAAAAAATATTTAAGATTATTTATTTTTTTAAAAAAAATAGGCTTAGATGTGTTTGACATATGTGTAATTGGTTAAAAGAGTATAATTTTTTATTTTTATAAAAGATATGGATTGTTAGAAAATATCACATAATTCCAATAGGTATGTTCCTAAAATTGTGTATCAATTAATTTGTGTTTTTCCTTTTTAGGAAAAAAACAAAATTATTTCTTATTTTCGCGCTCAAATAAAAGAATCAAATTATAGGCTGAGTCAAATTAAGAAAAAAAAATCGAATAGGAATTTGGTTTAGTTTAGTATTGAAAAAATCTGATTATATTTGAATTGGTTTGATTTGGTTTCAACTAAAAAAAATCAACTCGAGACCACACCAACACAATATTACATAAATAATTTTTAAAATTCATTTTATACATGAAAGTATTTACTTTGAATATGATTTCTAAATGCTTCTTATATTGTTTCATTGTTATTGTCACAAAAAATTATATTATTTCAAGTTTGAAACTTTAAATTTTGAATGACCCGATAAATATTATAGTTCATAAATGTTAGTAGCAGTAATAAAGTTCAAATCAAAATCAAATTGATACTAATGCTAACAAAAAAAAATCAATTCAACACTTATGTTGAATACTTATTCTTTAGTTTTACATTGATTTAGACAACTAAACACATAACCTAATTTAAGTTATATTTTAAAAATATTTAGTTGTGTAGTTTATACTTAGTAGATTAATTTTAACATGATTTAGTACTTTAAAATTATGATCATTATCATCCTGACTTGCTAATTTGCAATATTTTTTTATGCGATTTCATTATTATTTTTTTGTTAAATAATATTGTGTTATTACTCATCTCATATTATGCATTATTTTCTTATAAAACACCTTAGATAATTATATTTTGATATGACTTAAGTAAATTTGATTTTATGTTCATGTGAATACTGTCAGAAAAATTTGAAAAACGCGAAGTTGGAAAATTCAAGCTTTATTAGTTTGATTTGAATTGACATATATAGTTAAAAATCGAACATAAATGACTTGACTTGATATTTGAAAAATCTAAACCAATTCGACAATATGAAAGAAGAAATCCACGAGATACCTGCCACCTCCCAAGTTATTGGTGTATGGCCATTCTCAGGTGACATCAAATTTGTCAACAAAAATTGTCCTAGAGTCTGCCCACACAAGCACTTTTACAGCAAATGGTGCAAAAAAATGAATTCAAGACACTCAACAACATATCTAAGACAAACTGCAGCATTCAACATTATTCACATGAAAACTCAGTCCATATGTTAAGATGTCGTCCGCAAGAATACTACGCGTTCAGCACAAGACTGAAGAACAATCATATTCTGGAAACAATGTTTCACACTGGCATCATAATAAAACGCAAAGCTAATTGCCATCGTTCTACAGCACATAGCTACAAAAGATAACTATCACTACTTTTCTAAAACCAATAAACACTACAATGAATAGTAATAAGGATAGACAATTGAATAACAAGACTTGATCCAAGATTGCAGTGTGTTCTTTTTCACTTCTTGTTTCAATAAATGGAAAATCTTTGCAGGCAATGGCAAGTGGTTTCGACAAATTTGGCAGGAATTATAGCAACCTACTCAAGAAGCTTATTGCAAGTGCTCACCCCAACAGCAGCAGCAAGATGCCAACCAGCATGCAAGAAAGGTGTTTCAGGAAAGACATCATCAGCTATGAAAAGAGCACCCCCTATCAAAGATGACATTTTGTGCACATTGTGACTCATCCTTAGATCCGGATCTTGAAGTGCTCTTTTGGCAAATGCAACCTAAATGGAAAAAAAAGAGTGAAACGGTCCATTAAATCATATCTTGCGAACGAGGGAAGAGATTAAAATGGTAATGTAATTCAGTTCATTCGAGCATTCAGAAGCAGATATCTACCTCCATCATTCCGGTGTGCACAGCAGAAACCATCAGAGGTTGGATCGGTAGGAGGACTGCAGACGCTGCCATCAGCAACTTGGGATTCTCATTTCTAAGTGCCCTTGATAGACACTGCAAAAAAAGTCAGCAGTTAAGTTTCGCTTCTTTTGAAGCTATTAAGTTTCATAGAACCACCTGTTCAAAAGCACTCACAGATCTACCCCTTTACCCATCCGTAGACTTTCTGGATAAGGATAACAGTTTGTACATTCTTGACTAATCCACCAGGTACTTGCTACCTCCACTAGATACTAGAAACTTTTCCACTAAGGACTTGTATGAGAAGAAATCACCAAACTATTTTTCTTATGTTTGATAAATAAGAGGGAAGGCAAAGAGGGTCAGTTATAATTGATCCACACTTATTATGAGGTAGATTCTAACCAGTACCAATACGTTATAATTCTTGGCCACCACTTTTTCTAATCAGAGACGGAAGGAGAGTAACTTTTTGGGGACATACTGTTTGTGGGGGAATATTATTGAAAGATGAATTTCAGAGAGTTAGAGAACATCTTACCAAAGAGACTCTACAATACAACATAATGAAGGGGCAGAAGGTGGAGTCTCTTTGGGACTTGAGATTTAGAAGAGAATTTCAAGATTGGGAAGTGTCTGTGTTTAAAAAAGATAATAACTGAGTCCAAACTTTTGGTTAGGAAGGACCATATTTTCTCTTGTAACGTAATATGGATATCAAAGGTGCCGAGAAAGGTGTGCTTTTTACTTGGTTAACTGCTAGAGGGGTGACTTTGACAACGGAATATCTAAGAAAGCTGAAGATTGTCTATAGTTGTTGGTCTTACATGTCCAAGGAGACGAGGGAGGACATGGATCATCTTCTTCAACATTGTGGGCTAAACACGAGGTTATGGTGGGAGATGTTTAGTTGGTTTGGCACTCCATAGGCAATGCCAAGAACTGTGAAAGAGTTGATGTAGAGTGGGACAAGGAGGAAGACGAAGGGCTTGGAACGTGGTTCCACTTGCGTTAATGTGGATTGTCTGGATAGAGAGAAATAGGAGAGCTTTTGAAGGAGTGGAGTCGAGTTTCTCTTAGTTAGGAATAGTCTCTGTTTCTTTTTGGTGCACACAAATGGGTGGAGTTTGTAGAAAATGACATATTTTTGTAGATGCTTTACCTTTTGGTATACCCCTTGTACCAATTTGGCCATATTTATGAATGAAAATATATTAACCTGTTTTAAAAAAAATACTTTTTATGACGGCAGTGTCTAGCCAAACTAGCTTGCATTTAAACATGTATTTCTCCAGGAATACAATACAGAAAAAATAAGAATAAGCATTAGGGTAATGCTTACTTTTAATATTTTCTATTAGGCACTTGAGACTTACAAATGTAGAAGAAAGCATCTTCTTTTTGGGAAAAGTACACTGTTTGATTGATATTTCATGATGCAAAATTTCTTAAAACACAATTCTCAAGGTAGTGTACTAACGCTCCGGCATAGCTCAAAAATAAAAGTACTTCTAGGAACTTGAGCACTCTTAACACAAATCATCATCACTTTCAAATGCAGAGTAGATACTTCTCACACAATTTAGCAAAAAGGAGACCAAGAAAACTATTTCAGCAATCAGCACACCCCACCAGCTATTTCAACGTCAATGTCACACACCTTTTCCAATTCTTTGCACTTTTTTCTTTTTGATGTTGATGAATGAGGTAATTATCAATTATATAATTTTCAGCAAGCATTTCTGGTGTGATTAAAACTCCAAGCAAAATTGTATCTTAGAACATCTGGGCAAATATAAAAGATCCTGAAAAGATATAAAATGAACAGCTGAAGACTTACCACTGTTGCTGTTGCGATCATTGAGTAGTCAGCCCATCTCATATAGCGCCTTATTTTGCCTCTCGAAGCATGGTACAAACTGGAGACAATTCCAACTCCAATCAATGAATTGGCATAAAGTTTGCAATGAAGATTTTTCCTGCAGCAAAAAAAAAAAAAATTAAAAATTCTGTGCGCAATCAAACATGGTCATCATAAAGCAGCTCTAGCAAAATATATTTCTGACCTCGGAGCCTGAAGTCCAAGAGCAATAAAAGGAAGAGAAGTGATCACATTCGCAATAGTTTCAGCAACAGTTCGATCACCTAAAAGAAAACAATTAAAAGATTAGAAACATGGTAGAGGCAGTATTATACGCTAACTGTTCATAAAGTGATTGTTCTTTGTATGTTTACCATGGCAACTGCAACGGATGGGCCTGAGGCAACCAGGCCTTTGCTGCCAAACTCTCCTGGTGAACAAGATAACATGATGAGTCAAATTCTTGTCAACCCTAATCCTAACTTTGGGTCAGAATTGACAATTCAATCATCTGTGTTGCTTATAGAAGATAGAAAAGCACCTCCAGACAAATGATCAGAGGTCAACCAAGATAACCTCATTTTCACTTACTGCACTATTAGGTGGTGTCTTGTTCCAACAGGAAAACTTGCATGGCTCCGTTTATGTAAGCCCCCATGTTGTTTTATCTCTTCCAATGCAAATGGTGAACGAGGCACCACTTGCACTCCATGCACACCCTCCAAGGCTGTCTTAGGCTTCACTGAACTCTGGGTACCCATCGGCAATTGGGCAATCAGTCAATTGAATATGACTGACTGCCAGCATTAATATGCAGATACCGATATTGACCAGTTATGGTTGTAATCCAACCACTTCTTTTATTTTCTGTAACAATGAAAGGAATCATTAGTCATTTCATGTTTTCAAGTGATGAAGAATACATAGTATAGATTTTTTAAGCAAATCAAATCCTCCATGGATCAGAAATATATCCAAGGTTTCATCAAACCACACAATCACTGCTTCACGCAGCTGTTATTTACGAAATCATCGAGTAATTTGCTTTTATGCTCTAAATATATGCACCTTCTTTGGTTTCCATTTCCAAGATTTCCCCCCTAACTTGTTCATTTCTTTGGGAAATTTCATATTGTGAGGGGGAAATTAGGAGCTCAACCATTAATTGTCAAAAAAAATTAGGAGCTCGACTGTTTCCAGGTTTATGACCTGTACAACTGATATAGGCTGTGTTATCTTATAGGGGAATTGGTTGTCTCTGCACTGTGGAGTAGGTACCAGAAATTAATGAAACTATATGATATCGATATTTTGGAAGTTCGATTATTGAGTATTGTGTCTTCCATTGTCGAACCACATCCAATGTTCAAAAATCTTGATTTTTGAACAATCTGGGATCTGGATTAAACTTCAGTAGTTAAACTAATATCATTTTAGCTAGTTTCCGTCTCAATAGGATCCATTACACATTGCAACCCAATAAATAGCAGTAGAATCTCATCATGTCAACGATATACCTAAAGTCCAGATATGACAATAAGAACTCAGCTATTGATCAAAGATCAAAATTTTCCAAAGTCACTAATCGAATCTTCCGAATCAAGACCTAGAAATAACTTCATAAAGATCAACTAATGTACTACTGAAAAACTCATTATAAGCCTTTCAAGGTAATCCATTCCCTTGTCTATGTCATGGTTTTATAATGTCCATACAAAGATTACTTTTTTCAAACAATTATAGTGTCTAGACCAACTTGCATGCGCGAGTTCCTACTATCTATCACCAACAAAGGTACCCGGTAACTCTGTCCACTAACGCACTTACATAAATGGGAAAAGATAACTTTTTTTTCCTTTTTACTTACAATTCAAGCTTTATCCCATAAACTTCAACATTATAATTAACTCACATATCTTTAATTTAAAAATTAGAACTAAATTATCAGATCAATTTCCTTTGAAGTTAAACCCTTATTCTTCAAAACATAAAAAAAAAAAAAAAATTCAATTAGGCATATACATACACACACCCCACCCCCACCCCTAAACTATATCCCCAAATTCCAAGCAAAACCCATTCCATTGCTGATCAAATCCCTCAAATCAGAGCACAAAAGCTTCATCAATGGATCCTTAAAAAATCATCCATGCAATACCCAATACATTAAACTTTCTAGCTAGCAGCTCAAATTAGATTTAGAAAAAAACCCAATTAGGATCATATAGGGGTAATTGAAGCATGAAACTCAACCAAAAAAAATTCAATTTTTTATTATAAAAACATTATTATTAGTTACATGGTCAATTTTAAATTTGAAAAAAATGGAATCTTGAAATTGAAATGAGCAAAACAGTGAAATAGAAAGAACCTGTGAGATCGGTATGTGGCAATGCGTTAAAGAAGGAGATTTTTGTGAGCAAAGAGATGGAGAAAAAAGGGGTATTTATATTAGGGAGAAAAAAAAAGGCATAAATTATGAGATTATGCGAATTTAAGAATCTTTTTTTAGCAACTTTGCGGATATTCGGGTCTAAAAAATGGGTATTACGTATTTTATGATTATTTAAGAGTTTTATATCTCGATATATCTTTTTTATTATCGGATGAGTAAGGCGAGTGATACGAGCGTGATTTGTTATGTATCACAAATATATGTGAGTCACACTAGATACGTGAGTGTGATTTGCATGTCTTTAGAATACCAGATTAATAGGGAGTTGGGAACAAAAATAAGCCACAAAAATATAAAAGTAACTAAAATAAGTTACTATTTTAGTAAGTAACTAAAATAAGCTTAGTGGAAGAAAAAGTTCCACTATATCCAATTTTCTAAACGTTTTCCGTTACTGTCATAACGTTTATTTTTAATATATAACGGAATTTTTTATTCCACTTTATAAAGTGGAAGAAAATCTTCCACTTTATAAAAAGTTACCTTTTCATCTTCACCTTCACCTTCTCTCCTTTTTCTTTTCATGGCTTCCAAAAAAAAAAATCACTTTGAAGATGGTCATCTGCATCAAAAATTCACTTAAAAAAATAAGTGTTAGACATAGCGATAATCATCTGCATCAAAAGTAGGCGAGACATGAAAATTTGAGGATGTCCCAACATTTTTCGTCATCTCAAAGTGTGAGGACTGACCAAAAATAATTATTTAGTCCATAACTTGGAGCAATATTCCTATCTTGCTGAGGTAAACCGCTACAAAATATATAATAATAAGAATAATAAATAATATAAATTAATAAATAATTGTCAAAAATCAACAAACAATAATTAAAATATAATAATCGATCGATCACTATCATTGATAGTTTTGTTTAAATCAAAATCATATCGACTTGTAAGAGTATTTTGATAATGAGTCATTTTAGGAAAATCAGTAGATTGAGTTATCGGAAATCCATCAATGCTATTATGATTTTCTAATTAGGGATGAACATCGACCGATAAAGGAGAACGTTGTTGACTAATCTTAGGCTCCTTTCTAACATGGATTCCAAGTATTGTTGACTTGATTTGATCTATATAGTCATTTGGAATCCTTAAAAAGTCGGTCAACGATTCGTCATTATATATAATTCACTCTTCAAAATTTACTTGTCCTTGTGATAAAAATGAAGTAGAGTATTTTCCGGCTATAATCAAATTATAATCGTACTGTTTATACCCATTCTTTTATAAATTGATGAAATAAGTTTATGATATCGGACATTTATTGGATATTTAGCATTGTTTGGGAGGACAATTATAATAAATGATATTTCCGTCATGTATAATTTCGCCATCCCAATAAATTGAAACTTTAACTTTAGGTGTAGAAGATATTTTTTTTAGATTGAAATGAACAAATATAGAAGACTTTATGTTGTAGGTGCTATCAACTATGCATAAACGTCCTTAAATAGATTTTTCAGAATAAAATAATAAAAATACATAATGAAATATTTTTTTCCGTTTTAATGACATATCAAATCAATATAATTTATATGACAACACTGAAAAAGCTTCTTCAAGACGTGAAAAATATTCTTCTTATAAAGTGTAATAAAAAATCTACTTTATAAAGTGGAATAACAAGTTCCACTTTATAAAGTGGAAGAAAAACTCCATTTTATAAAGTGTAAGAAAAAGTTCCGTTATATATTAAAAATAAACGTTATGAACTAACGGAAAACGTTTAAATTATTGGATATAGTGGAACTTTTTCTTCCACTAAGCTTAGAGCCTGTTTGGCTCAGCTTAAAAGCTGGTCAAACTGACTTAAAAACTGGTTTTTGACTTATTTAGCTGTTTGGCAATACTCAAAATAACTTATTTTAAGTTAAAAAAAACTTATTTTAAGCCAAAAGTTAAAAGCTGGGGTAGGGCTGCTTTTTTTTTTTTAGCTTATAAGTTGTTTTAAGTTGACCACATTTTATCTTTTTGCCCTTAATATTTTTATACAATCTCCAAATTACCCATATAACCCTAACATCTCTTTCTTCTATTTTTCCCTTTTCACGTTTGGCATAGCAACTTCAGCACTTTTATCCAAACGCATAACTGCTTATTTTAAAAATAAATTTCAGAACTTTCAAAAGTACATTTTTAAAGCTGCTTTTATTAAGCTCATCCAAACGGCCCCTTATTTTAGTTACTTACTAAAATAGTGACTTATTTTGGTTACTTTTATATTTTTGTGGGTTATTTTGGTTCCCAACTCATTAATAGGAGAGTGACGAGGAAAGCGAGGAGGATTTGTCGTGTATCCCAAATATATGTGACTTAACTTAAATTCAATATATCTAGAACAAATTACACATAGTTTTGACCTTATGTGTTTTGAGGTATGTGTATCATCTGATAAAAAGATGCATAATATTACAAAATAAAGTATATCTAAATAAATAACGACTAAATTAATGAGATTTATGTAAATTTTCCTAAAATATATGATTACCATGATTTATTTAAAAATGGATTACATATGAATCGATATATATTATCCATCATAATATATAGATTACTCATGAGTATCAAATAATTATCGTCCCCTTAAAAGTATATATGCAAGACTTAAGAGTGTACCATTAAAAAAAAAATTATACTTTAAGTTATGTTTAAACATACATTTGGTTTGTCTAATGTTAAAGCCTTGTGAGTGAACGAATTTAGATTAAAATTGACTACAATATATGATCAAACAATTATTTGAAGAAAAAAAAAAAGAGTTAAAAAACACATAAAAAAAATAAATTTATATTCAATCAACTCCTTAAATTTCACAAGAGCATGAAATTTTTTCGTTGTGAATTTTTAAGTTTTGGAATAACATTTAACTGGAAGCTATTAAGCGATGAATTAACTAGAAATTACCAACAGAATTTATAGCTAATTTCATATTTATTAGTAATAGTGAATTGTTACATGTAACCCACCCTCGTCAATCCACTCACCGTGGCCATGGGAGGTGGAACTAGACGTGGGATCATGAGTTTGGACGAACCTAATAGCATATTTTGTTAGAGAATTATTTTTTTAATAATATTAACTTGTGAATTCTAAAAAAATTAATAGAAAACTCTTAAATTTCTAATCTTGACTCTGATTCTAATCGTGTTCCGCCCGTTGGTAGAAATATGAAGAATTGGGTCACGTGAAAGGGAGAAAACGGCATAAATTTATGGGATTATGCCAATGTACGAATCTTTTTTTAGGTACTTTGAGCATATTCGAGTGTTCCCTTAGTGAATCTAACATATTAGGTCAGTGTTAACTGTGTTGAAAATCTTACGGAAAATACTTTTATTATGAATATCTTTATGAAATTTATGAAAAATTAAAGCGCGTAGATATAATCCTAGAGGATATTTCATCATTTTCCTAACAATTAGTAGCCGGCCCGTTACACAAATCAAGTTTTTGCATGAATTGCACCTATTTTAATGATGGTCTTCAAATTTTAATTGTCTTTAATTAAGTTTTTGCATGAAATAAGTATTATTAATGTTATTTACATTCTTAATTTTTATTTATTTGCCTTACTTTGAATCTATTTGAAATTTTTCGTATCTTTCCTTTTTTTTTATTAGCAACTCTTTAATTTCAACTTTTCAAATAATATGTTTAAAATCATGAGATTAAAAAGTTTTCTCTACCTTTTTGAATTAAGTATCAAGTCGAAATACGACAAACAAATTGAAATAATGGAAGTAGTAAACTTGCTATTTGCATATAGTACATGTTTGTGAACTTTATGAAAGATTTACATAATCACAAATATGTATTTCATAGTACTATGATATATGAAATGTTTTTGGAGTTTTTGTTTTGACCCAAGCCCATACACGTATTATTCATTTTGATGCAATAGACTTCGCATATTTGTTCTTTGGACTATGCTATTATCAGGCTTAAAAGCGTATGTATCATGTGAACTTGTGTTATGTGTTATAAAGCTCTTTTACTGTCTTCTTACATTCTGATGAGAATTCGTCTAATGTATCATGTTCACATTTTTTTAGAAGCTTGTCACTCTAGAAGCCTATGAATTAGTCTCACAAACAACCCGCACCGACCCGTCCTCCGTTATAGCATAATATCAATCACAACCCAAGCTATATGACACATATTTTGCAGCTTAAATAAACATTACAAAATCACATTAAGGAAATCAAATATCAACCACGAAATCGAACTCAACAACACCATTATTACAACAATAAAACAACATCCACAAAAGAAGAGTGACGAAATGAAAAGAGACAAAAAGGATTATTGAGCAACAAAGAACTGAATCTGAGTGGATCGTGTATCAGTAAAATTAATTAAAGCAAAGACTTTCACAAATAGCACAATCATCTGAAGAGATACTAGCATGGCCATAAGCTAAATAATCATTAGGATAAGGAGATGTTACATAGTGATCATAATTCATAACCTTCATTTGGTGTCTCATTCTTTATTAATGTTACAAGAACATAATATAAACTTTCTTCAAATGGGCCATTTTTGCCATAATACCACCATTGCATATATGGCCCAATAATTTAGCACTTGGAAAATTATAAATATATTTGTGTTGCTGGTAAAAGAGCAGTGCTACTATCTTTGCTTGATACACTTAGATATATATACATGTATTTTTGCCATCAAATACACTAAAATAGTGAGAAAAGCAAGTGAAATTTGTCATGTATCCTGAATACATGCAAATTACATGAGTAGATACA